>JAKSZP010011834.1:0-373741 GCA_022478985.1 Massospora cicadina | reverse complement strand
GGTTTTATCCCAGACATTTCGCTTCTTGTAACACCTGCTGAACCTTCATTCTCATTTCTTTCATGATTGGGGCGAATTTGATTAAGTGACAGGTCAATCCGCGCTCCTTGGTTTACTTTTGGGCTGTACTCCAGATACTTTTAAGTGCATACATGATACTGAGGGGTTGCAATCACTTCATTAGGATTAATCCCAATGTTGTCTTCCCTGAGGTGAGACTGATGAATCACTGTCTTCATTTCCTTCATAAATCAAATAGATTAAAATAAACGTTTGGTCATTTTGTTCAATTTGATATGCTCAATAGTTATTTTGAAAGATGGGGGCATCTTGAAAAACTTTAAGGTATGACTACCAGGGTTTCTGCGCTGAGGGAGGCAATAGCTGAAATAACCAATGTGACGGCCAGCATCATCACTGATACAAATGAGTGTGGACCCTCCATTGGTGGGGTAGTTCCTTGGGGATCGCTAAACTAGTTGAAAATTAACAAAAAGTATATTAATTTGGCGAAATTAAATGTTTATTAAGGTTAGCACAAAATAAAACAGAACTCTACCATCTGCAGATTACTGGTTTTAAAGTCAAAGGAAAGTGAGGGATAGAGACAGGGGCACATATCTTACAACTGGACGTGTAATTTTTTTAAAAATATCGGTTCTTGTGCCATGGCTCAGCTTGCACATTGCAAGCGCCTCAATTTGCAGTTCCTGTTGGCAAAAACTTTGCTTACATTGAGGTTCCAGCTCGTCAGCATATCTCGCAATTTTCCTAACTTTTTCCTTTCGCTCAAAGGAATCATTGGCAGATAAGTTTATGAATATGGTTCTTGCTAAGACTTTTGGTCTTGATCTGCCCAATTGTGCTCAGATTCTGTCACAGATTGTTGCAATTTTCATGACATGAACTTCAGATGAAAAGTATCTCCCAGCAAAGACCTCCCCTTTCGCTCTTTGACTTATCATAAAACTGAGATAAAGGCCTTGGCAGAAACCCATTGCTCGTCAAGGGTGTGCCCTAGATCTCATAATTTTTTGAATGGATGGGCTCAGGAACGTTCCCCCTTCTTTGATTGAAAGGGGTATTTTATCAATTCAATTTATGGGAGCAGCCAGGTTTTTACCACAACTCTTGACAATTCACAATTTTTTATTAGTTCTTGCCCAGTTGGAGGCGAGGGCTCATCCAATAACAATCCATTTGATTCAGGAAGACTTAAACCCCTTGGAGGAAAAAAACATTTTATTGCTAATCATGAGATAATTTGGGCCATTCTAGAGTACAAACGCTGACATCCCTGTCCAACTTAATGGCAGGAGATTTGGATATAACTATATCATCTCCTAGAAGGACAAGATCTACTCCCCCGTCAGAGGCCTTTCCAGAGCGTAATTTGTATGTGGTGTGGGAAGGTCAAGGGTTGTAATGATGGCGTCCTTGGGAAGGGAAGGTGATGAGCCTTAGTTTTGGCTTTGTGGACATCTGCAATCAACTCCTGACAGTTCATACAATCCTCATAAGGAACTCAACTACCTTTCTAAATTAGTAACAATTTCCATGATATCAAAAATTTTAAACTGTGCTTAACCTTCCATGATTTCATGATCTTTTCCAACCTAAGATCTGGAGCCCCCTCCACCATGATGGGCTATACATCCTTGGGCTCTGGTCCTTTGAAGGGGGATAATGAAGAGGCATGAAAGTAATTGTGTATTTTTTAGTATATTTTAAATAAACATGGAAGCATACATTACACAAGGAACAAAAAAAATGACTGTTCCATGAGATTTTTCAACTGTTTCTATGTATTTTGGCATTGGTGATACCAAATATAAAGTCAGTTTTCCTCTAAATGCTCTAGTTTTAATGAAATACAGCTGAGACAGAATCATCTTATCCCCACTTCATATCAAGCTTGGCTTAATGAAGCAATTCATAAAGGCTCTGAATACTGAAAATGAATGTTTTCAAAACATTGTTTCTGTTTTTTCTGGTTTGTCATTTGACGAAATAAATGAAGGCATGTTTGGTGGTCCTCACGTAGGAATCATTATATGTGACAAAGAATTTGTCAGGAAAATGGATCAATTGGAGATAGCAGCATGGATGTCTATTGTAGCAGTTAATAACATTTTCCTTGGTAACAAGAAGACATTAAACTATGTAATTCTAGATCAAAGGATTGTGAAGGCATTTTCTAATCTTGGTTGAAACATGATTATTAAGATGAAATTCTTGAATAGACATCTTGGTCAATTTCCCAAAAACCTTAGAGATGTTAGCTATGAGCAGGGGAAACACTTCCATCAAGACCAAAGACAATGAAAGATCGTTATCATGGGAATTGATACACGCTTATGTTGGCAGACTACTTCTGGAGCATCAAACAAGACTTTCCTGATCAAGTCCACAAACGCAAGGGCTACAAGCGCAAATTCTTACCTTAAAGAGTTTTGCATACCATCTGTGTTACATTGCTGCATTAATTAACTAACATCTTTCATCTTTATGTACATAAAATGCTATAGTTGAAAATATGTTTTTATTTAATAGTATTTTATGACATATTTATGCTCAAAGTATAGTAATTATATACCTTTGCATTTCAAAACTGTATGCATAATTGTACGCCATTGTAGGGAGAGTGTCTATAACTCTCCCATTCCCAACGTGGTAGTGAATGGTGCACAAGGCCAACGCTAGGATACTAGCCATTAGTACAAAATTTATTAGAGCCCATAAGAGGGTGCTGGAACAATAACAACTTAGGCATTTAAGTGAGATTACAATAATAAATAACCCACCAAAACTGACGTGGTGCACAATGGGAAAGGGGGTAAGCGACCCAGGTTGGAGGGAACCTGGGCAAACCAACGGCGCACTAGGCGATAGCTTGATCAAATTGGATATGGAAAGGTTAGTGGAGCGTGAGACCTCCTCAAAGATAATTGCACACAGGAGCATTCAATTTATCATAAAAATAAATGTAAAATGAGAATATGTTTAATTGGGAAGTTGACCAGCAAGTAATGGTGGTCAGAGAAAACATATTAAAACACCATTGGGGGAATAAGGGGTTTGCTGCTGTGGTCCCAAGCACTGACCCACCAATAGGCTGATGCTACCATCTGAATTAATCGAATATGCTGAAACTGACTTCACTCAAGTGATCAATTGAAGTTGGATTTAACCCAAACGCGTTGTTTCATAAATGGAACAGGTTTTGAAACCCTGATCCTTGACAAACTGAATGAGATAATCCGCATTAAATCAATAGATCATCCGTTTTAATGCCTGGACTGAGTAAGGGGCTGGGCATTTGGCACCCCACTAGTACCAACCTGGGCAAATTTTACCCATATCCAGCGTTGGTCTAGGGTATGCCTAAGGTCATGGAGGGCTGTAATTTCACCCTCTGGGCCTCCTGGCGCCCAGCCTTATCCTTGGGGTTGGTCCCCACTATGATGTCATATGACCATGACATTACCCTCTCCTCCCAATGGGGCTCAACCCCCTGTTGGGATTTTTGCCCTTATTCCCAGCCTGCTAGATTACCTGGTATTGCTTTGGGAAAAATTCCCTAAAGCGAAGTGAATTGGAATCAAGTTGACCCAAATTTTGGAGGAACTACGTTTGGGGGATTTTAGGATATTTGTCTGGTCATATCCATTGGAGATTTGTCTAGATAAATACCTAATATCTCATTGAACAGAGCGGCTGACAAAATAAGGGCATCTGATAGTAATTAACTATCAGGTGTACTAATTGGGATCAGTCAGGTTTCATCACTGACTGATTGGGAATGTTTAATGTTTTTCAAGGTGAGTGATGCCGCCTGCAACTAGTGAATCAAATAGTTGGTGAAGTGACCTGCCATAACGGGTAAAAAGTCCCATTATCTAAGCAGGTCACTAGCCAATTATGGTTGATTTGCTTGGATCAAGAGGAAAACGTTAGGAATACGTTTCCAACTCTTTCCATTTGAGGTCTCGAGGATGTCCAACGTCAGAATCCTAGTTAGGATGAGGAAGACCATCGCTGGCGAGATGAGTAAGGGTGATTCAATGGCATCAGATACCATTTCATTGAAGAGGTGTCAACTGAGGGTTAGACAGCCGATCCCCTATATTTCCCTGAAATTCACTAAAATAATAACAGACATTTGAACAGACGAATAGACATTACTACTTTAGAACATTATTAGTTTGACTTTAGATTTGGTAATATTTAGACTATCAGCATCTAGCGTGAAGATTTCATCTCAAGGATATTATTGCAGAAGGTAATAATTGGTAGGCTCTCAGAGAAGAGTAGAGATCCAAGCGGGGATCTAGAGACAAAGGGAACTACGGCTAAGGGATTGCTGCTGACTGTGTGTTGGGCCGAAGGAGACTGTCATCAGAGGATCTTAACAAAGATTCAGTGAACAGGATTACAGGGAATGAATCCCTAAGAGTACATTATTCAGTATTAATTGGAAATACCAGCTGAAGCGTTGGGCCTGAAAATAATTCTATCTCAACTACGGATAATAGTTCTCATACTATTATTGGATTATATATATTCTTACAACGTGAGGTGCACGAGGAAACTGAACCTGTGCAGTAGAAAGATTACTAGGGTTGACCTCCAATAATCAACAAAACGGAGTAAATTTTTACAAGTTGGTGCTCACTACAGGGGTAGTTGAGTAGAAGAATCTATCAAGAACGTCGCACAAAGAAGAGATGCGCAAGTTGTGGACTGAGAATGCCACAGTGAACCAGAATGGCTTTAAACTCTGCGGACCACTGGGAGTTTATGGACATGTAAGAACAAGTAATCAAGGTGGAGGAAGGAGTTGATAACATAGCCTACTTCAGGAATAAGTGTCTTGGCAAAGTGAACTCGTTAAAGAGGAAAGAAGGAGACCTCGTCTGAGAGGTCCTATTTCTGAAAACAGAATGTGAAGCAGATCAAGTTCATTTGAGAAAATTTGGTGTGGACATTGAGAAGTTAATGAAAGAAATAGAGAAATTGAAAGCTTACGGAAGTGCAAGTGAGTCTGACGTGGCCAATGATGCCAAAGAAGGAAGTCTTCAAATGATACTTGGGAAGACAAATACCCCAAGAAATATACTGCCTGCATTCAATGCTATTTTAGAGATGTTGCCCGATGACACTCTGCAAGTGAACCGAGTAGCCAAAATGAGAGAATCAGCCCAAAATGACTCAGAGAGATTCAGAGCAACCCCTAAATTGCCTACATTCCATCGGGATAACGCCCTAGAATTTTTCTGACTAATTGACATGACCATGAATGGATATGGGGATCATAAGAAGGCGTTGATGGTCATGAACTGCTTAATCACAGATTGCCAGAATCTGGTGTTACCCCACCTGGAGGGGGACAGCTGGTCTTGTGATGAGGCTAAAGCAGCAATAATGAAGGAATTTGGCAGTCTAACCCACAGTCAAAATGCAAGCAAGACTTTATGGGAATTCAATTCTGTAAAGATGATTCTCTTGCAAGCTTTGCAGATCGATTCTACCAGAAATTTCAGATCCTGGCCGGAGTGAAAGTGTTAGATGACTTTAATGCAAGAATTGCCTTGCAAGTGGCCCTTTGGCCCTATTGCAATTTGCATCAAATGATGTCTACTGTATTTGAGACTGAGATAACTACCTCACAAATGGTAGATAATTTGAAGATTTTGGGAGCAACGTTTGATGCTCTGAATAGAAGCTTCAAGTCAAATTCAGTCTGAAGTTTGAATCCCACGAAGGGAGGTGAAGGAGCAAAGGAGACTTTTAACTGTTTGTTCTGGGGAATAAGACAGAGGATTTCAAATGGTTAAACAAGAAAGAAAAGGTCCGCTTCCAGTGTGGCGGGAAAGGGCATTTTGCCGCACACTGCAAAAAGATGAAGGATCAAGTTAATGTGGTCCAGGCTAAAGAGATAGTAGTAGCCAAGGATTTGGGAAAAGGTCTCGCTGTCTAGACAAGGAACAGTCTAGAGTGGCGGAGAAACCTGTTCCTCCCAATATTATGAATGAATAAATAGATATTAGTGATCTATTCATGGATGACGAGCAGGATCAAATATATCAAGTGGTCAACATGGACATAAACGCCATGACCAGAGCTGGGGTGAAGAAGATCGACCCTGAGATAGTTCAGGAGGTTGCCTGGCTGTACGCCTGAAATCTGGCGGAGAAGATTCAGACTGCCAAAAATCCTGATGAGTTAACTGATATTCGGTTAGATGAGGCCAACCTGTTGATTCCCCTTGGCGCGATTAAGGAATCATTTTTAAATTATCAGCGCAGATCATTAATACCCTAGATTTGGCTAATAATGCCTCAATTCACTAAGTAATACTCTATTACAATACTCCAAGTGTATGTATATAGATATTCAGGTGAATTGAGTAAGGGTACAAGTGATAGTTGACAGCGGAGCGCCCATAAACATTGTGTCAACCAAGCTGGTGAAGAAGATGAGATCTCTCTGGACTTGGAACACAAGAAGGAATATGGAACAGCTGGGCCAAACACCACTGTTTTCTGTGGAGCGTATAGTGTGCTGCCACAATGATTTGGGTCGTTGGTGGTATCCATGCCAGCGATAGTTTTGACAAACTAAAACTATGATATACTGATCGGAACAGAGTTTCTGCAGAAATATGGAGTTAAATGTAACTTTGGGGATAATATGTTGACCATCCTGGGTCAGATGTTACCATTAGTATATCAAAAGAATGGTGAAGTTCCATTGAAATGGTAAAATAACTTCATCAACTTGATATACAATGATGGCATTGTACCAATTCAGTACCAATTAGTTGGTAGGAAATGATGAGAGATGCCAGCTAAAATCCTAGAAAACTGGGGGATTCCTTTGCAGATCAAGAAGGAGAAAACCATACTGGCCAGATCACAGATGATAGTTGACACAGGGTTGACTCTAGAGATTCCGGATTTGTTGTATGGAGAAGTAGGAAGCCCCTGGAAGAAGTCCAAAGTGGAGCTTTGGGTGGCTCCTGGGATAATTATGCCAGGCCATGGAAAATATGAGTTCTCTTGGCGAATTTAAGTGAAAAACTGATGAAGATTAAGAGAAATCAAAGCATTGCATTTATTAATTTAATCCCGATGGCAGAATTGAGACAATTTTCATGATTTTGGGTCTCTTGAGGAAATGGGATTACCAGCTGGAGTGGCCAAAAGCATCAAATTACTAGTTGATCCAGAGCAGCTCGCAGATCTGCCAGAAGGGCAGAAGGAGGAGGTGCTCAAATTATTTGAGAGATATCAGGAAATATTCGCTTGGGATGATCACAATTTGGGATGCATGCAAGGAATAATTTATAGAGTTGATACCAGAGAAAATTTACCTATAAGAATGAGACTGATCCAAAGATCAAAACTGCCAAAGTGGTAGTGGAAGATGAGATCAGCAAACTAGTAAAGCATGTGCTTCTAGTATCATTGTCAAGTCCCTGGGAAAGCCCAATTTTGATCGTAAAGAAGAAAGATGGATTGAACTGGGTAGTGATTGCCTATCAGAGGCTGAATAAAAATATGAAAAAGGATTCATATCCCCTGCCAAGGATCAATGATGCACTAGACCAATTAGGATAAGCAAAGTATTTTTCCACGATGGACCTAATCTTAGGATACTGGCAGATCGACTTGTCAGCAGAAGACCAGGAAAAATGTGCAATTATCACCGCACAGGGGTTATACCAGCTAAATAGGATGCCCCAGGATCTCTGTAATGCACCTGCAACGTTCCAGAGGGCCATAGATGTGATATTAAGCGATCTAAAGTTATCATGCATCCTGGTATATCTGAATGATATTAATGTGTTCAGTAGAACGTTTACTGATCACCTTCAGCACTTGGAGGAAGTGTTTAAGAGAATGTCCGTGGCTAACCTGAAGATCAAGCCATGGAATTGCCACTTCTTCAAAAAGGAGCAATATATCTGGGATTTGTGATCAACACAAATGGATTGCAGCCAAAACCCCAGAAGATAGCAGCTATTGAACAGATGGCTATGCTGAAGAGTGTCTGAGACATCCAAGTATTCCTTGGGATGGTCAGATACTATAAAAGATTTATTTGGGACTTCGCCCAAATAGCTGAGCCTTTATTTTATTTATTAAAGGATCTGAAAAAAGGATTCATATGGAATGAAGAGGCCCAGGACTCTTTTGATGAATTACGCCGATACCTGATAAATTTGCCAAATTTGAATTGTCTGAATTTCAATTGGGAGTTTATCATTTGAACTGATGCTTTGTTGATGGCAATCGGCGCTGTACTGAGCCAAGTAGATGAACTTGGGGACAAACATCTGGTGGCATATGTGAGCTGGACACTCTCTGCCGTGGAGAGGAATTACACTGTAACTGAGCATGAATGCCTTGCGGTCATTTACGCCTGTAAACAGTTTTGGGTGTATGTCCATGGAACGCACTTTAAGGTGGTGACAGACCACTCTTTGTTGCATTGGCTACACAATCTACAGGAACCTGAAGGACGACTGGCCTGATGGGTACTCAAGCTTCAGGCTTATGATTATGAGATAGTCCACCGAGTGGGGGCTTCTCACCAGAACGCGGATGGCTTATTGTGGTTACCAGTGGTCCAGTTGGTATATCTGTAGGTGGATGAGCTATTCCAGAGAATGGTTGAAGGAAGAATTGAGGATGTGCCTCGATAAATCCAAGGTGCGCTTCAAAAAATGATAGAAAATACTGAGATCATGGCTGGACAAGTATTTAAGATGATAAATAGGAAACAACTATTATTCCCAAAACTGTCAGAGAGAGCAGCGATCATTCAAGACGCTCATAAGGTTGTCAGGCACGGAGGCCTGAAATAAAATGACCAACCATTTTCACCAGTATAATCACTGGGAATCAATTAATTATGATGTCACGGAATATCTGGCTTGTTGCGTGGAATGCCAACTGCATAAACCACACAAGAATACAACTGGATTTCAACTGGTCTAACCTGGATTTATGGCACACGGTGTCTATCAACATGATGGGACCGTTGGTGATGAGTATAGGAGGAGTGAAATACATCATAGTAGCCATCGATCACCTGATGAGATTGGTCAAAAAAAGGCCCTAACCAGAGTAGATGCTACCAGTACTGCGAGATTCATCCTGGATCAAGTGGTATACTGGCATGGGTGTCCACAAGTTATATTGAGCGATAATGGGATCAACTTCACATCCCATGTGATCCTGAGGCTAAACAAAATAATGGGGTTCTGGGGAGTTGTGTCAGTACCATACCAGCTGGAGACAAATGGACTGGTAGAATGGGTCAATGGGACGCTGGCCACAACGCTGAGGAAGCTAGTCACAGGGAGAACATCCGCGTGGGGAACATACCTGAATTCAGTGATGTTCGCCTACAACATCAGTCATCATATGGCGACGGGAAAGATGCCATTTGACTTCTTTATGGGAGGAAGGCCGCATTACCATCGATATTATATTCAGTAGTAGAACCTATGTTGGGGATGAGTACTGAACAATACCTGAACTGAAAGACGAGTATCCTGATTGATATGAAAATGCAAGCATTCGATACTACCTTAAAGAAAAGGATACAAGTGAAATTGATGGATGATATGAACTGACTGTCATTAGAAGATTATCGAATAGCAGAAAGAGTCTCCTATCGTGATATGCATGGTTTTGGATGAATAAACAAGTTGGATGCATTGTGGTCAGGTCTGTTCAAAGTAATCACCAAGATAGCGACTGATGCTTAATCCATCAAGAATCTCTTGGATGGAAGAGTAGTAAATCAAGTCCACGCTAGTATTTAAAGCAGTGGATCAAAGAAAAAAATAAAAAAAGAGTTCCCAAAGGACTGATGAACCATTAAGTTGTTCATGTCCTAATGATTAGGTCAAGTCCAAAAAAAGGACCTCTGAACCAATCTAGATGGTTAAGTATGAAAAAAGGACCTCTGAACCAATCTAGATGGTTAAGTATGAAAAAAGGACCTCTGAACCATGGAAAACTTGTAGGTTTAAGTGCTCAAGATCCAGTTTGGGGGAAAAGATGGACCTCTGAACTGAAACAAGGTCAAGTCCAATAGGAAAAAAAGAATAAAGATAAAACATTGATAAAAGATATTGGAAAAAAATTCAAATGCATAGATAAAAAACCAATATATTTTTATAAATTTTTATTTTTTATTGATTGTCCTTAGTGCGGGGATGATTCTGCCTATGTTGCCTCTTGGGGGAGGGAGGATGGATCGCGGTAGGAAGGAATAGCCTGTCAAAATCAATATGCGATTGGACACTTGTAAGGGCGAGTCCTACTTGAAACCACGTTTTTTGAGCTGACGCTGAGCCCTGAGAGAATGCGACTAGGGGAAGAGAAATATATATGTCAGAAGATACCAATTGTGAAACCCTGGAGTGGGGTGGAAAACAGCAATAAAGGAAGAGGCAATTGGTGAATAACTCCGAGTAATCCCAATAAGGCATCAGCACTGGAAGATTTGTCTTGAGTGCCTGCTGATGGGCCTTATCAAGAACACGGGACATGTGAGCTGGCAGAAAAGAAGGAATACTTGAGGGAGGTTGTCAAATCATACCCCCAATTAGCACCATCAATGGAAGATAGCGATGGGAAGATCCAGAGAAGAGGTAGTCATGCAAAGAATGGATTGCATCCTGTAAATGATGACTACAGGCCTTGTGGAAGCTGAAGATGAATGACCAATGAAAGCCAGGTGAGGCTGGAAGCTTCATCGACCAACTTTGAAGAACTTGGATGGAAAAGTGGAGAGCATAAGCAGCAGTATCTTGATCCAGAAGTTTGTACAGATCCAAGGGATTCAGCACTAATGACAACGCCTCAGTGACTTGCGCTCAAAGTTCAGCATAGGGGAGCTTGGTATGAATGCTGTTCCCAATTATGAGCTCAGAAACCAGTACAGCGGGTTTGTAGAATTGACCAAGTCCAAAAGAGGAACTTGGGGAGCAGATCTGACCCAGCCAGGAATGAACAATCCAAAGCAGTCGGCATAACCTCTAGAGCATCAACGATGATGTTCAGAGCCTCAGTGAAAGGAGCCAAATCCAGAAGGGTTTTGAAGTCCAACTCAGGGATCAACTGTATGGGAAGAGTCAGCCAACAGTTATTCAAAATGATGGCACACCTGGTTTTGGTGGGATTTATATCGTTTCTGGTAACTTGATGGAAGGACTAGCCCCTTGCACCAGGCTAGGCGTTTGAGTCCTGGAAGGACCATAGAAGAGGGTCCGCCGAGCATCCCAACTCATTTGCTGGAAGAGGCAGAGGTTCAAATCTGACAAACTGTTTAGAAGTTGCTGATAACGAGATTCTGAGTTCGACATATAAGCAGGACTAGAGGGGGATGTCAGACTGATATAGAAGTTGACATTATGCATCCTAAACTCCATTAGGCTCCAATTTTAGGTAAGTAATTTTATAAAATTAATGAAATAAGCTTTCCAAGGGAAGAATGACTTACAGCCAAGAGGTTATGAGTGAATTAATGAAGGCGAACATAAATAAGTATTCTTAATCAAGTCGCAAAACAAACATTGATGGCAAGAGTCTCCTGTCTAGTATGAGGAGAGAATCAGGAATTTGAGGATGTTGGACCAAAAAACCTGAAATGACAGTGGGTCATATACCCTGATGAGGGGAATACTGGATCCCAGGAAAAAGATTGTCATGAGTAAATTGATCAGCCTGGCATGACAAGAGGTCGTGGGGACCGCGCTCTGAGTAGGTGGTAGCAAGGAGGAAGAGGAGGAATGCTGTATGCTGAAGGTCATCCCGAGCAGCGTTGAGTATTGATGAGTGTACTCCACTTGAACCAATGAAGTATTTGACCAGGTGTCCGAAGCAGTGTTTCCATGCCCAGTCCTTTTCTCGCTGGAATCTAGGCAAGAGAGGGGATGTGTAGGGATTTTTGTCCATATAACCAGCCTGCTAGATTACATGGTATTGCTAGGGGAAAAATTCCCTAAAGTGAAGTGAATTGGAAATCAGTTGACCCAAATTTTGGAGGAACTACGTTTGGGGGATTTTAGGATATTTGTCTGGTCATATACATCGGGGATTGATCTGGATGAATACCTAATATCTCATCGCGCAGAGCGCCTGACAAAATAAGATCATCTGATAGTAACTAACTATCAGGTGTACTAATTGGGATCAGTCAGGTTTCATCACTGACTGATTGGGAATGTATAATGTTTTTCAAGGTGAGTGATGCCGCCTGCAACTAGCGAATCAATTAGTTGGTGAAGTGACCTGCCATAACGGGTAAAAAGTCCCATTATCTAAGCAGGTCACTAGCCAATTATGATTGATTTGCTTGGATCGAGAGGAAAACGTTAGGAATACGTTTCCAACTCTTTCCATTTGAGGTCTCGAGGATGTCCAACGTCAGAATCCTAGTTAGGATGAGGAAGACCATCGCTGGCGAGATGAGTAAGGGTGATTCAATGGCATCAGATACCATTTCATTGAAGAGGTGTCAACTGAGGGTTAGACAGCCGATCCCATATATTTCCCTGAAATTCACTAAAATAATAACAGACATTTAAACAGACGAATAGACATTACTACTTTAGAACATTATTAGTTTGACTTTAGATTTGGTAATATTTAGACTATCAGCATCTAGCGTGAAGATTTCATCTCAAGGATATTATTGCAGAAGGTAATAATTGGTAGGCTCTCAGAGAAGAGTAGAGATCCAAGCGGGGATCTAGAGACAAAGGGAACTACGGCTAAGGGATTGCTGCTGACTGTGTGTTGGGCCGAAGGAGACTGTCATCAGAGGATCTTAACAAAGATTCAGTGGACAGGATTACAGAGAATGAATCCCTAAGAGTACAATATTCAGTATTAATTGGAAATACCAGCTGAAGCGTTGGGCCTGAAAATAATTCTATCTCAACTACGGATAATAGTTCTCATACTATTATTGGATTATATATACTTTTACAACGTGAGGTGCACAAGGAAACTGAACCTGTGCAGTAGAAATATTACTAGGGTTGACCTCCAATAATCAACCCAATGGAGTAAATTTTTACACCCCTCCTCCAGGGGCTTGCGCAAGGGAAAAGATCTTTTGGCAGGGGCCAACTTCATGGCGGCAACGGTCAGTTTAGGTTGAGATCTAGCAGTCATGGGGAAACGCTAGTGGAAGGCTTCAATCAGATTTTGGGCATGCACACAGTCATGTGCTGGAACCCAGCTGTTCTCTGCAGCATCAAAGCCCTTCCAGGATACCAGGTACTCAAGTCTTCTTTTAACATGGTGGGAGGCAACTATTTCTTCCACCTCCCACTCTGGCGCCCCATCCATGAGATAGGCCTCAGGAGTCTCAGGTGGGGGCCCTCAAGCAAAGTCAGTTTGCTCTCATGAAACACAAAGAAGATCTGAAATGAAGGGGGAGATCTAGCTGGTATGAGTCATGGTTCACCTTTCTAACAACGCGGTAGGGGCCAATCCTCTTTGGTCCCAGCTTCTTGCATAGCTGCTTGATAGGGATGTTATAAGCATCAAGCATCACTAGATCCTCTTTCTTGTACACAGGACCCACTCGGTGCTTCCCAACAGCGTTCTCCTTATACATTTGCATTGCCACCTCCAAGCTTGTGGAATCCCCCTGTGGACCTTCTTGATTGTTCTGGCAAAATCCACCGCCGATTCAACCTTAGATCCACAGCTGAGCTCCATGTCAAAGGCGGGGTTAAAGCCATGGCTGGCGAAAAATGGGGAACAACTGATTAATGAATGCAACAAGTTTTTTAACTAAATTGGGCCATAGGAAGGTGAGAAGCCCAATATGAATGATCCGCGACGGTGTAACACCGCAGGAAATGTTCCAAGCACTGGTTCACTCGTTCAGTCTTCCCATCTGATTGAGGGTGATAGCCAGTCAAATGGCAGAGGCGAATCTGGAGAGTCTTACACAACTCTTCCCTAAAAGATGGAGGTAAATTGGGGTCCCCAGTCACTGATAATCTCTTGGAGAACACCATGGAACGCAAACACATGCGTGATGAAGATCCTAGCAATCTCAGCCATAATGATTGTAGTTCTGCAAGGACTGAAGTGGGTGAACTTTGTAAAACGGTCCACCACCATGATGGCATCATAACCATCAGAGACAGGTAGTTCCACAATGAAATCAACTGAGAGGGAAGTCCAGGGCTATCAGCCTATTGGACTGGTCCTAACAACCCCGCTAAAGGTTGACAATTGTGTTTCATCTGGTTGCATATAAGGCACTCCTTAAGATACCGCCCATCTGAGCAGGCAAGCCCTTCCAATTATAGGTACGACATATCAACTCCAATGTCTTTGCTTTCTTCAGATGACCAATGGCGATTACATCATGATGGTCCCAGATGATTTCCAGGCGCAATGGTCCAGCTGGTACCCAAAGGCGTCCCAAAACCACACCATATCATCCTTTATATGATAACCCTGGATAGATCCTCTTGATTTAAAGCGCTCTTAGCAAGTACCATAGTATATTCGCCTGACAGCGGCTGAGAAAGGACAACATTTTTGAACATACAATATTCCTCTGCATTTTAAAGAGGTGCAAGTGCTGGCCCATTAGCCAAGGGAGAGGGAAGTTACTACAGAACTTTATCTGGAGGAATCATCAACTGTGCGTTGTGGATTTCTACCTCCTTTGGATCAGGAGCTAAAGCAGGGTTGCGGCTTAAAGCATCTGCTAAACCGTTATCCTTGCCCTTGGTGAATTTATATGAAAAGGAAAATTGGGCAAGGGTCTCATGCCAATGGGCCTGCCATGGGATTAGGACATGAGGGGCACGATAGGTCAGCAATGCACGGTGATCTGTACATATGTGGGATAGTTGGGTAGAGCCATGCAAGTGGTGACACCAATATGTCAGCGCCTCCACCACTGCTAGTAACTCCTTTTCATAAATGACGTAATTCAACTCAGCAGAAACATTTTCCTAGAAAAATATTCTACCGGATGCTCTATCCCATCTTTGCCTACTTGTAACAAGGGTGCTGCTATGCCGAAGTTGGAGGCATCAGTAAACACAATGAATTCTTTGGAAGGGTCAACATGGCGAAGGACAGACGTGTACAACAGGGTGCACTTCACTGCTTGGAAAGCATCCTCCAAAACGGAGGACCACTGAAGTACCTATGCCCCACTAGCCTTATATAAGGGAGCTGCCACCTCAGAAAGATTTGCGTGAACTTCTTGAGGAACGTACACGTCCCCAAAAAGCTTCTCAATTATTTTAATGAAGTAGGGGTCAACCACATATGATTTGCCTTCTCCTTGTCTGAAGTTATCATGTGTCCTTGATCAAACATGACATTGCCCAGAAAAGTGACCTGTAACTTTAAAAACTCACACTTGCTTATCTTCAGTGTAAGGCTGGCTGCCTTTAACCTCTCCACCACTTGCTGAAGGTGTACTGCATGAGACTACTGATCAGGGGAAAACACCAGATTATCATCCATATAGGCAACTGCGCATACTTCAACAAGTCCCCGACGCAGCATCAATTCGGCGTAGAAAGTATCATGGGCATTCTTAAGCCCAAAGGGAATGACCCAAAACTGGAAGATTCCTTTTCTGGTGTGGAATGCGGTTAACCACTCCTGGCACTTATTTATCCGGATCTGATTGAATGCATTAAGGCAATCCGGCTTGGAGAAGACCTTCGCCTTCTCCACATAGCACGCAATCTGTGAATCCAAAGGGATGGGATGGAGGTCTGGTACAGTGATGTTGTTAAGGTTCCTGTAGTCCACACACGGGCATAGTGTACCATCAGACTTTTCCACAAAGATGTGGGGAGCATACAGGGGAGGTACGCTGAAAAGTCTCACCCTTGGCTAACTGTTTCCTCACCCACACATCCAACGCCTCTTCCTCCCGGACAGTCAAGGGGTAAATGGGGGAAGATATACACACCAGATCCACAGTGAGCTTGAAGTCACAATCAAACTTGGAGTGCTCAGGGAGCGCATTGGCAGATGCTGCATCAAAAGAGGATTCCAAACCCTCCAAGCAAGAAGGTATAGGAACTTCCACTGAGGGCTTCAGCAAAGAGGTAAGGCTAAGGGTGTGAAGGTGTGGCCAGTGAGGCAAGTCGACCTGAGAGTCAGTCTCCAACAAAAGAACAACAAGTGTGCGACCATTCTTTACTGTTAGGGATAGGGTATTCTCTTTTAAGTTGGTTCTAACGTCAAACTTCCGCCACCACTCCACACCCAAAATGATAGGATACAGGAGTTTTTGATAGCTTGAAAGTGGTTTGGACAAGTGGCTTGCCAACCTGATAGTCCACTGTCCCAACGACCTTCAGAGTGGGAATACCTTGGGGTGCCCCTCCCCTAACCATACCACCAGGCAAGTAATGTAGCCCCAGGTAGTCGGCAAGGCTCAGGTCCATAAAGTTTTCTGTGGCCCCAGTGTCCACCAGAATAGTGGTGCTGAATTTCCCTAAAGGGGAGGAGAGGATAGTAGTCAGTAGAAAATACCCAGAATGGTCTTTATTTAAAGCTGAAAACGCCAGGAAGTCACCCATAAACCCTTCATTTGGCAATAACAGGTCACCTGGGTATGGATTTGAATTGAAGAATGGAGAGGGATACTTGGCCACTTTACTAATGAGGCCACATATCCCTCCATATCTTCAGCAGGGTCATAAACATTTTCATATTGTAAGAGAAGTTCTTTTTCCACTTCCTGAGTGCTGAAAATCATGGAAGATGTCAAACGTGGATTTTCTGGGGTAATTCCATGCACATGAATAAGTTCCTTTATCTGAGCCATGAGAGAGCAATATATGGTTCAGAGGTATATATCAAGGTTTTGTTAGAAAACGCGTTTTTAGACGCAAATGACCCTATTCCCATAACAGCAAAGTAATGTCTGACGTTATCCAAGGCCAACACCCCCAGAGCCATCTGCGCCAATTCCGCCAGCATCATCTGAATGCGTTGTCAAAATGAAACCCATTTGGATAAAATTGCAATTGGTAATTTCAGTGGAAAGTCAGGGGAATCACAACTTTTGGACAACAAAGCATCCATATCCACCAGGTATGAGCATGAATGGTGGATACTTTCCAGTTGGAAGCAACCATAATAACGCTGAGTTGCTCCAACCTTCTGGAAAAAAAGAGGAAACAGCGGTGCAGCTGATGACAGTCAAAGTCCACAGCCAGCGCCCACCGTTTCCACTTTGGAAAAGTACCATATGGAAAAAGTTTGTGCACATAGAATTGAAGGGTTGGTCTATTAATGTAAGGAGAGTGTTTATAGCTCTCCCGTTCCCAACGTGGTAATGAATGGTGCATCTGGACAATGCAAGGGAACTAACTGTTTGTACAAAAGTTATTGAAGCCCAGCAGGGGGTGCTGGAACAATAACAACATAGGCATATAAGTGCGATTATTATAATAAATAACCCACTAAAAGCAACGCGGTGCACAATGGGAAAGGGGTAAGCGACCCAGGTTGGAGGGAACCTGGGAGAACCAACGGTGCAATAGGGGATAGCTTGATCATATTGTATATTGAAAGGTTAGTGGAGCTTGAGACCTCCTCATAGAGATTCGCGCACAGGAACATTCGATTTATCATAAAAACAAATGTATAATGTTAAAATGTTTATTTTGGGAAGTTGACCAACAAGGAATGGTGGTCAGAGAAAACATATTTAAACACCATTGGTGGAATAAGGGGCTTGCTGCAGTGGGCCAAGGACCAACCAACCAATAGGCTGAGCTACCATCCAAATTGGTCAAATATGCCAAAACTGACTTCACTCAAGTGATCAATTGAAGTTGGATTTGACCTGAACACGTTGTTTTGTAAATGGAACAGTTTTAAAACCCTGTTCCTCAATGAACCAAATGGAACCATCTGCATAATTTGATAGACTATCCATTTTAACGCCTGAACTGACTTAAGGGGCTGGGAATTTGGCACCACACTAGTACCAATCTGGGCATATTTTACCCATACCCAGCGTTGGTCTAGGGTATGCCTAAGGTCAGGGAGGGCCTGTAATTTCACCCTCTGGGCCTCCTGACGCCCAGGCTTATTCTTGGGGTTGGTCCACACTATGATGTCATGTGACCATGACAGCCATTGCATGTTTTTTTGTTTAAATGACTTATATTATCACCTCAAAAGTGATTAAGATAATATCCCACATCTATAAGTTGAGATAAATTCCGAAAAATATGAAAGTTTTACTTTGACGTGTAGATTTTTAAAAACGAATTGCAAAAAACTGTAGCTTGCAGAAAAAACTAACTTCAGATATGAAATCAGCGCATCTAGATTAGAAAAAAACAAGGGAATAAACTTTTCTCTCTCGTTGTAAACACTTTTGCAACATATTAAATTCAAGTCTAGGTAAGTTTGATAATCTCATTGAGGAGATTAGTATGCACCCAATGTCAGGTAGCAGTTGGTCGAGCAAAGTTAAGGGCATAGGTGTATGCCCCACACCAACCAAGTGTCTTAAACGCCCCAGTGAAACTGGCGACATAGATAAAATTAGTAATAAAAAACCAGCATTTAGCATTTTCCCAGAAATTTTGGCCTGGCAAGCGCGTTGCAACCAGTTAATCATTATGCCGCACTCCCAACCACTATTGTCAGTGGAGCACAGGGTTCGTGTCTTCCTAAATACAACAAACAGCACTTTGGGAGAAGTTTTGTGGAGATGTACACACACATTTTCCAAAAGCGGTGTACATTGCACCCCACTCCATGCCACACAGTTGGCTGGATCTTGGCTTCAAAAACAAAAATGTAGTGGATGAAGCCGCAAAAGTGCGGGTGGTTGTATACCTCCCAGATGGTCAACAGGTAGTTGAAACAAAGTGCACTTACTGGACTAAATCTAGCCAAATTTTTGTCACCTTTAACTTCCTACCTACAATAATTAAGTGCAATGTACAGGAGAACTACCTGAAGGCTGGGCTCACCAAATACAGGGAAATCAATCCTTCAAGATGCAGCACTTTACGCTCATGTCAGACCTTTGCATGGGCAAAGCAATTGCTGTTCTCGCCCCATCCATTGGGATAGCGGAAGATTTGACCCAAATCCCTCACACCACTTTTGTGGAAATTAATGGGCAAGAATCCCCCTCTTAGGTCACCATGGATAGCGCGCCTCCTATCTGCACCTTATTACGCGCTTTTGGCCACAAGGCCATACCTTCCCCACCAAGGAGGGCATTACTCAAACCAAAATAATTCCTGAAGCAATGTGCGGTGCAGATGCCCACTATGAACTGGCAATAGACACTGATGCAGCCTTCCTGTGGGGTGCGCCTGGGTGCTACATTAAAGTGAAACATGTGTTCATGCAGGAGCATAAGAAGGCCAAGCAGGCCCGTAAGGCGGCAGCCAAATCACGTCTGTGATCCTACCTGCACAGACCCAGGAGGACATTGAGTCATTCACTGCAGAAGTGGCTCATGAATCCCTCCACCAATCAGATTGGGCCACACAAGCTTATGATCCAATGGGTGAGTCAGATTCACCTGCCTAATGCCGCCAAGCCTCAATCAAAACTGAGTCACCCATCAATATACCTTTCAAAATTTCATCAACAGGCAATGGTGCACTGCAAGTGCACACCACACAAAAAACAAAACTATTCAAGGGGTAAATAAACAAAAGGCAAAAGCCATCGTCAACCTCACCAAAAAACTACCCATAATGAACCTTACTCTGTAGCACAGAATACCCATGCTGCTACACAGCGATGTGCAGAAAAAGAGAAGGCTGAAGGGCATGGGTGCCCTTCCCCTCGCACCTAAGGTGCAATGGGGGGAGCTTTTACTATAGGGACGTTGAACATCGCTGGACTCAAGGCCTCACCATCCTGGGCTAGGAAACTGAGGTTTCAAAAAAATAATTTACCCGTGGATATCCTGGCCATTCAGGAAACCCACTTTCCGCGCAGTGCAGAGGACACATGGGCAACCATGTTCCTCCCTTCCCTTTCATTTTGGTCACTTCACTGTGAGGTGCTTGTTTAAGTGACCCATATTTTTAAATCTATTTTGTCAACATCATACCTCAATGGCTGTGTCCTTGTTGTCACCTTTTTGTGGGATGACAAAGTGCATGTTGTAATTAACATTTATGCCCCAACCTGTGCATGAGCTCTCTGTGAATTCTTCTCAGCTGTCAATTCTTTCCTGCTACCCCTGACCCATTTGTTGTTGGTGACATGAGCTGCTGTACCAACCCAGCCACCAACTGCTGGCCCTCATCTCCTACACCCCCACAAGAGGCATGTAGAACTTGGCGTTCTAAAAGCTACCTTAGGGTTGTTCAATACTCTGCCACATCATGCACTGTTACTCCCAAACATGTCTCGCCCCATGTGCACGATAGCCAGCTGAGGTCTATGTCCCACATTGACCTTATTCTCACACCGTTGAAATTTCAATCACAAGTCTCTCACTTTACAATGACGAAACTCAATTTATCCAACCGCAGGATGGTATTGGTTTCCTTCTCTTTGTCACATCCAGTGGCACAGGTGTCAAAGTGGTGCAAACTATGCCCAGCCAAGATCACGTCACCCAGGTTTCTTTGTGGGTGGACACTGAGACCTCAGCTCCGCAGTTTACCACATCATTATGTGTAGACCCACTTTCCATCTGGTCAACCTTTAAAGTTAACACCATCTGCCAGTCTTGCCACATCTCATCACATTGCTCGCGGGCTGCCTTGTATGTCATTTTGCACACACTGTCAGAAGTGGACCATCTGGAATCCAATGTCCTAGCAGTAGGCTACAGCTCAGTTTGGGGGCATAAGTGGGCATAAGTGTCCACGCGCCTCAACGCACTGGTAAGATAACAAGCATCGGGTTTGTTTTCAGTATAAAGAAAAGAATACAAGAGTGGGTGACATGTGCTCTGCTTACTTTTTTGAAAATTCTTTGCACTGCGACAGAGCTTGGCCTGCACACAGGTGCAGAGGCCAGACCACTCCATCTCAGAAACTCTGGCTGAAGTGGCAATTGAAGTATGAAATTATTACTCTGAATTATATTGCTCCAATACAGTTTAGCTGGCCAAAGTGGATAATTTTCTCAAAAGTGCACATATTTGCACCATTTCCCATTTTCTGGAGTTGATGAATTTGTATTCTCAGGGAGAACTCTGGTCTGCCGTGCATGGTGCACAATACAGGAAATGCTCAGATCCAGACGAGATTCCTTATGTGTTCTATAAGATAAATTTAAAATATTTTTCCTCCTTGTTGCTTGCCTCATTGAACCAATACCTGAGAAACGTGCCTCCTCCCTAGAGGACAAGAGGCCTATATAATAACGTTTTACAAGAAAGGGGATAAGCTGGACTTGGCCTACTGGTGCCCCATATCACTTGCTAACACAGATACTAAACTTTTTACCAAAATCATGGAAAACCGCCTAGGGTTAGTTGCCTCTGCTCTCATTTCCCCTGATCAATTTGGTTAAATTTCCAAACGGTCTATTTGGGACAACATTTACACCGTAGCCAACGTCTGCCAATCTACGGCTTCTGGATCACTTGTTTTTTAGACCAGCAGAAGGCCTATGATAGAGTCAACTGGGATTACCTCAGAGCCTGCCTCCACAAGTTCCACCTAACCTATCGTTTCATTGATTGGGTGATGTTGCTCACGGAATCTGCCACAATGGCTGTGCGTGGCCCTGGATTCCTCACGGATGTAGTTCGCCCTTAAAGGGGCCTACGCAAGGGGACCCTCTAAGCCCACTCTTGTATAACTTCAGCCTTAACCCACTTCTTCGCAATGTAAATGCCAGCCTTCCTGGTGTCCATGTGCAAGGCCAAGCAACAGTCAAGATGTTGGAATTTGCTGATGATTGTGTAATTGAGGTGTTTAATTATCATGATGCACGCGCTCTTGGAGCTATTATCCAGGTTTACTCCAGGGTAAGTAATACAGAACTCAATACCTTCAAACCAAAAATTGTTCTCCTTGGTCGGTATCAAGCCCTTGGGCCCCAGCGCCCTG
Organism: Massospora cicadina; assembly: GCA_022478985.1. Classification (NCBI taxonomy): domain Eukaryota; kingdom Fungi; phylum Entomophthoromycota; class Entomophthoromycetes; order Entomophthorales; family Entomophthoraceae; genus Massospora; species Massospora cicadina. The sequence goes on along the minus strand of JAKSZP010011834.1, from coordinate 351,651 downwards.
TTTCCTACCCACCTCGTCAGCTAGCGCCCGAGTTAGCTTTCCATGACCACCCAACACCACCCCACTTGTGCTCCCCTTTGTTTCAAGCCCCACCGCTGGCCCAATCCGCCATTTGGGGGTGTGGCTGAAGGCGAAAGAGTACGCCTCAACGGTGATGGGGCATCATATCCTAGAAAACGTTACAAAACAAATACCTTCCCTCAAATCCCTCCAGACCTCCCTTACAGGCAGGGTAGAGGTAGCCAACTCTATGCTCCTTTCTAAAGTTTGGTTTGGGGCCCACACAATCGCTTTTTCCCCTTATTTCTTCAAGTCAATATACGCCCTTTTGCAAGGGAGGCTTTGGTTAGGCCGCCCACCGCCAGTGCGCCTGGATGTCATGTTTGGCCCTCGCCATAGTGGTGGCATGGGCCTGCTCAACTATGAGGTCCACGCCGCCAAAATACTTGGCATCTGGATTGCCGCAGTCACCAACCCAACGGTCTCAGCCCAGCACTGGTCCCACGTGGCCCGATCCAACTTCTCCTGTGCCCTGGACCTCTGAGATCCTACCCACCCCATTCTGTTAAGGTACCTTGCCTCACACCCTTCTGCTGCAGGCCCACATGGGATGTAGCCCCACTTCAAAAGAATTTTCATCTACATGCAGAGCACTGAGTGGAGAATTTGCATCAGTGGACACACTTCCCAGAGGGGGCGCCCAACTCCTCAGTTCACCCAGGAAGTACAAGGACAACCCATTCTGTAAGGAGTGATACCCATGAGGTCCCCTATAATAGCCAGGGTGGACTACCTGGACATGTTGAACATCCCCTACTCCCTTGATACCCAGGAAAGTCATTTGTAAATACGCCCACCACCCTCTTCTGCAGCCCCATATTTTGTTCATATGTGTGGCGCTTCTTGAGTCGGGTATACCATACCGCCAAGCGCTCTAATGCTTTACACTCATCTTGTGTCATGTGTGGCCAGTATGGAACTTTGGTTAACCACCTGGAAGAGTGCCCTCCCTCAAAAGTTATATGGCATAAGGTTCAGCATATCTTTCACCAGGATCAGGAACAGCCCTTCAGCCTATATAAGGACATATTCGCCATGTCCTTGGTTTCCCCTATACCACCTTCCCTCTGTGCCTTAGTGGTTGCAATCGCTATGTGGACTATCCACACGGTTGCCTTGGATGCTATCTCAGGATTTACTCCCACCCTCCAGGAAGCTGTATGCCCGTTCCAGTCGCACCTTGTGGACCACTTTCAAGCTTGGATGTTTGGGTACCTACCACCCTGTTGCCTCCAGTTGGTCTCATACTAGTTTTCGGTTTGTTCATTGCTTCATACCCCTTCCTACATACGTGTTCAATAGTGGCTCATGCCCCTACACACATAACCCCCCTTCCGTTTCTTGGCGTTCCCGCTGACAACAGTGCATAGCGTTTGCTTCTCTGGGGTGCCCTCATCTTGCTGATGTTTGTATCGTTAGTTTACTTATCAGAAATGTCCATCCCCTGGTCAGACTTCCCCAAATAAAATTAAAAATTAGAAAAATCAAGTGTTTTTATCAATGAAACAAAGAAATTTTCCCCTGTGTTATCTAAGACTTAGCTGACAGGAAATAGTCCAACTTGTTTACAAGCAGCTTATGGCATGGGACCTGGAGATGATGATTCTTGGTTTCCACCATTATTAAGCTACATACTTGATAATGAGGAGTTACATGGCATTTCTTATTAGAAAACTGCTCAGCGTCGTTAGTTGATTTGACCAATTGTTTCTGGTCTTGTTGGAGCACTTCCCTGATATGTGACAAAATTATTGTATGCAGCTGTGATGTCACTACGTATCTGGAGGCTAATGTTGAAGGTAGGTTTTACACCAAGTTAGCATACATTGGAGAGACCCAAGTCAAGGAATTAATGGAGTTGGTAAAAGGTAACTGAGCCAACGTAAGGTCAACTGCCCAGATATCTTGAAAACTGTCACATAAAACTGGAGATACTATTCTAACAAATGTTTGTTCATTCAGTTTGGCCATCAGATTCGGGTGTTATGCTGATGATCTGCATGGTTTGATCTTTATTATATTGCACACTGCCTCAAAAACCTTAAGGTAGATCTAGGGCTTCAGCCGCTAATCTCCTCCTGTGTCACTACAAACAGGGAGAATACTTGCTATACAAGCAGCCGTGCCGTTTCTTCAGCTGTTGTCATCAGGTAAGTGATATGGATGGCATATTTAGTGAAACAATCTACTACCAAAATCACATAACACACCATAAGACACTGGTAAACCCACAATGTAATACGCTGAAAGTGATTTCCAAGGGCCTTAACTTATTTTGAGGGGAGGAGACCAGTAAGCTTGCCCTATTTGATTTAGAAAGTGCACAGGGTATGCAGCGCCTGACTAAGTTAGAACATCTTTTGTGACTCCATTCCAGTCATACACACGTTTAATCAAATTTATTCACTTCTTTGCGCTTGGATGCCTCAAGGTTGGAGGATCATTATGTAACCTTATAATATGGGAAAGTTGGCCAGAAGGTATTCAAACTCTATTGTGGAAGATTATTGCCCTATCCTTTAAAAAACCATCCAGATGGGGCTTTTATATCATCAATCTTCGCAAGGAGAGCCAGAAAATCGAGATCTGTATACTGGGACGCCAAAAATCATCCAAGAGAGGAGATTCTTCACTAGTAGGGGATGCCATGACTAGGTCATAAGGAATAATTTCAAACAATGGCCTATAATGGGTGTTAGGAATGCTGGTGGTTTATAACCATGAGATTTAAGCTTAATGTTGATTTAGGCTTTAGAGTGGGAAAGCAACCACGGATATGGCTGGAGCTGGAAAAGATATGACCTTCTTGGGGGAATTATAATGACTAAATAATGTCTGTATCAAAAGTGGGATCCAGTAGGGTATTGCGAATTAAGTTATAAGGAAATTTGAGAAGCAACTTTGACGAACTTAATTTTTAAATTAAAACTTAATAAGGTCGCAGTAAGTCCTAGTCTGCCTATGAGACAACTTCTGAGGTTTTCAATAATTAGTAAGAGACTTATGGTCTGTGTTCATAACCTTCTTATGATTAGCATCCTGTAACAGATAACACCAATGCATCAGAGACCAAGAAAAAGCAGCCAACCCTTATTATTAATAATTCAGGCGTGCTATGTGACACTAGATTATTTGAAGAGGTAAGCCACAATATGCTCCCATCCCTCATGTTATTGCATGCATACAGCACCAACTGCAGTTCCAGAGGCATCTCAATCCACAAGAAAAACTTATTTTTATCTGCATGACAAAGATCCAGGGTGGTGGTGAAGATTTCCTTAAATGCTTTATATGTCTTTTATATTCTGTAATCCAAAAATAGCCATTCTTACCTGTGAGGGGGTGGAGTGGTGAGTCCAGCACAGAAATGGCTAGTGAAAAATTTTGAGAAAAGTGATAGATTCTAGGAAGCTCCATTGTTTCTTCTTCATTACTGGTGTGGGCCAGGAGCAGATGGCATCCAGATTAGAAGGCGTGATGGCATGACCATCTTTATGAATCAGGTTAACTAAGAACTGTACTATAGCTTTGAAGAGCTCGCACTTGGTCAGCTTAGAAACTAAACCCACTTTTTGGAGTGCAAAAGTTACGGCCACTAAGTCCTTACTGTTTTGCTCTTAATTAAGCGAGTGGTCAAGATGCTATCCACATAGGCCATCTCAAAGGAGAATCTGAGATTTATAAAGCGTCATCAATCTGGAGCTGGAAAACAAACAAGGCTTTCACTAAACCAAAGGACATAACCTTAAACTTCTATATTCTTTACTGGGTGCAGGTACTATCAGCCACTCTTAACTTTATTTTACTCTTACTTAATGGAAAGCGTTCACCAGGTCAAGTTTATATACTTTTCTAATCACCTGAGAAATTTCTGCATTAATAGTAAAGATACAGATATGGGACTATCACATTATACAAGCGGCCATATCTATGAATGGCATTAGATTATCATCAGGCTTCTGTACAAAGATTGTGATGATCAAGTTGCTGCCTGACCGTCCCATAGCCCCAATCCTCCCTAAGGTGGATATTGGGGCTCTTAATAACATCAGCAATAATAAAACTGTAGGGTTCAAGGGCAATGGCCCTCAAAAATGGCATTCTGACGAATCAGATACCAACAAATCAAATAAACATTGGAGTGGAGGTGGTAAGGGCTGATATAAATGGCAATGTGGCCAATTAAAAGCCGCCAATTCAAAATATGAAAAAATGGAAAATTATTAGGACAACGGCAAAGGGCAGCCCAGCAAATCAGGGGATTCCAAGCCAAATTATGACAAAAATGGTAATGTTGAGAAACACAACAATGGGCAGCTTGGCAAATCAGGAGCTGCTAAGCTAAATTACACCAAAAATGGAAGTATTGAGCGTCAAGGGGTGCAGTGGATGAGCGAATCAGAAATTTAAAAAAAAAATTTAATGAATTTTAATTTAAAAGTTTGTGATAAGGTCAACACAGAAATGCCAAGCTCTAATTAATCCTTAGTAAACAAAATTGAATGTGAAAAAGTTTCTGTGACGCCTGGGGTACCTAATGAACGGTCTAAAATGAGCCTAGGCAGGAATATTGGGGGCCAAGATTCTTGAAGTAGGCCTGCAGATAGCCCGCCACTCGCAAACTCCATAGGAACAAATTACCCCATATCCTCTACTTTCTAATATAAATACAACCAAACAACGGTGTTTAAGACAACTATATCTTCTAATATATGAATTAAAACCCCAAAAATTGAAAATGAATTTTGAAAAATTTGAAATTATTTGTTGAGATTTTGTGGAGGTACTCTGGACTTTGAATGGAAAATGAACTATACCTCTGGTTTAACAAGGCTGTCATCTCACTGTACGCCCTCTCTGGTGGACATACAATCCTCCTAAGCGTCAATAATGTCCTTAACATCTTTAAAGGGTTTAGCAACAACCATTCATCAAGTCAACGGATGAAATCATTAATAACCGCTGCACCCTTCTGCTTGTGGGCCCTTGCCTGGGCCCTCCTGCCAAATTGGTTCATGGCAATGTGAAAAGATTTCATCATCAAAAAATGATATGAGAGAACACTTGGGAGGTTTTTTGATTATCTATTCCTTATTAATCATACCCTAAACCCAAATTTTAAGTGTAAAGTCTTCTTCACCCATGATGAGGTGAAAGTGACAATTGATTTTAATGACATCAACTGTTAATTGGAAGTTCATATCAAATTCTGAGAGGATTGGCAAATTATTAGCACCGCCATATCAAAAACTGGCTTGAATGGCATGATAATAAGGGTAAACTTAGGCTGTTCAGGCTCAATATCAGTAGAAAAGAATGAAAATTTTACTGCCACCGTGGGGCCTGTTGCCAATGTGGGGAGAAAGGAATTTCATCTGAGTGAGTACTAAAGGTAAAAACTAACATATATCATTCCAAGTCAATACTTACTGCCTGACAGGATTTTTTCTTTCTGCTTGATCTCACTTTTGAGCAAATTCTAATAAAAGTAAAAAAGTTTATTTTACCCACCACCATCTGGCAACATCCACATCCCGCTTGATGTCAATGGATCTTCCGCCTGCCATCCCAGTGTGGGGAAGCGGTGCCGCACCCCTACCCTTTTCCACCCTGTGGGGAAATGTGTGCAAATGGGCTCAAATAGCCCACCAAACGCCTCTGGCCAATGTGTCCCCCATGGTATTTAGCTATACCTAGCGTGCATCCATTCATCTTGCCCCATCCTCTCAGCTTTCCTTGGTCCAACATTCACTTTTGCCTCATGTCAACTATGGGCAGTTATTCCCATATGCTAACAAAGCAATCATCAAGCTTGCCACCACTGCCTTTGCACCAGCTGGTTTTATTGATTTCCGCCCTTTTAAGGGTTATTTTGACATAGGATTCCAGATATAGGAGGACGCTGCAGCAGCAGCTTTGACTCCACTTATTTACAAAAACACTCCTATTCCTATTACCTGTACTTTCCTCCCTTCTGATACCACATTGGTGGTGTCATTTGCATCCCTCCCTTCCTATCTTCCTCCCCAACTTTTGTATGATCAGCTGATGGCGGGGTTTTGGCTTATGTCACTCAGCCCAACCTTGTCTTCTCTGTTCACTTCAGTGCAGGGTGCCTTGCCACCCCTCATACAACTGCCACCATAATACCACCCCACCCCACCATAGCCCACCAGATACCCCCATTCTCATATTTCAGCAGCGCCTGAGCATTTCTTTGGGCTTGCGTTGATGTTGGTCACCAAATTTGTCCCCTCTGCTTTGAGTTAAACCATTAAAAAAATCCTGCCCCTGATCCACTTCTGCTGATGTGGCTTTGATCCCTATTCAGTGGATTCTGAATGGGGCATTTTGCTTCCCCCTCCCACTCAACAATCCCGTTTGACAGGCCAGAGTGGGAAATCAGCCCCCACCAAATCAACAACCCACATTCTCTCACTCAACTCTACCACAGCCAATAAGAGACAGGATTAGACCACCCATTGTACCCAGGCAGCCCATACAACTCCTACCCACCTGAATTCATCCGCTACTCTAGTTAACCAAAATCCATGGGTCCTATTGGCCAAGATTGATGAATCAGGTAACATTATCATGAGTGAGGACTCCGGTCAACCTCTTGGCCATTTTGATTATGGTCATGCTGAATTTTTCCATTCTAATTTTGATGAAACCCCATCCCCCAAACGTTTCACTCCTAAACCCAATGCCACCCCTACCAAAATGACCACCATCTCACCTTTGCAGCGGTGGCCTCCTCTCATTGTATAAACCTACACAAAGCAGTGGCCTAATCAGTGTCTCAATACCAACTTGGGCTGCCCACACTATACTTCCCCCTGATTTCCCCAAATCAGCCTGCAGCTTTATATAAAATTGTTCTATGATGGTAAAGCTGCTGTCATGCATGTTGCTAAACTAGAAGAATTTAACCCATCCTCTAAAGTCACCTACTAAAGTATCTCCAATTATGCACAGCTCCCTGATGCCTGCATTCAAGCTGAGCACAACTTAGCAGAATTTATTGAAGCTGTCTACTGCGCTGTTCTCAATGAAGAGATGGAGAACTCATTCTAAAATGCCATCCACCAACACTACTCTGATGGCCCAGCGCCCTGGCTATCTGCTTTAGTCCATTTCTTCAATCATAGTGACATTGTCATGGCGGATATGTCTGCAGAAAACCCGCCTGACCCCCCTCACCCTCTGGCATGTTAACTTAGCAGTTTCCACCCCCTGGTTAGAAGTTTTTGTTTTGCCTTCCCATTTGTTCTACCAATCAGGTTCTTTTTTGTTTTGATTTTTGGTACTGTCCGTCCCCTAGTCAGCATACCTCAAATAAATTTAAAATTTAAAGTATCTACTGCCTGACAGTGCCACAACGTTGCCACAAAATCACTGGGTGTAGCAACTATGTAATTTCCACAACGTTTGCTAAAAAATCATACTAAACAGACACAAACCACAGCAATTTACATAATTGAAATGTGAGCATAGTATTTAAGATACAAGCAGAGGAACGTAATATAAAATTAATAACTAAAGTATGTGCCACCTCAAGGGAAAAATAAATACCCGTGGCACCAGTGTTCACCAGAGCAGCTACTGCGACCTTGCGCTATTCTACTGTAATAGGGATGGGAAACTAGAAGTAAGCGCGGTCAGATTATCTAAATCATTGAGGGAACAAAGAGTAGTGATTGAGTTCTTGAGCCCTTGCATACTTTTGTATCTTTTTTATTTGAGGTTAGACAACCTGGGATGATACCAAACTGATTAATAGGGAAAATTTAACTTAATGTGAAGTGAGGACAAATACCAGTAAACCTTTATGCGCAGAATTCTGATAGGCCAGGAACTCCATGGACTGATGGTATATTCACTATCTCAGTTGGAGCGTTGGTTCACAATGACAACAAAGTCATAAATCGCCCCCTACTCAAAGTCTTCTACTGGGATAAAACTCAGGAGGCAGTGGTCATTATTTAGCAACTTAGTGGATCTGTTTATGAACTTGGTGGTCATAGCGGCGGTTATAGCATACAATAGAGGAGCAGAATTAGGATCTTCAGGATCTATTAAAGGCTGTAATCCAGAGAGTGTTTCATACATGGGGTCAACATGGCACTGTTCATTAACCTGATGAACTAGAGAGATGTGATAGGATGAGATTGCTGGATCTCTAGGCTCTATAGAGATAGCAACCATTTATAAAGTTTCTTAACCCTTTCAATGATTTTCAAAAAATCCTCTGTTTTTTTTGACTTTAAATTTGGCAAAAAAGTTTGGCTGGTGTCTATATTTTTTTAATTATTTTGGTCCTTGTAAATAACATAAATATTTAATAAATTTGGAAATAAATATATGTACATCATATTATTGGACGCATATAAGCGTTTTTAGGTTTGCACACCCCTCATTTTTTGATACCCTATATGCGTTTGTTAAATTTACACACCCCTTATTTTTGGGCGCATATATGCATTTTTAGATTTACACAAACCCCTATTTTTGGACTTATACATGCGTCAAATCAGTGAAAGAGTTAATAGATGTCTTCACATGTGATAATATATCTTTTAACAGATGGTTTTATATGGACCAAAAGTTATTATCTATCATTTTAGAAGTGATGATAGTCATTTAAGCGTTATTATTTTTTCTTGGAGCACCTGACCTCATGGTTCTTTACTTTGTCTACCAATTTCTATTTTAATGTTTTTAGTTTTTTAGTTAAGAGTGAGCTAAAAGAAAACTGGAAGTTGTGGCTCGTGACAAACGCTCCAACAGTGGCTCCAGGCTGTAGGGCTACGGCCTACCTTTAGGTATGACACAGAGGAGGTGGAAGAGGGTTTTGATTTTACAGAAAGTTTGAAAGTGAGGTTGAAGTGTTCTCATCGTTTCTTGATCTGCTACGTTTTAAGATGAACTAGATATTTTTCCATATTCTCTCTTACAAACTTAGTTTCACAACTTGGTAAGTTTTTTTCGTAAAATAATGAAAACAGTTAAAATTTTAGTTATATTCAAAGAAAATATAAGTTTAATAGCAATAACCAAACACCCTATCATTATTAGGGTGTTAATTTATATATTAGGCTGTTGAGATGATCTTCTAAGTTGTAATTATAGTGTTCTATACCAATATCAAATCACAGATTGAGTCACCAATCCCATCTACCCTCCGCTCCTTAATAATACCCATTGCAATGTGGACAATCCACACAATTGCATTAGATGCTTTCAAGGCACGGTCCCAACCATTCATGGGGTTATTAACAGATTCCATGTCCACTTACTGGAGCACTTTGAAGCCTGGCTCTATGGATATATGAGACCAAGGCAAAAAGCGCTCATAGAATCATGGTTCCGCTCTGGTTCCTTCACACAGACCCTTTCGTTCACACCTGCTCCATAGCAGGGAAACCCCCTAGGAGTAGTGCACCAACCCCTCCATACCTGGCAGTCCCGCTGGCAACAGGGGTAACAGCAGGTACCCTGGGGTGCCCAATTTTATAGTTGTAGGTTATTTCCTTAGTTTTACATATATTCAGTAATGTTCATCCCCTGGTCAGCTTACCTTGGTTAAATAAATATACCAATATCAAATCAGAATCAGGGAAGGGATTATTGCTTCAGTCAATTCTTCATAGTAACATCAGCCTTAATTTCTGCACTATTCTTAGGCTTCTTTTAGTATGATCAAGATACCCAAATTAAACTTTTCTTTCTCATTGCAACACTTTTGCAACCCATTCAATTCAAGACTAAATCTAGTTTGATAATCTCATAGAGGATTAGTCTGCGCCCATGTCTGGGAGCAGTTGGGCAAGCAAGGCAAGAGGAGCAGGCGGAAGGCCCGCGGCCTCTAACGTTCAAAAATGCCCCAGATAATCTGGCGGAATAGAAAAAAATCTAAAAAAACTGGCGGTCACAATTTCCCCAGAGATACTCGCGTGGCAAGCACGATGCAACCAGTACATCAACACGCCACATTCCCAGCCACTTTTGTTGGTGGAATTTGGAGTCCGTGTGTATCTGGACATCCAAAAATGGCCCTATGGGAAAAAATTTTGTGAAGATGTACACAAAATTTTCCTGACCGCTGTGTACGTTGCACCTCACTCCATGTCACATGGTTGGCTGGACCTAGGTTTCGAAAGCAAAATAGCAGGTGAGGCTGCGATGGTGCACATAGTGGTTGACCTCCCCGAAGGGCAATGGGTCATCAAAACTAAATGCATCAGATGGACAAAATCAAACAAAATTTTCCTCACGTTTGACTTTTTGCCTACTACAGTAAAACGTGACATTTTGGAGCAACACCTGAAAGATGGTCTCGCCATATATGGCAAAATACAATCTTTCGAAATGCAACATTTCACACTGATGCCACACCTGTGCACCGGCAAAGCCATTGCAGTTCTGACCCCAACCGAGGAGATCATGAAGGACCTAACCCAGATCCTGCACTCCACCTTTATTGACATTGCAGGGCACACCACCCACCATTCCAGGTAACCGTGGACAGCGCGCCCCCCATTTGCACCCACTGTGATGCGTTTGGCCATAAGGCGCACGCATGCCCCATCAAAGAGGGCGTCACATTCCAGAGTACCCCTCGGCAGCCATGGCCAGCGGAGAGGCACACGAACCAACTGCAAGCACCAAGGAGGCTTTCCCGTGGGGAGCACAAGGCTGCTACCTATTGGTAAAGCCCATCTCCCCACAGAAGCAGAAGAAGGCCAAGCAGGCCCATAGGATCGTGGCCAAGGAAGCGGCCAAGGCCACCACCACCATCCCACACTCACAACGCCAGGAGGACATGGAGACCTTCGTGGTGGAAGCAACTTAGGAATCCATCACCCAATCAGATTGGGAGGCCCATGCCAAATGGGCCACTCAATCTGAGGATCCGATGGGAGATTCAATCTCACCCAATCGCTGCACCCAAGCCCCAGTCAAAACTGACTTGGGACCTATCCCAACCAAAAAAAAATTTTTTTGCCCCACTCAACGGTGCACCAAACTTATCCGCACCGCAAAAAATTTGTCCGACGTCAGGAAAACAAAATTGAAGGCCAAAGCCAACGTGACTCTTTCTGCAAAAATCAACAAAAATCCTGATAGCGTTGCTGCTAATACCCATGCTGCTGTGAAAGCCCGTGGGGATCTGGAAGAGGCTGGTGGGCCTGGGGGCCCACCCCTCGCACCTAAGGTGTGATGGGGGAAACCTTCCTCTAGGGACGCTGAATATCGCCAGACTCAAGGCCTCCCTATCCCAGGCTAGGAAACTGAGTTTTTTACAAAACAATTTACCCGTGGATATCCTGGCCATCCAGGAGTCCCACTGTCCACGAGGTTCTGAGGAAGCTTGGAAAACAATGCTCCTACCATCCCTATCCTTTTGGTCAAAGCACTGTGGGGTGCTAATTTGGAAAAACAAATTTTTCAAATTTACATCTTCAGAAACATTCCTAAATGGCCGAGTGCTCGTTGTCACCTTCTCATGAGCCAATGTTGCACACACAATCGTCAACATTTACGCCCCAAATGGTGCACATGAGCGTCAGGAATTTTCTTGTCGGTCAAATCCTCCCGCTACCCCCTGATTCTTTCCTAGTTGGTGACATGAACTGTTGGCTAACCTCACCAACAGACCGGTGGCCACCCTCACCCCACGCCCCACAGGGTCACGTAGAACTACACGTTCTAAAGCCACCCTTGGGTTAATGGATGCGCTGCCGCGACATGCCCCACTGCTCAAAAACATGATGCATCCCCACGTCCACAATGGCCAATTAAGGTCCATGACCTGCATTGACCTTATTCTAGCACCGGCTAAATTCCAACCCCACATCTCCCACTTCAAAACAACAAAAATAGAATTCTCTGACCACTGACTGGTCTCAATAACATACCACTTACCCGTCACAGTTGCAAAGGCCCCACATTGGTGCAAAATCCACCCCCAGAGCTCACGTCGCCAGGATTTTCCACGTGGGTGGAAGAGGCAACTTTGGCAAAATCGTTTGTTGCACCATTTTGCGCAGACCCCATTTCCACATGGGCAACTTTCAAAGAAGACACCATCCGCCACTATCGCCATCTCTCATCCAGATGCTCACAAGCCACATCAGATGTTATATCATGCATGCTGGCGGAATTGGCCCACTTGGAGTCTAACATTCCAGCCTCAGGATTTAGCTTTGCATGGGGTTGGAAGTGGGTGGAGACAGCCGCCCACCTCAAAGCACTTGAAAGGCAACACAAACATCGGGTTTGTGTCCAATACAGGGCCACATGCATCACTAAAGGTGACAAGTGCACCGCATACTTCTTCAAAAAAAATTTTGCACCATGCCAGAGCGTGGCCTGCACACAGGTGCGAATATCGGATAATTCCTATTGTGGACATACCGGCTGAAGTGGCAATCAAAATGCAAAGATATTACTCCAAGTTATACCGAGCTGAACCAATTCAGCTGGCTGAAATGGCGGAATTTCTCGACTGAGCTCATATCTGCACCATTTTCTGATACCCAGAAATAATGAATTTAATTACTCCAAATGAATTATGGACTACCATTCGCGGTGTGCCAAACTGAAAATGCCCAGGCCCAGATGGCATTCCATATGAGTTCTACAAAAATATATTAAATATATATCCCCATTGCTGCTAGCCTCACTCAACCAAAGCCTGTTGGAAACGCGCCTCCTACCAGGAGGACATGAGGCCTTTACAGTCACACTCTTCAAGAAAGGGATAGGCTAGACCTAGCCAACTGGCGCCCCATTTCTCTAACAAACACAGACACCAAAATTTTAACCAAAATCATGGCTAACCGTTTAGGGACTGTAGCATCTGCTACCATCTCCCCAGAACAATTTGTTTTTATCCCCAGAAGGTCAATTTGGGATAACGTGCACTCTATGGCTAATGTGTGTCAGTCCACAGCCTCTGGGGCACTTGTATTCTTGGACTGACAAAAGGCCTATGATAGAGTAAACTGGGAATACCTCAGGGCCTGCCTCCAACAATTCCGCCTACCTCCCGCTTCATTAACTGGGTGATGCTGCTCATGGAATCTGCAACAATGGCAGTGCGCAGCCCAGGTTTCCTAACGGAAGTAGTCCGTCCTCAAAGGGGCCTGCGACAAGGGGACCCCCTCAGCCCACTCTTATACAACTTCAGCCTTGACCCACTACTGCGAAATGTGAATGCCCAACTCACTGGGGTCCATGTGCCAGGCCAAACCCCAGTCAAGATGATGGCATTTGCAGATGATTGCGTGGTGGGGGTGTCTAATAACAAAGATGCACGCGCTTGAAGCCCTCATCCAGGAATATTCCTGGATAAGCAACGTGGCACTGAACGCCTCCAAAACCGAAATCATCCTCCTTGGTCGGTTTCAGAACTGCTGGGCCCCAGCAAGTAGTTCCCAACCCGGCCCATCTGCTCGCCCACGTCCACGCCTTACTAACTCAAAACACACCGCTCCACTGGTGCTCCCCTTTGTGCCACGTCCTACCATAGGACTGGTACGCCATCTGGGCGTGTGGTTGGAGGCAGGTGGATACACGTCAGCAGTAATGGAGTGCCATATACTGGACAACGTGACGAAGCGAATCGCCTCTCTCAGAGCCCACCCTACTACCCTCACTGGCAGGGTTGTTCTTGCCAACTCTATGCTCCTATCCAAAGTCTGATTCGGAGCCCACGCCATCCCCTTCTTTCCAAGCTTCTTCAAATCCCTGTATGCTTTGCTACAAGGTTGGCTTTGGTCAGGCCGCCCTCCACCAGTACGGCTAGAGGTCATGTTTGGCCCTCATCATCATGGTGGCATGGGCCTACTTGACTTCAAAGCCCATGCCGCCAAGATCCTAGGCACCTGGATTGCGCCCATCACTGCTCCTACACTCCCATCCCAACACTGGTCCCGCGCGGCCTGCTCCAACTTCTCCCGAGCCTTGGGCCTCAACAATCCATCAAACCCCCACTCCCTGATGAAATACCTCGCATCACACACATCGGCCACAGGTCCTCACGGGACCAAAACCCACTACAAACGAATCCTACTCTCCATGCGAAGCGAAGAGTGGAGAATTTGTAATAGTGGACATACAACCTGAAGAGGCCGCCCCTCTCCTCAGTTCACACAAGAGGTACAGGGGCTACCCATCCACGATGGTGTGATCCCCATTCGACCCCAAGTCCTATCCAGGGTGGACTACCTGGACATGATGGACATCCCTTATTCCACTGAGACCCAAAAGACTATCTGGAAATACGCACACCATCCTCTGTTGCAGCCTCAAGTCTGCTCCCATATGTGGCGCTGCCTGAGGTGGGTGTATCATACAGCTGAGTGCTCTAATGCTTTACACTCATCCTGTATCATGTGTGGCCAGTATGGAATGCTGTTCCACCGCCTGGAGAAGTGCCCCACCTCTAAAGTGATATGGTGCAAAGTTCAATGTCTGCTGGGCCAGGATCAAATGCATCCCTTCAGTCTGTCAAGAGATATGTTTGCTTTATCAATGGCCTCTCCCCTCCCACCCTCCCTCCGTGCTCTGGTGGTTGCAATCGCCATGTGGACTATCCACACGATTGTCTTGGATGCCATCGCTGGATCCATCCCCACCCTCCCTGAAGCTGTCCACAGATTCCAGTCTCATTTGGTGGATCACTTTCAAGCGTGGATGTTTGGATATCTCCCACCACGTCGCCGACAGCTGGTCTCCTCCTGGTTCCCAGTCTGGTTCATCAAATCAGACCCCTTCCTCCACACGTGCTCAATAGTGGCTACGTCCCCTACACACGTTCCCTCCCCTTCCCATAAGTGGCGTTCCCGCTGGCAACAAGAGATAGCATCGCTTCTCTGGGGTGCCTCCCCTGGTACTAAGTTTTGTCTCGTCTGAGTCATATTTGGAAGTGTCCGTCCCATAGTCAGCCTTCCCCGCAATAAATTTAAAAGATACCCAAATTAAGTTTGCCTGTATCAAAATAAGTGACAGGTTTGATCCAATTTTTTAACCTTTTTTCTCTGACTTTAAACCCAAATTTGGCTTAGTAGATAAGTTATTTTCATATGTATTCGCTTCATGTGTCAAATTTTCTACATTCATGATAACTCCTGATTGAGCCACTAGTTGGAGATGGGGATGGGAACATGATTAGTGATTTTCCAAAATTGCCTAAGTCTGCACAGAGTTGTCTGATGCTTTCCAGGTAAAAATCTACATACTCTGAGGCTAGTATGGGTTGAGGCTTGTATAGGTTGTGGGAAGTCACAAGTCATGCAGCGAGGATCAGCAGCAACCCATCTTTTGTCTAGGGTATGCCCTATGTTAGAAATCTGTGAGAGGTAGGGCCTTTGGGGTTGAGCTTTTTAGACTTAAAAGGATGTATGCCACGTTTTAACTTAATTGCAGGAGCTTTGGGCCCTACATCAAGTTTAATGATGGCACATCATTAGCATTAAAAGTTATATGTATTTTATTTAACCAAGGTAAGTGACCAGGGGACGGACATTGCCAAACTAAAACTAAAATTATAATAAAAGCAAAACTAACAATTCAAACAAAACGCCCAAAATGGATGGATCAATTGAATCATATGTAACAAAATATCCAACCAGGTGGGCAGCAAATACTGCTATCCCTCCATGGTGGACGGGGAGGGGGATCAGGGGGCTCATCTTTGGCCGCATCCATCTTATTCCAGAGTAGGGTGCGTGTTAAGGCAGATAGTAAGGGTGTGGGGGCATCGGTGGCATGGGGTTCAATATCCTTTATGACTGTAACTTCCAAATAGTTGCCAGCCATTATTATACCAACTGTGTAACTGCCTAAAGCGTCTTCAGCTTTGAGGTGGGCGTCTGGGCTATAATGAATGTGGCAATGTTGGTTCAGGTTGTTTTTGATTTCATATTATGTGCTACTGTTACCACATTATGGATGGCTTCAGTGACGTTTTTGTGTAAAGTTTTCATGTTGATCTTACTTTGTGGAGTAAGATTTAAGGGGATGACAGGAGGTGAAATTCCTCCTGCAAGCGCAGCCACAGATTTGGTGGCAGCTTTACGAAGTGGATGGCAATCTGGTGTGGCAGCTGCTTCTACTGCAAGCTGGTGGTCGCTGTAGAACGGTTTGGTGTTAGGTTGTGGGACATATTTTGAGGTGGTAATTTTGCATCTCATTCTTCGTTACAGAGCCGCTTGAGTTGCAGCGTCAGTTCTTCAATGACGTTACCTGATTTTTAAATTTCATCCAATAATTACCATGGATTTTAGTTAAATTGGATTGGGGAACCAGCGTAAAGTTGAGGTTTGTTTAATTTGTTTGCAGATGCATGGGATCAAACTGGGATCTAATCTGATGTTTGGTTGGATGAATTATTTGTGGCATTGGGGCAAGGTGGGTGCTAGTTGGTGGGTACAGGTGCAGCTGCAGCATCAGGCATTGGAGGAGGGGAAGGTAGGATTGTACTCCATTTCAGAGTTGGCATGGGGTGGGTGGCAGATTGGTGGTCATCAGGCAAACTTTTGGTGTTGGTGAAAGTTTCTGAGTATGGGCATTTATGTTTTGAGTGGTCTAACTTGAAACAGGATGGACAAATCGTCCATCCGCCCTCAACGCAGGCCCAGAACAGATGGTTGGGGGCAGATGGGATGGTGGCACGAGGGGAATTGCTAAAGAAATTTTTGTAAATTCAGGGCTGATCATGGCATACGCTAAAAGCCCAGTGAGGCGTGTGGCCCCACTTGGGACCACAAATTGCAAGATGGGGTTGGCGCCATAGGCTGCCAAACCTTCCATCAGCTCCTGGTGGAGCACTTTGGGGGAGGAGGTGGGTGGGCAAACCAGCGAACTGGACCACCAAGGTGGTGTCCGTTGGGAGCTGGGTCTGAGTTGATGGGAGGGGAATATTATTAAAAATTAATGGCACTGTTGCCGCAGTGGCTGCATCAGCTTCACAGGGGAAGCTGAGATCAAAGTACCCCTTATAGGGGCGGAAGTCTATGAAACAGGCTGGTGTCATCACCGCCTGAGCCATTTTGATAATGGCTTGGTCATTGTAGGGGAAGAATTCCCATATTCAACCCTAAGGCCAAAATGCATGTTGCTCTGATAGAGCACCAGGGGGCAGCGGGGCACCGCTTGGGTCCAGGTGAGATGGGCATCAAGATCCTTGGGAGGAATTAATCGCCCCAAGGGTTTGAAATGAATGGGTGAGCCAGTCTGAGCGCGTTTTCCTGTCAAATGGAAAATGAAGGGGGAGTTTCTCCGCTGCCCCACAATGGGACAGTCAGTGGGGGATCCAATGACATCAGAGCAATACTTTGGTGTGTGATTAATTGTTTGCTTTAATTTACTGAAATTAAATTTGCTCAGAAAGTTACGCCAAGAAGAGAGAGAGTTATTAAAAGTTACATGTAATATTTATAAATTTGGGTCATTACCTTTATTTTTTTAAGCTGGTATTTAAGCAAAAAGCAGTGTATTATATTACTAAACTAGGCAAGCTTCACTTTTAATATTATAGCAGAAAAGTTTTGAATACTCTAGCTATGGTACCACCATCATTGATGGTCTAAATTTTTTAGGCAAATCTATTTTAGCCCAAGACAAGATAACTATGATTTTTCTGCTGAGAATTGATGGTGAGTAACAATATAAAATCAACCTTTATTATACCACGTATCACATATATCTCAGTGTTGCACCGCCTGCATCTTTTGTTAAATTTTATCACATAGATCTCACCGCTGCTGTGAAAATTGGGGCTGCACAGGTTATAGTCAATACTAAAGGTTATAAATTCTTTCATTTGAAGACTGAGTAGCAGATAGTCCAGATTAGAGTAGATCCTTTATTAATTTCTTTGTATTAGATATGGTGGCTTTGTGCATAATGAACGCTAGATAATCTCCTCAAGCCAAAATCTAAAGATAAACTTAATAAGAAAGATAAACCAGACTTAAACAGCACCGTCATTTGTTTTTACTTTAATTTTTTATCAATATAACTTGTTAATATTTTCTTGGTTGGCTCAGTTTATATAATTTTAATGCTGACCCCTCATTGCAAATGAGTCTCAGCCTGTGAGAATCTACTATTATTGATCTTTTATCAACCTCTGCTTTTGTAATTAGTCTATATTAGATTGGGGTCAACGCAAAAGTGCTGGATTAAAGAATTTATTGATAATCCATTAGAATTAACAATATACCTTGGTTTTTAAGTTTTTCCCTGATAACTCTGTTTAGAGCCAATCATTTATTATTTTGACTAAGTTAGATGGGAAAGCGAGTTTGATAGACAATTCAGATTTTATGTAATCTTCTAAATTTTAGATACAATTTTCAATAGTTTAAATCATTTAAAGTTGATGACAGGTAATTTAAGAATTACAACATTTTTAAGTTTTGGAGACAGTTTCTTAATATATTTTTAGTACTAGTGGTGCCCAACCCAAAAGAGGGAGCCGCCACGCATCTTTAGTCACAAATGGCCAAACAAAGGGCGTATCATAACCATCTAGTACTAAAAAAGGGCGTATCATAAATTAAAAAATTACTAATATAGCCCCTAGGTTATCAGCCTAGGAAGCCATATCAGAGGCGAGGAGGTTTTAGGGAAACTTTTGTCTGGCGCCCACTTTGGCTGGCGGACCATGGTGGACAGCATTGGGGTGGGAGCATCAGCAACATGGGGCATAAGGAGGTATAGTTGGGGGTTTTCTTTGTTAATGAGGCTGATGGTGTCCATCGCCTCAACGTATTGAGCAAGTTGATGCTCAGCAAAAATGATGAGAGCCAGCACACAAGTAAATAACTAGAATTGCCGGCGGGTTCCAGGATAATTGGGGTCAAATAGAGAAGTTTTTGCTGCATTGATGCAAGCGCAGCTCGCACCAAAAGCAAGCTCCTCAATTTGTTTTTCGCATCTTCCTCAAAATCATGAGTAAAATTGGGGATAGTAATACCCTTGACAAGGGGCTCCATTGCCCTGTGGAGCTGCTGGCAGAGGAGGGTGTTGGCTGGGGCAGCTGTAGCTGCAACTACCATTTTGGTATATTTTTATATATTTGGACGTTTTTTGGACGCAAACAGTTTCTTGATATAACAAATCGTCAGAACATGGTGACAAGTAATTTGGGTGTAGATGATGTGGTTAGCTTATAAATGACACTTGAGAGTAATAATTCAAGCGCTAGCTTAAATATAATTTATTCAACTAACTTTTTCTTACCAATTACTATCACTTTTAGTAATATAATATAATTAAATTCAAACAGTACAATTTGATAATCAATATCAGGTGAGATGAGCATGAAAAATAAAGTAAAGAATTGGGTAAACGTGGTAAAGGACAGCAGACCTGGATTTGAACCACCCAAAGGTACCAAGCGCACAGGAGCAAATTATAATACATTAAAAACAAATAACCCAAGGTGGTGCACCCCATAGGTTTCATGAATTTCTTAATAAAATATTGTAGCTACATGGAATTATCCTAATCAAAACCACTGTCATTGGTGGAACATGGGGTATGAGTTTTCCTAGGCATAGAAACACCAACAATGTGGGAAAAGTTTGGCGAAGTCCAACTTGAATTTTTCCCACATGTGGTGTACTTAACAACTCATATTATCCTCAAAGGTTGGGAGACCTTGGGTTCAAAGACATGGAAGAAACAAAATAAAGCAGCAAAGGTCATAGTAGTACTCGGCCTATTCAGTGATCAGCATTTGGTATTGACCAAATGCACACGTTGGACAGAATCCAAAGATATTCTTATAATTTTCAACTACCTCCCAACACACTGGTGCGCACAGTATTTGAATGACATCTCTGAGAGGGCTTGGAAGCCTACAGAGAAATTAAACAATCTGAAATGCAGAGATTTTAGCTGATACTGACTCTTAAAACTGGGAGGGCAATTAAATTTATTTCCCCAAACCAGGAGATAGAGGAAGATATTAAAAAAATCCCTCACATCGCATCCTTTACTTCTGATGGGAAATATCCCAACTATTCCATGAAACAATAGAGAGTGCGCCCCCAAATGCAACCATTGCCAGGCCTTTGGGAACAAGATTCATGCTTGTCTCATAAAAGAAGGCCTAAGAGAAATGAAATTTTGTGAAGAGGAAATGGGCGAAGATGACTCAGAATACGCCAAAATCATGGATACTACACAAGCCTTCAACTGGGGAGAACATGTACAATATAAAATAATTGACCCTATTTCCCCAAAAGAATAAAAAATGGCCAAAAAAGCTTGCAAGTTGGCCGTGGCCAAGGCAAAGGCATCGGCGGAATCATCCATCTCACTGTAACAGATCCAGGAAGACATGAATGGGCTTGAAACAATGAGCCAATTACATCCCACAAAAAACCAGGCACCCAATCCAAAAAAAATGGATTTACAAAACATGATTCAGAAATAAATGCGGCAAAACAGGGGTTCAGCACACCCCCAAAATTGTGGAGCATAACCCAATCAGAAATGAAAATCAACAATGGAACGCTCAAGAGGAAAAGTTGGCCAATAAGAGCACACAAGTGCACCACAATGATAAATTGAAAAACAGCAACTTCAGGAGAGGAGAAAAACAGTGGTAACAAAAGGGGCAGAATACACCTTAACTCCTACTTACAGTTATGCTCTCTGCAGCAGAGGTGCAATGGAGAGCAATGAGAGCAAGGGAGTAGAGCCAGGGGGCCCTGCTAAACGCTCCTGAGGCGCATTGGGCGTCTCAGTAGAGATAGGGACGCTGAACATAGCTGAACTCAAGGCCTTAATGTCCCAGGCCAAGAAGTTGAGTATCCTGCGAAACCCACCTGTGGATATCCAGACAGTGCAGGAAACCCACTGTCCACAAGGAAAGGAGGTGGCATGGGAAAACATGCTCCTCCCAAAAATATTGTTTTGGTCACAGCACTGTGAGGGTGATAGTATGAGCAAACCAAAACTTTAAATTTATTAATAAAAATTTGTTCTTAGACAGCTGCATACTAGCTGTTACCTTCTTATGGAAAAAAGAAGTGCACACAATAGCCAGTGTGTATGCACCAAACTGTGCACTGGATTGACGAGAGTTTTTAACAGCTCTAACACAACTCCATCTTCCAGCAAATACTTTTGTCATGGGAGACATGAACTGCCAGATTAACCCAGCTACTGACCAATGGCCACACACAACGGAGACACCGCAAGGGCAAGTGGACCTTTGCATGTTTAAAGACCACCCTGGGAATATATGATCTGCTACCTAAAAGGTCACCTCTACTACATAACATGACATGCCCAATGTACACAACAGTCCACTTTTTTATGTCATGGATATACCTAATACTCGCACCATTGATATTCTGACACAAATTCATAAATCCAAAACTAAAATTATCAAATTCTCCAACCATCGACTAGTTTCTGTCCTACACCAACGGAAACAACTACCCAAGCATCCAGGTGGTGCAGAATACGCCCAGGAGGTTTAGCCGACTCAGAACATTTAATCCTGGATGGATTAAATATCTTTTACAAGGGAATTGAAAGCAACTTTTTGTTTGGACCCATTAACCACCTGGGAAAATTTCAAAAAACCAACAACCCAAAAGATTAAACACACAACATCTAGAAGATACAGGACAGTTTCAGCCACAATAAATCACACCTTGACAGAAATAAACCACCTGGAAAACAATGTCCCACACACAGGATACAGTCCTGGATGGGGTCGCAAATGGGCAGAAGTTTCTGCTCAGCTAAATACCTTGATATGCGAACACCAACACTGAGTTGGGGTTCAATATAGAGTAAAAAACACAAAAGGCGGAGAAACTTTCTCAAGCTATTTTTTCCATAAGTTTCACGCCCAAAAATATGATAGCCTGCACACAGGTCTGATGACAGGATAAATCCATAGCAGAAACACCCAAAGAAGTCATGACCAATGTACACAGGTTTAATATGAATTATATAGGTCTGTACCAATCAAACCAGCAAATTCCAAAAATCCTCACAAGTGCATATATTGACACCGTGGCTCAAAATAACAATTTAATTAGCCTAATATTGTGTGAGGAACTATGGGAAATAGTATGCAGTGCACCATGAGGGAAATTCCCTGGATCTAGTGGGATTCCCTATGAATTTTATTAAAATATTTTTCTACCATATCTAATATTCTTTTATTTTTCCATGAACAAGAATATAATGGAAACATGAATCCTACCTGGAGTCAAAGAAGCTTACACTGTCACTTTATTCAAAAAAGGAGACAGACTAAACTTATCCAATTGGCTCCCAATCTCCCTAACCAACACTGATACTAATATATTCACAAAAATCATGGCCAAATGGCTAGAGAAATTGCAACTGATGCAATATCCCCATCACAATATGGATTTGTTCCAAGAAGATCCATATGAAACAATATCCACACAGTTGCAAAAGTCTGACAGTCCAAAACCTCTGGAGCTCTTGTCTTTTTTTTTGTCAAGCAGATTAAATTTTATTTAACTGAGGCAAGCCGACCAGGGGACAGGCATTACCAAAAGAAAGAAATGACATGAAACCTGAACAGGGTCAACTCTGTCAAAGAAAGTTTTTCCACCTCCAGATCAGGACTCAAATTTTTCTGATTACGTCATGGGTAAGGTTTTCGTGTTATTAGACCTACTAACCGCCAATAGCTTCCTTTGGCTGGCACCCCAATTGATGTGCGAAGGGCAGGAATTGAACTCGCAACCTTCAGGTTGGTAGCTGTACGCCCTTACTGACTCGCCTTCCACCCCCTGCTCATGTCTTTTTAGATCAACAGAAGGAATATGACAGGGTGAACTGGACCTATCTCAGGGCCTGCCTTCAAAAATTCAAACTCCCAAATAGATTCATAAACTGGGCGATGTTGTTCACAGAGTCAGCTACCATGGCTGTGAGTGGAGCAGGTTTCTTAACTAACCAAGTTTTTCCACAGAGAGGTCTTAAACAAGGGGACCCTCTAAGTCCTCTACTATACAATTTTAGTCTGGATCCCCTAATCCGAGATACAAACACACTTCTCAATGGAATAAATATCAAGGGCCAACCACCTCTCAAAATGATAGCCTTCGCTGACAAATGCATGGTGGGTATATCCAATAACCATGATGCTTGCAGAATTGAGAAGATAATACAAAAATATTTAGCCATAAGACATGCATCACTATTCACTGAGAAACAAAAATTATACTCCTGGGGAAATATTAGACCCATTGGATGCCATCTACCCTGGATCATCAAACCAATACATCAAGACTCCTCACCAGACATAGGAAGCGAAGGTTGGTAATTGCCCCACTGATAAAACCCTTCACTATCAAGCTGGCAGCTGGACCTGTCCTTCACTTGGGGGTATGTTTAGAGGCAGGAGGTTACGCCAACTCCATAATGGAAATCAACTTCTAAATAAAATAACAAGACGCATTACATCCTTATATGGACATCAAACATGTCTAACAGGAAGGGTCACAATAGCCAACTCCATGATACTATCAATCATATGGTTTACGGCCCATGCAATAGCTTTTTGCCAGCCTTCTTTAAAAAAAATCCACGCCTTACTACAGAGATGGCTTTGGTCCAACCACAACCCCCTGAGCCTTGAAAACCTATTCAGCTCTAGGTGGAATGGAGGTATGGGGATAACTAATTATGTAGAGCAAGCGACCCATATACTAGGATCCTGGATAGCTCAGTTGACTACCCAGATCTTCCAGATATACATTGGTCCAGAAAAGAAATATATAACTTCACAAGAGCACTCCGATTAATAAACCCAGATCACCCAAACACATTAATAAAATATCTAGCGTCTCTTACCACAGCTGCAGGATCACATGGCACTCCTGCACATTTTAAATGAATACTTCTAGCCATGAGAAGAGCAGAGTTGAAGATTCACATATATGGTCAGACCAGTCATAGAGGACTCTCAAGGCTAACTCACAGATAGGAAATTAATGGCCAAATAGTCACAGACAACATAATAAGCAGAAATCCAAGTACCAAAGCCAGAATTGTTTACATGGATCATATGGGTATATCATACAACCTGGAGACCCAAAGAAGAGTTTGGAGATACACACAGCAATCACTACTTAAACCCAGGATAAGAGCACATGTGTGGAGTTTTATGAGGAGAGTATATTGCACAGAAGAACGGTCAAATGCAGCCCATTCCTCATGTACAATATGTGGTCAATATGGAAGCCTAGTACACCGTTTAGAACAATGTACAACATCAGTGGCTATATGGAAAAAGGCCATGCGCCTATTCCACTAAGACAGTGGACAATCATTCAGCCTAGCTAAGAACATGTTCACTCTAAACATGGATCCACCTATCCACCCTTCCCTCCAGGCGTTAATAGTAGCAATAGCACTATATATGATCCATATGATAGTACTGGAATCAATTACAGAAGCAACGCCTAGAATCCAAGAAGCCATCAATCGATTTTGTTACAATATATTGTATTTTTTTAAGCATAATTATTTGGAAACATGACCCCACGTAACAGAAGGACAATCAACACATGGTTTCCCATATAGTTCCTACAGATTGATTCCTTCCTTCACTCACGCTGCATCCAAGGATAAGCCAGCATAAACTCCCTACTGTCCTAAACTTGGTGGCCCTGGAGACAACAAGGGAGGCCTAGAACCCTATGAGGTGTCATAATTTCACAATTAATTGTTTTATCCCCACTATATCGGAAGTGATCATCCCCTGGTTGACCTTCCCCAAATAAATAAAATAGATATAATTTATCAAGAATGATAACTCTATTAAAAAATCTGTTGTTTGTCTTTGGTATCCAATAGCTTCTCATTGAGGTTATTACCATAACTTTAGGCCATTGACATTAGTGTAATAGATTAAACCTAAATATGATTAAAATAGAGCACTTTGCTTTAGAAATAAATGTAGAGTTTGGGTTGTGGTCCAAAATCTAGTTAACATTTCCCCTTCCTTAGGTATATTTGAGATTTTATAGGATAGTTGTTTATAAATCTTTTTAAGCCAATGATTGTTGTCCGTTGTCCAGTTACAATCCATAGTGCGATTAATTTCTCTATTACAGTATGGGCTAAAAATTTTAATGTGTGCACTATCTACTAACCCTCCACAAATTTCCATAATCTTATAAAAGTCTGGTTATGTTCTATCAATTATTGTAGATCCCTTTCCAGAAGGGTGATAGCATATTTGTTCTTCTAGAATTATGTTTATCACATTAAGCTAGTGTTTTATCTACTTGGAAAGTGGGTAAAATATCCTTTTATAATTTCAGCTGATTTCTATGATATTTTTGGCTATAATGGAGCCGTAGAACTGAAATTGTAATTTTATTAATAATTTTGCTAGTCTATCAGTATATTCAGATGGTTTAACATTGTGTGAATTGGGGTAGAATTGAATATATTAATGGAAGAAGAGGTGGCTGATGACCATATAGTAATTTAAATGTGGTATCTTCCGTTGTTCTGTGATAGCTGATACAATCTTGAACACAGGGGATCTAATATGCAATGCCCACTGAGAGGGTGAGTTCATGGCTATTTCCTAAGTATTTTCATAAAAAGTCCCATTCATTCACTCCACTACCTCATTGGTTTTGGGGTGATATGAGGCTGATAAAATGCCTTTAATTACCATAAACTCATTCAGTTGAGAGATCACAGCAGATAAAAAATTAGTCCTATTGTCAGTACTTATCACCTAGTGGCATCCATATCAATGAATAACTTTCAAGTTTTTTTATGATTTTTTTATTTGAGGTGGTCTGACCTGGGGATGATACCACACTAATTAACGGAGAAATCAAATAATTGGTAAGGAAGATAGATACTGGTAAACATCCACTAATGGCATTCTGTTAGTCCAGGAACTCCATGGACCGCCTTACTACCTGCTACCTCAGTTTGAGGCATTGATGTGCAACACCAACACAGTCATAATTGTCCCCTAGCCAAAGTTCATCTAAAAGGATCAAACGTAGAAGCAATGGTTATTGAGTCCATTTTCTACCACTGGGGCACCCTCCCTTTAAAAAGAATTTTTTACCCAAGTCAAGATGACCAAGAAACAGACATTACCAAAGCTCAAAGAGCAAACAAAATAAATTCTCACCAAAAAAAACAAAACACCTAAAACGAGCGGATGACACGAAAAACTTGAACACAACCAACCAGGTGGGACAGCGGGAACCACTTATCCCATCATGGTGGAAGGAAAAGGGGATCAGGTGGCTCATCCTCAGCATCATCTTCTCCCCAAAGCAGGGCATGGGCTATGGCGGAGAGCAAGGGCGTTGGGACGTCAGTGGGATGTGGAGCAAGATCTTTGAAGATTTGGGTGGCAGGAAGACAGCGGTTGACCATAAGAGAGACAACATAATTGGCCAAAGCCTTTTATGCTTTCATGCGTGCATCAGGGAGCTTTACAAACGTGGCAATATTGGTGCAGGTAATCTTGGCTTTGGGATTCTGCGCTACCACCACCACGTGCTGGGTGGCATCATTGGCGGCTTTGTGTAATTTGATCAAAATATTTTTTGGAGCATATTGGAGGTGGAGGGGACAATGGGAGGAGGGATTCCTCCTGCAAGCATCGCCACTGATTTAATGACAGCATTGCAGAGAGGACAACAATCTGGCTTTACCGTTGCAACAACAGCCAGTTGGTGGTCACTGCAGAATGTTTTGGCGTTTTGCTGGGGGCAAATAAATGAGGGGGTAGCTTAGCGTAATTGTCAGCATATACAAACTGCTCAAATTGGATAGTGGAGTCTTCAATAATATTACTGGACTCATCAATTTCAGCCAATAGATCCCAAGGATTTTGGTTGAAAAAAATTTAAGGAATCAGCATATGCCTGAGGTTTGCTTGGTTTGTCAGAGGATGCATGGGAGTGAACTGGGGTCCAAGCCGGTGCTTGATTGTAGAGCGTTTGTGTTACTGGGGCGAGAAGGAGGATGATTGGTGGCTGCAGGCGCGGCTGCAGTAGAAGGCTTTGGGGGAGAGGAAGGTAGGATCATACCCCATACCAAAGCTGGCATGGGGTGGAAGGCGGATTGGAGGCTGGTGGATGAAAAAAAGATCCATCAGAAGCAGCTAAGGAAGGGCACTTACGTTTCAATTGGTCAAACTCAAAATAGGATGGACAGATCATCTTCCCACCCTCGATGTGGGCCCATAATTGATAGTCAGGGGCAGAAGGAATGATGGCGTGAGGGGAAATGACAAGGCAATTTAACTAAATTCAGGGTTGATCGTGGCATACGCTAAAGGCCCAGTGAGGCGTGTGGCCCCGTTTGTGACCACAAATTGTAAGATGGGGTTGGAGCCATAGGCTTCTAAACCATCCATCAGCTCCTGGTGGAGCGCCACAGGGGGAGGCGGGTGGGAAAACCAGCGAACTGAACCACCAAAAAGGTATTTGCTTGAAGCTGGGTTAAATTGTGAGGAGATAGGCACCCTGGAAAACCAGGGCACAGTTGCCATAGTGGCGGCATCAGCTTAACAGGTGAAGATGAGATCAAAATACCCCTTGTAGGGGCATAAGTCAATAAAACTGGTGGTAATCATCGCTGTCTGAGCCATTTTAATAATGGCTTGGTCATGTTAATTGAAAAGTTTCCCATAAGCGACCCTAAGGCCAAAATGCATGTTTCTCTGGTAGAGCACCAGGGGGCAATGAGGCACCGCTTAGGTATGAGTGAGGTAGGATTTGAGATCCTTGGGAGAAATGAATTGTCCCAGGGGTTTTGTATGACTGGGCAAGCCAGTCTAGCGTGTTCTTCCACCAGACAGAAAACGATGGGAGGAGTTTCGCTGCTGCCCCACACTGGAGCAGCTGGCAGGGAATCTGAGGACATCAGAGCAAAATAATAGTGGTTGAACAAAATTCACTTTTTTACTTTTTCTAAATTTATTTGAGGTATGCCAACCAGGGGACAGACAGTACTGAACACAACACTCAAAATGACAAAACAAAACTACTAACCAGGTGGGAAGTAGAAACTGCTAACCCAACATGGCAGAGGGTGAGGAGGGGTCGGGGGGTTGGTTTTCAGAAAGACCCACCTCAATCAAGGGATGTTGGTTACAGTACCAGATCATAGCAGAGAGCCAGGGCGTTGGGGCATCCGCATAGTGGGGGTTGAGGTCAGCGTAGTAGGAGTTTTCCACTTCCGCATCAAGATAATGATGGGAAAGTGTTTCAACAAAAGCTGCAAGGAGAACTTCAGCTTCTTTGCGGGCTTCAGGAAGTTGGGTGAAAGGGGAGATACTGTGGCGGGTGATTTTGGCTGAGGGGTTGAAAGAAGCAATTGTTGCGATATTCATAACAACAACTTCAGCATCATCAAATAGTTTTGAGATGTCACTGCAGGGAGATTCAGGGAAGTTGGGGGGAAGAAGAGGGTGGGCAGGCCATGCTGGAGCTGAGCCACTGACTGGGCCACCGCGGTGCATAGTTTAGGCACTGAGGGGAGGCCACCGCAGCTAAGGCGAGCTGGTGATCACTTTGGAAGGGGGCTGTATTGGGCAGAGGAGCTAAATGGCGAGGGGTAGGGGTTTCATCAAAGTCAGGAAGGAAAAATTCCTCATGACCATAATCGCCTTGGCAGAGAGGTTGACTGTATGCTTACTAATGAGGACATTACCTGATTCGTCAGTCTCAGCCAATAGATCCCATGGATTTTGGTTCACTGGAATAGTGGCATTCAAATTTGGGTGGGTGGGATTGGGTGAATGGGCAGCTGCTTGGATGCCAATGGTGGTCCAAGCATTGCTCTGAATGGCTGGGGTAGATTTAGGTGGGAGAGTGAGGCTGGAGTTTTGAGGGGGCTGATTTTCCATGCGGGCCCACTGAATGAGATTGGAGGGTGGGAGGGGGCAGCAAAGCGCCCCATACTGAACCTCCAGAGGGGGGCTCAGAAGCCGCAGCAGTAGACTTGGCCTGAGGGCACGCTCTTTTTGCATGGTCAAGGCCAAAGCAGAGGGAACAAATCTGCCTACCATTATTGACCTGAGCCCATAAGAAATGATCAGGCGCTGTAGCCACACTAGCGCGGGGCGGGATTTGTTGGCTATGGTAGGGTGGTGTGTTATGATGGTGGCTGTTGCACGAGGAGCAGCAAGGCGCTCTGCACCAGATGGAATGGCAAAGATTAGGTTGGTCTGAGTGCCATAAGCCATGAGCCCCGCGACCAACTGGTCATACAAAACCTGGGGTGGAAGGTGGTATGGGAGATTTGCAAAGGATACCACCAGCGTGGTGTCTGAAGGGAGGCGAGTACGGGTTGTGGGAATGGGGTTTTTTATAAATTAGAGGAGTTTGTGCTGACGCTTCAGCATCCTCCTCAGATTGGAACCCAACGTCAAAGTAGCCCTTAAAAGGGCGGAAATCTATAAAGCCAGCTGGCGCAAAGGCCGCAGTGGCTAGGTCAATAATTGCTTTATTGGCATATGGGAACAAACGCCCATAGTCCACTCTGAGGCAATAGCGAATGGCAGAGCGAGGGAGGGCGAGAGGATGGGGGCGAGAAGGGTTGACACGCGCCTGGTGGAGCGCTAAGTCACGTGGGGGGACAAAACGGTTGGAAGCAGTGGGCGGGCTGTTTGTGCCCATCTAAACGCGCTTGCCCGCGGGGCAGAAAACGCTAGGTGGGGGTGCACTGCTGCCCCACACTGGGGTGGCAGGCGGCGGAGCCAAGGACATCAAAGAATAGGTTTGGGCAGACGGCTGTGGATAAATAAAACTTTTAATTTAAAATCGCTCAAAAGTGACTTTGAGCGGTAAAAGAAAGCTGATCACTTTTTTCTTTTTCTGTAAAATTTGCTCAGAAAGTTACACCGAGTGGAAAGAGAGTGGATCAAATATTTCCTCTCTTTATAAGATAATACTTTCTGATATAAATTTGCTTATGATAAATACTCCTACTTCTCAAATTTCCTTAGCCTCAACTCTTTTAATAAGGTGGTTGATCGATACAATATATATATTTAGAAGTACAGTCTTCTGGTATGGAGGGGCCCAATCACATCTAATGAAATAATGTGCTAAGTCTAGATTGGCTTCACTGGATAGTATATTGTTTGTTCAATTGATGTCTACATTTGATTAACATTAGTGGAAATGTGAATTTCAATTTGTACGTCAACCAAGGTAACACTTAATAGTTACTGACCTTAACTCGTTCTAGCGTTTTTATATATCCACCATTGCTCATGGCTCTATGGGCCTCCATTTATTATATATCCTTCTAGATGGTCTTGGTATCACTTTCCTGGATCCATCATCATATAATCATATAAAAGTCCTTTTCAAGCACAGTGTTGTCCATAAGTAAGTTTAGTGCTACCTGTATTTCTTTTGTTTATCTGAAAAATTATTTTCTAATATTATTAAATAGGTCATCTGTAAAAAAGATTAAGGTAGCCACTAGAGGTAGTCATGAAAGCCCATCGCATTCTGTTGAGCTGAGCCTGCTCAGTGAGTGATCTCATAATCATGTTCTTGATTTTTAGCTCCCTGTGTGCCAATCACCACTTCAGTTCTTTTAAATTTGTAATTACTTTAGGAACTGTGTTTATTAACCACCTTGAAGCAAGTCCCATATATGTACGCATGAAACTGTTTTCAAAATAGATGATATTGAGACACTCCTTTGCTATGATAATTATCTCATTCATGACGGTCAATGTCCTGGCTGCAGTATGCCGCTGGGTGCTCCTCGCCTTCCTCCACCACCTGTGAAAGAACAGCACTAATGGCTGTTAGTATTGCATCCATTTGGACAATAAAATGTTTCTTGAAATTTGGGTAACATATTAGGTGCCTCCATTGGTTTTGTTTGCAACCAGTCAAATGATGACTAGCATTCTGGTGGTCAGTTGAACTTGACCCCTTTAAAAAGAATTTGTCTCAGAAATACAAGAAACCCTTTTATAACCCATTTATTATACCCTACCATACCTAAAAAGATTTGAATGTCGTGCATGTTAGTGGGTACCTTCATCTTCTGTATGGCTTCTATCTTATGTGGTGGAAGTGAAGTCCAATTTACTGTTGATAAAGCCTGAATATTTCTAGTTGTCTTTTAAAAAATTTGGAACTTTTAGTTTAATTTTTAGGTTGGAAAATAGTAGTCTTTGGAAAAAATTTGCTCCAAGTGCGCAAGCTGCTTTTCAAAGGTACGCAAAATACGTTGATAACATTTAGGTGAACTATAAATTTTGAAAATTTGAGATCACCTAAAATTGAATACATTGTCCGTTGGAAAGCACTGGCATATTGCATAATCCTTGGGACATACAGGTTAGCTGAAAGAGCCTCCAAGAAGTGATGATTGCGCACTTCTCCTGCTCTTCTTGGGTCAACTCAATCTATTTGTACCCTGAGATGAGGTACACGGCTGAAAAATACTTGCCGCCTCCCACCTATCAAGAGCATCACAATACAGAAATGTGTAAGAATCTTTTTTGTACTAAATGAATCTACAATAGTCAATTACCACCCTGTTTGTTAATCTTTCTTATTTTATATTAAAAAAGGACCATCCCAGGGGTTCTTTGAAGAGACAAGAAGCCTGGCCTTTAGTAGCTGGTCTATTTCCTCATATACAACCTTTTCTTGAGCAGGGGAGCGTTGTGCTGGCTATAGCTGATTGGTCTTTCATCTCCAATATCAATTAAGTATTTAACTCTTTTAGCTTTTCTGAGGTTAGAGTCATACTGAGTAAAAATGCCTTTATTTTTTGAAAGGCGCTTTGGCCTGATCCTTTTGCTCCTTAGTTAGCCCAGTGAGGCTCTCACTTGGGATAATTGAATATACTCCAGATTCATCATATGGTAGTATAAACTTAGTGAGCTCCCTGGTCCCTATTATTATGAGTATCTCTTCCTGAGGGACAAAATACAGGATAGTGATGAACTATTTTTTATAAAGACAGTGTTTTTAGCCAACTTGACCACAAGTATATATATTTAAAGGTGTCCTGGGGTGGCCAAACCTTGGGCCACGCAAGGTTCCTGTGGGAGAGTTCCCATGGTTGGTGCAACTCTGCTAATAGCCCTTCAAGTATTCTAGACTTAAGCCCATTTTATGACCTTCTGGGTCCACATTGCTAATTGGATGGGAGTGGAGACCCAGAGCGGGACTTCACTGTGTTTAAATATATTGTTAGGGTGCTTTATATGATTATGGCCCCTCAAATGGTTTTTTATTGGTAAAATACCATCTCCGTGTACTAAATTTATGTAAGTGGGGGCTTAATTGTTGGGCTTTTTTTGTTTTTATTTTAGTATAAGGCAGCGTTTTTCCAAAGATTTTAGTGTGATTTTATAATAAAAATATGCCATAGGTCTTGCAAAAGTCTGGTGCCAATCATTATGTTATAATTTAAGTTAGGTAACACATCTGTGGGAGCACTGACTGTAAGTGGTCCAAACTAAATGGGCAGAGCGCTGTACACTCTTTGACTCCTGATACTAGTGGCTAGCTGCTCCATATTTTTTGCAATAGTTAACATCATGGGATATTCATAGCTTTAGCACTAACTGAGTTGAGACAATTTTTATTGGGGCACTTTATCAACTATAGCTGAAGCTTTCAATTGTTTTACTAAAATATTAATATATGTGCAGTCAGTATAAAGCAAAGAGATTTAGTTTACTCTGTAAGTACTGTAAACCTTAGGGACTATCCTTGAGGCTTAATTGGGAGAAATTTATGTTTAGAACCAAGAAGGGGTGCAAGCCAGCGGCTGTCACTCTCATCGCCCTTGGCAATTTAGCCTATGTGGTGGACAAGAGATTGGTAATGGCATACCCCTTGTCATGAAATAGTTATGACTGGACAATAAGTCACCTATCCGGTGGATCATAGTTATGAGTTGAGACAATCACAAGATGGAGAGATAAAATATGTTGATTTTAAGCAAATTGATTAAAGTAAAAATGATTTGTGAATTGAGAGAAGTCCGCCAAAGCCTCAATAAGAGCAAATCTGGTGCAATTTTAGCAAATAGAGATTTACAAAGCAGAAGGTTTGAAACCCAATGAGGAATACCAAGGATTAAAAGTTGAGCGTTAGAATGAGAAGAGGGTTTTTTTGGGAATAAAGAAAGTAGGGAAGGTTTGCGGAAGTAGCCATTAGTAATATGTTAAATAAAAGGGTACCATCAGGGCAATGACTCCTTTATTAAGTTAAGTGTTTTTTATTATTTATTGAGGATCAGTAATTATCATATCACTCAACAGTTGCTCATCGGTTCTAGACTGTGCAACCAGCTCAGCGGAATCAACCAAATCTGCCTAAAGTAACAGTGATGCTCACTACAGGGGGCCATCTATTAACATCTTGAAAAAGTTTCATATTCACCAGCAATGGCATAACTGGTTCCTCTTGATGGGGTACTACCTCAGTTTATTAAACTATCTCAATGCATAGGACTTAAACTTGCCTTGAATACACTACTCCAGACTCAAAAATGCTTTTACAAGAAATAAAGAGTATAATGGAACAGCTTGACAATGCCTTTCACCAGCTGCACCTGGTGGGCTGCCAAGCCAGCTAACTTTCCAACCACTTGGTTGACACTACAGAGGGACTAAACTGTGTAGAGCAAAAACTGGATAGTGTTGCTGGAGAGGAAGATGTTTGCATTGACCAGTTTCCCCATTTAACTGTAACGGAAACACACCCAAATTTTCTAATTGGTTAAATTCTCAGTAGAAGGGGCTTCCAATCTGCGGAAAGATAGACTGTTGTTGTCCCCTCGGGATGTTGAGAGTGCCAACCAGGTCACCTGTTACCTTAAGGGTAGTACCGTAGCATATCAAGAAGTGAAGTATACAGTGATCCACCTGTTCAGGGGTGCAGCAAAAATGGCACAGCATAAGGCAGAGTTTTTGATAATACAGTTTCCAAAGAATGAGGCATTGGTTTAGTTTGCAGAGTGGTTCACGGCTGAAGCTCATGTGTTGGTGGGAGAAAATATTAACAAACAAGAAAGCAGGCATAGCAAAGATGGCGGCTTTTAAGCCCTATCAAGAACTGTATAACGCTATGGACCACATTCTTCAGAATGACGTGGAGCTATTAAATATTGTCAATTGTCTACACCGTCTAATTATCACTTTTAGAGCTCCAAATGTGGAGCGTAATGCCCTTGTAACTGCTACCAAGTCCCCATCAGAAAATGGACCTCAATGACATGAGGGTAATCCGTTGGTTACTTCTCATCTACTTAATGCTCTGGAGGGTCCTTTCCATCCCCACTATTCTCAGCCAGCTTGTCCTCAGCCAAATTACCTTTCATTATTTAATTTCCGACCTGGATCTTTTAGTGGGATACATAGATGAGAGCCGTTTACAAATGTTTGCATCTCATGCAGGAAAAGAGGCCATTATGCGGCTAGCTGTCTGTCCAAACTGAATGTCCATGTAGTACCAGCTGCCCCTATTGAACAGGGAAAAGGTTGAGCGGAGTAGAGATGAGACGCTCTACTTCCACTAATTCAAACTTAATTGTCCCTGATGATTCCCAAGAAACACTCTGTGTCAGTCCTGGTACTCATCACGATGATTTATTATATCAACAAACTCCTTATGATATCTTGTCCTCTACCCAAGGGAGAGGCCTCAAAATTGCAACCTTGGAGTTCCTTTAAGATATACAAAAACCGTACGACTGGCAAATCCTTTTTTGGAATGGTACCATCAAATTTGGACCATTAACCAGTATTGCAACCCTAGAGGGGGTGAGCGTGGCAATTTCAATTAGAAGATTGCCAAGGTTATCCTCATGTCGCTGCTGATAATACCACTTTTCTGAATAACAGAAAGCCCTTGGATGTTCATTTACTTCAAACCAATGGTTCTTCCTATTCAGAGTGTACTTACTGTGATTTTATTGCTCAAGATATAAAAATCTGAGCGATTATAGATACTGGCGCTCCCATCAATATTATATCCCACAAGCTTGTGGCTAAGCTTCAACTGAAGCCATATGTGGAACATTGAGTAGTGTATGGGACCGTGGGTGCACAGAACAGTGTCAGAGGGCGCTTACAGCGCTTTGCCTCTGTGGTTTGGTTCAGTTGGGCTTCCTCTCTGGTGGTGATCCGTGCCTAATAATCACTAAAACATGTTGATTGGGGCCGCGTCATGTGGCAATTCAGGGCAGTAATTGATATGATGGAGGGACCATTTAATATTATGGGACAATGAATACACATTTACTTTACCTCCAGCGGAGCACAAAGGACTCAATCCGCTTCAGTCAGATTAATCTAGCATACAGCAATGGGGTAATTCTTGTATGATTTGGCAGATGAAGCGGAGGACCCAAGCCCATACTAGCCAGAATTATGAGTACAACGTTATTCCACTATGGGCAGCGAGCACTTTAAGCATACCTGTTATGAAAACGCCAGAAGAAGTTTATACCAGCATGCCAGTCAGGATGCGTATGCACCCAAAAAGCAAGCCAGAATGCCAGAGGCTTTGATGCACATATGACGTTATATGGAGCTGGGCATTTAGAAATGATAAATCACTGGTGCAGGTAATAGTGAATAGCAACCCAAGAACGAACCAAATGGAGACCGCCCCAGACACTGGAGGTCTTGCTTCAGGGGGTGGTACCACAGGTATGGTTTCTACAAGGTCACCAATAGATGGGGTTAATTCAACTGAGGGAGACAAGGGGGCGAATCCTTGCTTGGAGATGGTGGATGTAAGGCCACAAGATCTCAGTATATTGTTGGCGGATGTTTGAAATAAAGTGGTTGAATTTCCAGAAGTATCTAGCTCGCTGAATCCAGTTTATGATGGTAGGGGCCATAATGACCATCAATACTGGTAGAGCCCATATGGTATAAGAACTGCTGTGCCACCAGAGAAATGCCATTGGGAATGCGGCCAGAAGGATATCAATAAAATCAAAATTGATAGTTTTGAGGCAAATTTTTATTGTAAAGGAAAGTGAAGAAAATTGGCCAACAGTTTTCTCAGTGCAATGCAACTGATAAAATAGTGGTCAATTGATGCGGGGACAAGCTGGGATAGAGACCCTAAATTTTGACCTAACTAGCGAATTATCTAGGAATGGGGGCAGATAAGTTCACTGGGAACTGACATTGAGGAATTCAGCAGCAGGCCAAGTCACTATCAGTTCAACCTCAAATGCCCGAACCAAAGCTTGACTGCATTTCCAATGGTTGGCGCAACAGTGTTTGGCCTGATGAGCAGCAGGAATCCCCCAGGGCCACCCCACATAGGGGCGGACCCAATTTGTTGGAAACTGGTTTGGGATGCCCAATCTTCCCATGCCCAGTCACTGGGCCATTCGTTTGGTCAAAAGTATTGCATCAGCTGAAATGCCTGATTTGCCAGAAGGGAGCTTCAAACCCTCATCAATGGTGTCCAATGCTACTACCTGCATGTCAGGGATTATCCCCAACGATTTCTGGGAGGGTATTAATTTTGACAATTGCAGTGTTGGCCAAATTAGAACTGTCAGCAATTCTGACCAATAAATCAGTCTTTATCCCTTTTTGACTATGTGCAATCCAATCATCAGGCTTGTTTCCACTCAATTTTGGACCAATTGACTTCATTTTGGCGATCTCAGCACAAATTTCCCTGATTAAATGTGCTAGTTCTGCCGAGGTGAGTGTGGGCACTGGGGGAGGAATTCAAAGAGGGAGGGTGTTACTCAGAGCTCATCTACCACATGGGCGAGGTCACCCCAGGTAACGAGGGGTACAGCCACCCTCTTTGGTACCTTCTTACTCAGAAATTGGAAAAGAGCCTGATCAAAAGATCTGGGACGTTCCCCAGGACTTACATTACCTGTAAGCATCAGATCATAATAGGGACAGAGTTTAAAATAGACATTCCTTAGGGCTATATGGGGAAATTGTGGGGCCCTACTAGCAGTCGCAGCTTGAACCCCATATAACTCCAGGGCTCATGTTACCAGGACATGGGGAAGTGAATGTGTTGATAGAGAATCTGCAGAAGGAGGCTATGACAGTCTGAAGGCACCAAGCGTTGGATTATTTACACTTGGCCACTATTGACAAGGTTTTTCACATTTGCAATTCTAGTTTGTGGGAGGACCTCGGTCTACTGGTAAAACCCAGTTAGCGTAATGACAATGGTTCTGCAGGAAGCGCTGGCTGGGTTGTTGGAGGAACAGCAAGATAGGTTGATGGCCCTATTTAAAAACAGTGAGATATTTTTGCTTCAGATGACCACGATTTTGAATTCACATGTGGGGTGGTGCATTGGATAGACATGGGTGACCACCCTCCATTTCAGTCATGACCCATCCAGCGCTCAAAAGTGGCGGAAGAAGTTGTCTCAGATGAGTTAGATAATTTGCTCAAACAAGGGATGTTAAGCCTGTCCAAGAGTCCATGTGCATCACCAGTGCTCATTGTTAAGAAAAAAGATGGCACAAAACAAGTGGTCATTGACTACCAGAAGCTTAATAATGTCATGTAAAAAGACTCTTATCCTCTCCTGCGGATTGATGATGCTTTAAATCGGCTGTGAGGCGTGAACTACTTCTCTGCCATGGATTTGATATTGGGGTACTGACAGATTAAATTACCAGTGGTAGAACGTTAGAAATGCGCTATAATCACCTCAAAGGAGTTTTTCAGCCTACACACATGCCACAGAGTTTGTGAAATATCTCAGCTGCAAAACGTGCTATGGATACAATTTGGGTGATCTGAAGCTGACCAGCGTTTTAGTCTACCTTAATGATATCAACATGTTCTTGCAGAAGATCACAGAGCATCTTGACTGCTTAGAACAATTGTTTTACCAACTTGTTGACGCCTCTATCAAGATCAAGCCTTAAAAGTGCCATTTTTCAAGGAGCAATTAAAATATCTCAGGTTTGTGGTAGACTCATAAAGGCTTAGTCTTCAGCTGGCAAAGTTGGAAGTTATATGAAAGATGACTCATCCAAGTAATAAGTGGGATATCCAGGTTGTCAGAAAATGACCATTGGCTCTGCTATTGTGCCAGCCCAACCAATATGAAGACTGGTCGGCCCTTTGCCGTTTTGCCTTAGGCACAGGGCCAGCAGCACTGGCTGACCCCTTGGCGTGTCACCCACGCCATTTGAGGATCCCCTAGCCTAATCCATAACCAATGAAATAAATATAAACTTATAACAAAAGTTAGATTAGGCAAAGGGAGATGTTTTTTAAGAAAAGCGCCAGGTATTTATACTATTTACAAAAGGGCTATTGCGCCCACCAATGATCTATTGGCTCTTCAACTGGTTCTTCCAGACAACCACTCTTTAAGCCTTCTGCTGCGCTACTCTCTTCCCTAGAATTAACCCTCTCACTCCATTCTTCCCGTTGTCTGAATTATTAGTTTTTGACTCATCCTTGGCCTTAAGTTGCTAGTGAGCCATATAATTAATTAATATAAATAAATGTCAAATTTGAATTTGATCTTCAAGTTGATTTAATATGCCAGAAATAGCTTCAGTTGCTTGGGTTTGACTCAGAATATCTTGATATCTCTCTGAGGCACTTTTTGACTTTTTCATTTGATTAAATTTGGGAATCGCCTTATTCAGGCAATAATTGATTATAATAAATGAGGTCCCAAAAACAACCTTGGCTGCCTCAAACTCATAATTATTGGATCCGCTGACATTGAATTATTAGTACAAGAAGAAAAAGCATAGATGGATGATTAATAGCAAATACATCAGCTTTCCACCAAAAATTCCCATAATGGTCCATAAATTGCAGTTAGTGTCAAACACTGATTCCACTGACTGATACTAACTAGATTATCATCATCTATTAGTAACTAGTGATCCTTATACTAATTTGGGGCCACCAATTGGCCCCACTCAAACCTAACTTCCAGACTCAGGAGAATACTAATTCCAGCTCAACTCAATCGGGGAGTAACTAAATGGCAATCATATTAAATATCAGGAAACTCAGTCAATGAGCCATTCCGCCAGGATTGACCATTATATCCCAAACAATAATTAATCATTGGAGGATTTCATCTGGTTAAAATTCTGACACAGGAGTTTCTAGGGATGGTTGGTACTACCAGCGGTTCATTCCCAACTTCAGCTGAATTAAGGCTCCGCTCTTTGAGTTATTTGAGAAAAATGCCAACTTCAACTGGACTGACCGTTGTCAGAACGCTTACAATGTTTTACAAACCACATTGGCTAGCGCGCCCTGTTTTCAATACCCTAATTTCAAAAAAAGAATTATTGCGCAAATGGATGCTTCACTTTCCACCATAGGGGCGGTATTTCAGAAGGATGATGACAGTGTGTAGCATCCTGTCACATTTTGTAGCCAAAGCCTAAATTGTCATTAACATAATTATAACATGACTGAGTGGGAGTGCTTAGCGGTGATATATGCTATAAACGTCTTTGAGTCTACCTCCACAGGGTTAGATTCAAAGTGTTCATGAACCATATATCCTTGTAGTGGCTGCAAAATATGTGGAAAATTAAGGGTGGCTCGCGTGATGGGCCCTGATGCTCTAAACATATGACTTCAAGATTGTACACTGGCCAAGGGCAAAACACCAAAATGTGGACTGTCTCTCAATTACTTACGGTCGCCATTATGGCAGATTTGGCAGAAATTAAGTATGAGAAGATGTTGGTGGGAAAATATCATGATGTGCTGTCACAGGAGATCAAAGTACTGATGGGCTGCAATGAGATACCTTCTTGCGCAATGAGGAACTATATAATCAAATGTGAGAATTGATGATGAGTTTCTCAAAACCTTCCGCTAGACCAGCAATTATTATGTATACTAATAGAGAGGTAGTCATGGAGGGTTGCAGAAAACACTGGAGTTCAAGTGACCCTGTTACTATTGGAAGAGTATGTACTATGATTGCTTGAGACGGTTGCTTGTTTTCATCATGTCCAAGTGAAGAAACATTTCCACAATGAGGCCACATACCAGCTAGTTAAGCTCCATAGCACATAACATACTGTTTCTCTGGATGTAATGGGACCTTGGCCAACTGGCGCAAACCGCTCTAAGTATATAATAGTATCTATTGATCGTTAAATAAGGTGGGTGGAAGCAAGTGAAATCAACAATTTAGGGGCTTTCACTACCGCCAAGTTCATCATAGAGTGTGTCCTACAGTGACATGGCAATCCACAATTTATTTTCACAGACAACGGAACCAATTTCATGTTGCATATCCTGCCCAAGATGAATGAATTAATGGCAATCCATAGGGATTTGACTACGCTCTACCACCCTAAATCTAATGAATGGCGTAATGGGTCAATAGAACATTGGTAAATATTCTCTGCAAGCTTTTAAAGGATTGGCCCTCTGAATGAAGTACCCTCTTATCATTGCCATCTTTGCATAAATTATTAGCTATCATTCGTTGACAGGAAAAAGTCCCTTCCAATTACATTATGGAAGGCATTCATCCTTGCCAGCATTGCTTTATTCCTGTGTGAAAGATACCGGCGGATTAGAGCCTCAGCGCTATTTGACTACCCTAACAGACATATGATTAAACTCCAAACTGAAGTAATTCCACTTATTTAGCTAAGGGTATTTGGATTAGGCAGCCAACCATTGTAGACATAGCAGCCTCCCACAGTTCAGGTAGTAGATCTTGTCTTGTTCCATAACCAAAACGGGTTTTGAAGAAAGAAAAAACATTCCACAATATGGATTGGACCATTTAAAATAAGTGAGAAGGCTGGTGTCAATGCCTACATTATTAAGGAATCTTCATGTGGTCAGATTACAAATTAAGTACATGCAAAGTTCCTTTAGGTCTACAAGGAATATGTGCTTATTGTCCAGTCAAGGGGAGTAATATTGTGAAATTGATATGACTGAATTATAAAGTCACCTATCTAGTAAATCGTAGTTATGTGTTGAGACGAGCCTGAGATGGAGCGATATATTATGTTATGCTAAGCAAATTAAAGTAATAATGGTTCATCAAATTGAGGGAATTCCGCCAGAACTCAATGATAGAAAGAATCACTTACAATTATAGCAAATAGAGTTTTACTAAGAAGAAGGGTTGAAACATGATGAGGAATAGTGAGGATTAAATGTCAAGTGTGGTAATGAAAAAAGGGAAGGTAATTTGGAAGTAATAAAGTAGGAAAGGGTAACGGAAGTAGCTGTTAGTAATATATTAAATAAAAGGGTATCATCAAAGCAATATCTACTTATATAAATTACTTTTTTGAGAATCAGCAATCATCATATCACTCGTCTGTTGCTCAGTGGGTTCTAACATGTGCAACTAGCTTGGCAGAATCAACCAAATCCGCCAAAAGTTAACACCCCTCAAATTGCACCGCCTCCTCCCCCATTCACCACCCAAGAGTTTGTGTGAAAATTTGGCGGGTTTTTCAGGAAGTGGCGGTGGCCAGAAGCCATCACAAGTGGAAGCTTGGTAGAAATTGTCCCCAAGTGGGTCCTGCCACCGGTTTGAGTTCTGTTAAGAAATTCAAGTCAATTTGGTGAAATTAATCAAGATATTTTAGCCTCAAAGATTCCCATCTACCATTCCCCAGAAATATTATGAACAGAACCATCCCTGGCTAGTATAGGCGTGGTAAACCCTTTCACTACCTATTGGAGCCAGCCATATGTTGCCTGGCCATAGGTGCAACCTGCTTTCCGCTAAAGTCGCCATCATCACTATGCCAAGCGCATAACTGAAGCATGAATAGTCTCACTAGCAAATTTGATGCCAATCCAATTGGGAAGGTCAGATCCAAGTTGGTATCAGCAATTGTTTTGAATGTCAATCCACTGGAAATTAATCATAATATATTCTCAATAGTAGTGTGTTTAGCTCCAGTTCCCCATTAATTGAGCATATAGAGCAGCAGTCTCCAACTGGTACCGCTGTCACTCTATTCTTTTTTTCCGCCATTTTAGTTAAAAAAATTAAAAATCCATGTTTATTTGCAAATTAAAGAGACCCACTGGATAGTTAATGGAGATAATTTTCAAAACAAAACTGTAAAATCCTGGATAGTCCTTAAGCTACCTTCTTCCTATTCCATCCATCAATATGAATGGTTGTATCTGAGGTATTCTGGCTGGTGTTCTGAGTGCTCACCCAACGGGAGTTCAGAACCATTCTTATTGTTATCAGCACGCTCCATGACATAATGAGTGACCACAGTTTTGTCCTTCTCACCCTTATTTTTTAAGAGGTGCTGCGCTGGTTTTCTGTCATGAATACTGACACATTTTTTGTTCATAATTTTTAACCGCAGCTAGAGAGTATCACCTGACCCAGACACTAATGAGTTTTCATTTCATACTGCATATAAATTCGTTGGGTCTCTATTGCTCTTTACGCCCTGACCATCTTGGACGGATTTCAATAGTGGGGTATTTTTCATCCCTGTAGCCACTTTCTCGCCTCCCTGACTCGCTGTTCTGTGCTCATGTGAGATTATTCAAGTAGTTGATTCAGATAATTGGGGGACTAATATATTTTATCCTTTGGTATCTTTGTTAACTACTGGACAACCGCCAGAGATGGATGTGGCTCAAGTGGCTGTAACAAGGTTGAATTTCCTGAGGGTGACCCAAGAGATATTATGAATTAAGCTCCTTTCCCCCAAATATGTCTTCCCAGGTGCTAATGACTAAGATCAGGAAGATTTTCTGTTATCTTTAGAGATTCATCTGGTCTCTATTATGCTATCCATAAAGTCGCCTGGACATGGGAGCAGCTGAAAATTTGAAGTACTTGAATGTTGCCCAGGATTTAAAATTAGATCTTGACATCAATTCCTCAAATAAAGTGTCAGCGGCTCAGTGACATTTTATGTGGTGAGAATTCCATATCATTCTTAATGTATTGGTATGGTTTCTGTAGTTATTCACCGCTGTGTCAGACTTTCTGTTTCCCGTTATCCTTGGGTTAGGTAGTTGCATCAGCAACAGATTAGTATTGACCTGAAACCTAACTTTATGTTAATCATAAATATGCACACATGTGGCAAATTTCTGGTTATCAATAAATTTTCCCTGTAATGGTTGGGTCAAACCAATTGTTACATTTTGTTTCAAGATTTGGATTTCCAAATCTTGAGTTAAAACGCTTTTTTGGGCTTTTGTGGTTGATGCAGGACTCAGTGATGGGCTGTGCACCTCCCAAGCTATTTTTATGCTCTTAGAGACTTAATGAATAGTTCAGGAGGGGCTCCTTCTGAAGGGCAACCTTAAAAGGTTGGCCTGTATGATTCTGAACTCAGTTCAGAGTTCTTCTTTGTTTCACACTCTTATGTGAGCCTCTCTGGTGGCCTCAGGGCCGACTTTGCCTTGTCTTACCTGGTATCCCACAGCAAACCTAGTTTTTGTATCCATAACAAAGAAGTTTGGTTTTAAAGCTTTAATCCACCA
The DNA here is from genome assembly GCA_022478985.1 of Massospora cicadina. NCBI lineage: Eukaryota > Fungi > Entomophthoromycota > Entomophthoromycetes > Entomophthorales > Entomophthoraceae > Massospora > Massospora cicadina. The sequence goes on along the minus strand of JAKSZP010011834.1, from coordinate 308,075 downwards.
AAAAATTGTTTTTTCTATGTGCAATGGCAGTGCCATTATACTATTAGGATTAGATTCGTCCACATGTTTATTGCATAAATAAAGAAATTAAGGCTAATTCCAGGGCCAAATCCTCGCTTACCTATATTGTATTTTCTTGCTATTAAATTTCTTTAAATCCAATGATGAATTGATGAACATGATGAAGTATAACACATATCTGAGAGAACCTCATATCAGATAATTGTTTGGCATTAAATTGATCTGCCATGGTAAAATGGTGGTTGAAAACTGGGGCATTTTTGACCGTTACATTCCCCTGATGGAGTAGTGGGGAGATGTTCAACTCCTTCCTCCGCAGCGCTGGCAGCAGATTTCTCTTCTAGCTTATCCTGGCATCATAGCATGATAATATGGCATTAAAACTTTGGCGGAATCATTTAGATATGCCAGAAGAACTTGCACAGGGTCAAACCTACTGATAAATTAGACAGATGATATGAAGATCTTTGGTCTGTAGATACACTTTAAAAATGTAATAAATTATAGAGTTAATTGCTCAGAACAACCCTATATTTATTTAATATATATACAGTGGATCCTCACTGTTCCGCTCACTCTAAACTACTAATAGCCTCCTTCTTCAATTATCTAATCTTGCTTATCTTTCAGCGACTTCAAATGATACCATTTTTTTGGCTTAGTAATCAGTTCCGCTGTATCTCATTTGTTTTGGCAAAGTATGGTATTTATTTATCTAGAGGTATGGTACAAGGCGATCATACTCAATATTCATTAAATGTTAATTTTGCCTTAATACCCTATTTGAAGGAGATCCAATATTAACCCTGATCTTACCCAAAATCGTTTCAACTCAAGGCACTCAAATAATCGTAAATAATATCCTGGTTGGCAGAATCTTCTCAATCTGCAGTAGCTATTTCAGGATTATTGTCCAATCATATCATAATCTTGACATTACCCCTCCCCTTGACTGGATAATAAGGCTCATTTTTCTTTAATGGCCTGAGTAACTTCACATGTGCTCAGTTAATGATTCAACTGCTCATATGATCCTTAATAGTTTAGGCGTCAACACCTATTTTCTCAATGACTTCAAATGGCCCAATACAGATGCTGGCCAATTTGTGCTTTTGACCGACAATGTTGGTCATGGAATAGAACCATGTCCCCCTCCTTGAACTGAGCTAACACACTCCACCATACCTGATTGGCAGCCTGATTCTTGATCTTCTTAGCTAAGCTTCAGGATTATGCTTCAGTTTGCAATTTAATCAATGTGTCCACAAGGTTAGTCAAATAGCAGTGGGTTCTATTCCGCCAGTGTTTCTACACACGAATAAAGCAATGCAGACAAGCCAGGTGTCGCCCATATAGTAGTTGAAAGGGTCTCTTCCCTGTGGTAGAATGGCAGCTAATGTTATTGGCAAACATGGCATGGGAAGGAGGAAACTCCAATTGGAAGTTTAATCTATTATTAATTTCCATAGTATGTTCACCAAGGTCCTATTAATGTGTTCAACCATCCCATTGGACTCAAGGTGTTATGGGGTCATCAGAACCCCACAGATGCCCATCAGCTCATTTAACTTTGGCAGGATTTGCAAGGTTATTTTGGTTCTATTATTGGTGAGAATGAACTGAGAGCAGACATGTTGTTGGATAATACATTCCAAGACAAACTTAGCAACTGTGACTGTCCCCAAATCCTGTATCTCCCATGCTTCACCCCACCTGATCAAGTGGTCAATAGCCATCTGAATGTACTTGAACCAGTTAGCACACATTGGTAGAGGGCCAACGACATCCATGGAAACTGTATACCAAAAAAAATGTGGTTTCACTAGACAGTATAAGGTCTTATGTCAGAACTTCTTTTTCGCTCAGCACTGGTGGCAGCAAGAAATAGTTTCAAGCACATCAAAGCTCATGCTCTCCCAATAGTACCATGGTCGCACCATTTACAGGGTCTTACATATTCCACCATGTCCAACGGCTTGGTGTGTGCTCATAATAATATTATGCCGGCAGAAGGCCTAGCATATTCACAATATTGTCTCATATTCATTTATATAATTCACCGTTTTTATGGAATGTATTGGCACTTAATCAATCCAATACCTTGATGACTGAAGGCGCTTCATTGTCATGCTTGCAACTGAGCATCTTATTAAACATTATGTCACTCAGATATGACATAACTGCAATCATAGATCATCTTGATAAGTAATCAGCATTCTGGTGTTTTGTCCCAGGTCAGTGAAGAATTTCAAAGTCAAAAGCCTGTAGTTTGAGGGCCCATCATGCTGGGCACCCTTCAGGCTCCTTGAGGTTATACAACCATCATAACGAAGAATGATCTATTATGACTCTAAACTTCTCTCCATGAAAGTACACCCTAAATTGCTTATATAAATATATTATCACTAAGCACCCCTACTTGGTTACAGTGTAATTACGTTCATGGCAATTGAGGCTTTGACTGCATTACTCCTCTCGGTGCTCCTCCCCTTCATCATCTTTTTGGGTTAGGACCACCCCAATGGTGGAAAGGGATGCATCCGTCTGAACAATGAACTCTTTATTGAAATAGGGTAGCGCAGCACTGGCACAATAATCAGCACCATTTGAAATAATTGAATAGCATTGGCGGCGTTCCATCCACTCAAACAGGGCATCCTTCTTTTGTAACATAAACAACGGACCTCAAATACAGCTAAAGTTGGGGATGAAGCTTCTGTAGTAACTGACCATCCCCAAAAATACCTGTATAATTTATTTGCTGCTCAGCGGGGTCATTTTCTAAATAGCCTCCATATTGGCTGTTGGGGCCTCAGCCCAGTCGCATCCACCGCAAACCCAAGGTACTCCAGTTGGTCCTTAATGAAGTGGCATTTGTGGGGCTTAATTTTGATGTTGGCCTCTGCAAGTTGGCGGAATACCTCCTCCAGGTGGGTAAGACTCTCAGAGAATGTCTACAAAAAGACAAAAATATTGTTGAGGTACACGAGGATGCATGACAGCTATAGGTCACTGAGAATGGTGTTCATTTCCCACTGAAACGTAGCTGGGGCATTAAATAGCCTTTGAGGCATATGGATTTGTTGGAAAAGCCCCTAGGATGTAATAATGGCGCATTCCTCATGTTCCAACATGGGCAAATCAATTTTTAATAACTGGATATTAAATCCATCAATGAGAAGTAACAAGCTCCTATCAACCAAAAAAAGGCATCTTCAATTCGTGATAAGGGATATGAGTCCTTTTTGGTAATGCTGTTGAGCTTTCTGTAGTCTATTACTACCTTGTTGGTGCCATCCTTCTTTTTGACAATCAGAGCGGGTGAAGCCCAACGACTCTTTAATGGTTTGAGCATCCCTTGTTTGAGCAGATTATCTATCTCCTCAGTTACTACCTCTTCCACTGCCCTAGACTGGCGGATCGGCTGAGATCTGATGGTGGAATGATCTCCAGTGTCCACTTATTGGACCACTCCTCGTATGCACCCTAAATTGTGGTCATCTAAAGCAAAGATCTCTTTATATTCTTGGAGGAAAGCTATCGCCTGATCTTTTAGTTCTTCTAATAACCCTATTTAATTTTTGTGCAGTACCACTGTCATTACACCAAGTTGCGGTTCTGAGGGTAGTCTAAATTCATCCAGCGACCCAAACTCGTGATCCTGGACGACCTTCTCCACTGGGATCAGATGTAAAAATGCCACCTTTTGGTGTTAGCGGATTTATATCAGTTCATGCTGATAATTTGTTCTCAATACTTTAATCTTTCCATGACCTGGAAGATAATGCCTGGAGCCACATGGAGCTCAAACCACAACTGCTGATTAGGGCCAAGGATCTCCCCATAAATACCAGCTGTCACTTCCACCTCTAACTCATTGTTAACTATTATTTGGTGTCCATAGAGAATGTATATAGCTCCAGCAGCTTTGAGCGGCAGCCCTTGATATTAATATATTTGTGGGGGAAGGGCTTGGGTCTTACTCTTCAGTCAATGGTAGCAAACTGGAATCACCCCATCGCTGTAGGCAAGGTTGATATGTCCCATGTGTGCCGGATCCTTCAGCACTCCGTGGGAGGTAAAGTAAATTGGGATCCGCTGCCCCAAAATTTCGAAGGTCTCTTCCTTCATATCAACAACAGCCCCATAGTGTTGCATGAAAGCAGTTCCAATTAATAATTCATAATTACTGTTTGGTAACACTATCACTGGGGCTACCATGACAATTGACCCAAATTGCAATGGAAGTGCACTGTACGCTCCCTCAGAGACCATGTTTTCCGCTCCAGCGGTTTCATACACTTTATGGTGGTCCACATCAGGTTTTAGCGTCAGCTTTGCCTTCAACTTGGTGGAAACTATGTTGACTGGAGCGCCTGTATCTATGATAGAGCAAACCCAGGTTTTTGCTCCAACAATGTCACAGTAGAAACATTCAGTATAAGAGGAATATTGATTGTTTAGTACATGTACATTTAATGGGTCTCGTTTCCCAAGAAAGCTGGTAATCCCTTCACCAACTTAGGGGTACTCTTTGACAATAATGTCTACCAGAAGGGCAACGTTCACACCTATTAGGGAAGGGCCATCAGTTGCGGAATCTAGCTTGTCCAAAGAAGCTTGGTCAAACATTTGGCAGGCGTACAGCTTTGGTTGCCCCAAGGTCCTTCTTCCACTGTGGACTGGGCTTGTCCCATGCCATTATGTTTACTCTACTTTCCAGATGATGCTATAAGATATAGTCATCATACTGGTGGACATCAGCTTAAAATACTACAATTGGTTCAGGTGGGATGTCTGGGGTTGGAATAGCGGAGGTAGAAAGTTCCATCTCTATTCCGCTCCATCTTTTCCTGGTAGTATTGATCCTGCTGTACATAGTGGACACGATGGTTGGGGCACTTTGAGCAAGATGACCATGGCAGCCGCATTCAAAACAATTCACCTTGTAGGATACACATCCTTTTTTCTCATAAGAACGTCCAAGCTGATAATTTAGATGATATTTGGCATAATAAAGGCTGTTTCAGTAGTTTGACTGCTGATGATTTTCATAAGAAAGACTGGAGCAGAAGTCAAACTGCTTGAGATAACTCGACCAAGAGTGGGGCACATTGTTATAATAAGTCTGGGGGTTACTAGGCAGAATCAGGAAAGAAAAAAAGTATTCCCTTGAATAAAAGGGTCCAGCAATGGTGGTGATGAATCTCTGCTCTGTATTTGGTGGTGAAAAGTTAGCAGATATTCAGCATAAAAAATGAACAATTTTGACAGGGGGATGTTGTCATACAAAATGATATATGGCATTGTAAGATCATGGTATGGCTTCAAAGCAGAGGTCATTGCAATGCACATGTTGGCTTCAGTAGGAATTCCAGCTCCTATTAAAGCTTGAGCTTCCATCATAAATCAATCTGCAAATGCAGTGAGAGTCTCATTACATTAAAATCTAATGATTAGAAACTCAGCTTTACGCTGCAACATCTTTGAAGTACCACAAAACAACTGCAACATTGTTTCGTCTACTTCAGGGTAAGTAACTGAACTGCTTGGAAGGTAGCATGTAGCTTGGTCGGCGCGTCTGATGTCCAAGGCGGATATCAGTAATTTAGTCTTCTGCCATTCAGAGGCTCCTTCTGCCACAAACAAATAGTTTGAAGAACCCATGTATGTTTCCATTATGGTCAAATGGGGGTAGCCTTTTAATGCAGATCTCCTCCAACCACTCAAAACCGCAATCCTCAACAGTTTACTGAGGTTTTTGCTGTGCCTCATAACTGGACTCTTGAGTGGGCCCAGGCTCAAAAGGCCCAGCTGCTCTCGGGGTAATGTAGGGCTCTTCAGCGGGCAGCATAGCCATTACGCTGGTCACATATTTGACATAAAAAGATCCTTCCTGAGCGCTCCGTTGTTCAAATGCTTCCCAATGGGACAAGGCGGGTTAGATAGGTGTTAACTTTTGCTCCGTGAAGTGTAGACGTTCAGTATCATCATCCAGTCAAATTGGCGAGCTACCTGTTCTGCTGTTCAAGTATTCGCAGCTAACCTGCTTCACTCTCAAGTTGAGTCATCACTTTGTTGCGCTCCTGAAGGATATCCTCCTGCTTTTTAAGCACGGTGTCCACAACAAATTTGAAAACCATGGTCACATCCAGCGCAGCTGTTTGCGATGATCCCCCTTTTGTGAACACCATGATCGCAGATTAGGAATTTTTGGTTATTATTCAATGGGACCCTGTTGTGAGCGCCACTTGTAAAACTAGGGTGGAATTGTTAAGATATTCCAGAAAAATTTTCACAGGGCCAAACCCACTGAGCAATCATAAAGATGATATGAAGATTGTCGGTCTGCAGACACACTTTTAAATGTGATAAAATATAGAGCTATCTGCTCTGAATGATTTTAGTTATTTAATACATATACAGTGGATCCTCGCTGTTCCACTCACTATAAACTACTAGCAACCTCCTTCATCAATCATCTCATCTCGCTTATATCTCAACGACTTTTTATGAGACCATATTCTCATATTGGTAATCAGTTCCGCTGTATTTCAATGGTGCCAGAAGAGTATGGTATTCAATTCTTTATCACCTTGGTTCAAGGCGATTGTACTTGATATGCATCAAATGTTAATATTGCCTTATCATCATATTTGAAGGTGATTCAATAATAGCCCTAATCCGACCCAAAATCGCCTTAACTCAAGGTGCTCAAATAATCATAACTAATATCTTAGTCAGCGGAAATTCTTTAATCTATCGTAGCTATTTCAGGCTTATCCCAGTCATATCAGAATCTTGGCATATGAAAAAATTAACCATCTTCCCACCCACTCTGAATATAATCTTGCCTTTCGCATGACATTAAATGTAATTAACATCAACTGTCCCTTGTACCCTTATATAGAGCTGGATGAAAAGGCTAGGAGGTGTGGGTAAATGACATTCTCATGAAGGGCTAGGTGTTTAGGGCCACCTCTCAATCTCTTATCCCATAGTTTTTGCCCAATATGCTGATGGCACATTGCGTCCCTGCATGGATTATGGGCATTTGAATATTAGTATTCACAATCCCTATACCCATTCACTTGAGCATAATATTAGCCTGGTAATTGAAAAATACTGGGTGTTTAAAACAAATTTTATAAACGTGTCCAAAGAAATTTTATGGTGGAAGGAAGGAGTGTCTTATGTCATTTTGTACCAGGAGAGGATCTTCCAGTTCTGCATGATGTTTTTTATCTAAAAAAATGCCTCATCCACATTACAGAAGATTATTGATGATGTGCTTAGCGACCTACAGTTCACCTGTGCATTGGTGTATATTGGCGATATCCTCATTCATTCCCCCACTCCTTATCAGCATGAGAGGGACCTTGAGGTGGTGCTGGCGGTGTTGCACAAGGCTAAACTCTATATCAAACCCTCCAAGTATGAGTTCTTCAGGGAGTATATTATTTTTCTAGGTAACTTGATCCTGGAAGATGGCTACACAATTCCGCCCAGCAAGCTTGAGGCAATACTAACATGGCTTAACCTACCACTCAGAAGCAGTTACAGAGTTTCTTGGGTAAAATCATATTCTTTGAAAAAACTCCCCTGCCCTCTCGCATCTGGCTGCCATGCTGAATCCTTTGATGGGGAAGAATGCTCCATTACAATGAACGGAGGAGTTTCAATGGGTGTTCAACGCCATCAAGGAGTATTCATGGCGCCGCCCATTTTACAAGGTGTAGATCCCACTAAGTCTTTTATCATAGCATGCATTGCCTCATCAGATGCCATGTGGAATTGCTGCGACAAACGCATGACAGGGATGAACACCATCAGTATAATTTTTGTGAAAGTTTACTTTGTCTGAGCTGTCTTGGGCCATGCACAATAAGGAGTTGGAAGCCGTAGGGTGATCAATTACTCATTGGCAGTAACTTCAGCAGGTTATGATACTTGAGGTGATTATATGGATGGATCATCAGTTCTTGATATAATTCTGGAAACCCCAAAGGTTAGCGCACCAGAAAAATTGGATGTTCCGTGACTTGTGAAACTTTAATTTTTCAATATGGATTTGTTAAGGTGGCGTTAGATATTCATCCCAGTCTGCTGAGCTGCAACCCTTCCCTCAGTCTAATGGGGGAGGAGATGAAAGACTTGGCAGTGGTAATCCCTTCTGCCTATATTCTCACCAATACTCCTCTCACAATCTTGAGAACTGACTGGGTGATTGATGTACCATTGGTATCTAGGGTGCTGGCAGGTTAGACTGGCTGCATTGAGGGGTTGGAGCTGTTTGACTAGTTAGGTGTACTGATCTATAAGTGTACACATTACTTGGTGGTGGAGGTCCATCTTATGTTCCAGTACTGGGTATGGGCTTCTCAATTTTGGGAGGAGTTAATCTATGCTCACCATGATCCCCTCAGTGTTAAGTTACCCCAGACACAAAAAATGCCTCAACCTGATAAAGTGAACGTTCAACTGGACGGTCAATTTCTAAGGAGGTGCCAGCATAGATCACCAATTACGTGATATGTTCTTGCACTAAGTCAGATCAATCAGGTCGAAATAGTCTCCTGCATCCTCTGCAACAGGATCAGGGTCTGTGGGCTTTGGTATCCATCATCATAATTGTTGAGCTTTCCCATTTAAGTGGGTTTATTGAGTTTATGGTGGTCATGGAACGCTTTAGAAAATTTCTCATTTTATACCTTGTATGTCCAATTTTACCTCTGAAGAGATGGCCCAGGTTTTTGTACGCCATGGCTTCTTAATGTTCGGCGTACCCCAGGAGGTAATAGTGATTGGAGGACGCAGTTTATGTCTCAGTTTTGAACTTTGATATTTGCTATTTTGAGGTCCAGTCCTGCCAGTCCACAGCGTAACATCCTTAGTTAGATGTACAGATTGAATGGGTCAACCAGGTACTCAAATAGTACCTCCGCTGCTATACCTCCATTGTGCAGAAATCATGGGCCGCTGATCTTACTATGGCACAGTTTTCGTACAACAATGCCTTTCATTTATTGATATAGGTTCTCTCCCTATGAAGCTACCTTATAGTATAACCACTCATTTCTCATTGGTCCTTGTTCCCACCATGAAGTACCTGCCATGAAGGAGCAGCTGCAAAGGATGTGAAATGCCCAATCTCTGGTTTAGGAGAACCTAATAAAGGCGATAGGCGATTACAAGCAGTTTGCAGATCAAAAACGCCCTCAGCACAAGAAGTTAAGGTGGGGTCACGAGTGATGCTTGATATATGACACCTGCACTTGAAGTTCCCCTCATAGAAGTTCGCAAGAAAGTGTTCTAGCTCTCACATGGTAGAGGAGAATTTGGGTAATGGGCCTTCTGGTTGGCCTTTCCCACACACTGAAGCAGCAACCAGTCTTCCATGTTTCCCGTTTTCCCCGTTTCTAGGGATGGCGCCTGCTGAACCTGAGCCAGTAGTGATTGAGGGCTCATCAAAATTGGAAGTTGGGGCCATTCTGACGTTGCAGAAATTACATTGCTTGGTTCAATATTTGGCGGCCTGGAAGGGGTTTCTTCCTATGAAAACTTCTGGGTGAGTGCCCACAGTTGTGGTAATTGCCTCAATATGGTGGAGGCCTTCCACATCACTCATCAGTATGCTTTACGGCTCCCTCAGAAGGTTGCCACCATCTTGGTGATAAAGTACCCAAGGTGCACAAGAATGTCAAACTGGCTCAGATTCCTGGTGGGATTGCTCCTTCATTTTAATAAGGAAAGGTTAATGTAATCCTTAAGGAACTACCATTGCAGCTTACTCAAGAGGATTATCCTTTTAAACCAATAAGCGACGCAAGCTAGAGGCCATCCCTTTCATCCTTTTGGATATATAGTCCATGTGTTGGGTGAGAGATGGATAATGGCGTAACCCATTTTATTGTGTCCTCCTCCCCATTCACCACCCAAGAGTTGGTGGTGGAATTTGGATGTTTTGTCAAGAAGCGGCGGTTACCAGAAGCCATCAATAACGGAATGATTTTAGCGCCTCTCACCAAGAATATCCCACTGCCAGTTCAAGTTTTACCAGTAAAGTTGAGTCAAATCTAGAATAAATAAATTAATCAAGGAATTTTTTGGGCTTAAAGATCCCCATCTGCCATTTTTCCCCAAAAGTATCACAAACAAGTCCATCCCTGACAGTTACAGGCTTGGTAAACCCTTTCCCTACCTAATGGAGCCAGCCATATGCGGTTGGCCTTGGGTGCAACCTGCTATTATCTGGAGACATCAACATAATCATGCCAAGTGCAATTGTGGTGGAATGAATACTCTTTATAGCGAATTTGATGCCAATCTGACTGTTCAGGCGCCATCTGAGTCATTATTAGCTATCGTTTAGAATATTAATCCTCTGTGAAAACTTGCAAAATATTCTCATCAGTAGTGCGCTTAGTATCAGTACCCATTTAGTAAGCATATAGAACAGCGGCCCCCAACATGTACCTCTGTCACTCCATTTTTCTTTTCCACCATTTTAGTTTAAAAAAACATCCATTAAAATTCTAAATTTATTTTTAAATTTAAGAGTTCCGCTGGATAGTTAGTTGTAATTACTTCAATTTTTAAATATCTGGCTAGTCCTCTCGGCTTCCCAATTCCTGTTCCAACTCTCAATATGAATTACTGTACCTGAGGTATTCTAGATAGTGTTCTGGGTGCTCATCCACCTGAAGTTCTAGAATAGCTTATTATTATCAGCACCCTCCCAAGAAAGATACTAATAAGATCATATGAAATAATATTTTTAACTAATTGCTGGCCAACATAAGGGCACTGGGTGACTAGGGTATCTAGGTCCATTGCAACATTAACTCCTTTGAAGAAGGGAAATCTGAGGATCTATGGGGAATATCGCCTTGAGGTAGTTCAAGGATCTGTTGGGGTTGTCGTTTGTTAATAAATTCTTTGCCTCTGACTCCAGAGTATCAGATGTGAACGTGTGACTACATGTGTATCATGGGCTATGATTATACCTAGAGGGCCTATTGGTTCCATTGCGCTGAAGATAGCATTACCAGGAAGTTGTTACTGGGGCAGTTAGTTTGGCATCAATAGATTACCTCACTTTTATTGAGCGAAGTCCTTTTCTGACATAGTTACCATAGAATTGTGGGTTGCATATGGTGCACATTTGAGGCATAATAATGTCGGTTCAGGTTGCCTGTGTTGTGGCAGTTAAAGCAGGTGGGGTTGCTTAGTCAGTTGGATGATACTCCATTGGATTCACTGTTTAAGAAGTGGTTTGATGTGTCTGACTGGGTCCCAAGTATATATTCTTCATGACTAAAGGTTGCTTCAGTGAGAGTCAGATCCCCATGCTATGTGGGCCAAAGGTATATACACACTTTTTCAAGTAACTGACCATTGTGGCAGTGGGTAAATCCTTAGGATGAAGGCGGGGGACAGAGTGTTGGCCAGTTCTCAGTAGGACTTGACTTTCTGAAGCAGAGCTATCTTGGCATCAAAGTCAATAATAGCCTTAGCTCCCAATAAAATTTAAGTCTCCTAGTAGAACCATTCAGCAAACTCTAAGATTTTCTCATTTTCCAATAAATTATTTAATTATGAACCCATCCTTTTGGGTATCCAAGCGCTCATGGCCCCCAAACTCGCGCAGAATGGCCTCTCAATACCTCATCATAATGTTGGGTTAAGGCTCAGATGGGGCACTAACAGTTTGATGATCCACTGGTATAGGTAGTTGATCATCGTTGATGTCTTCAGGTGGTCTGGGTCACCTATCATTGCCATCTTAAAATGATGAATGAATGTGACAATAATGCCTGCCTGGCCAAAGGCGTGCAGTTTTGTGGGCTTGAAGTTGAAAGCTCTGATTTTCTATAGTAGCTAGCGTTGGGAGGACCCATAGTGTGGATAATCTGGGGATGAGGTTCCATGAGGGTAAACGCTAGTCCTGATGTTGCAGTTAATGGGTTATTTAACTTCCCTGTATCAATGGTTGTAGTGAGATTAGAAGCTATTCTTAGGGATGGATTATTGTGGAGGTTCTTCCTCCCCTGCTTCTGATTCCCCCTTCTCATCATCAAAAGTATTCTGTCTTGGAGAGTTACCCTGGCACTTACACAACTTCCCTTTATGGATTCCCAACCATCAAGTATTCCCGTTTTTTGGCTATCTTCATACTAAAGGGGGTAGTTGGGCACTTGCAAAGTCTTCCCTCCATGCCATCCAGACGGCGAAGTATGTTAAACTTCTGATTATTTTGTCTTTCCTTTACCATGCGTAGATCCAGGGCTATGCTTTGTACTTCCTCTCGTAGTCCTTGGAAATCCCAATCCTTAGCCTGTACCAATTTATTCATAACTTCCAATTGTTCCCAAATCTGGTATTAACTGAGTTATAAGCATCTAACTGTGTTCAAAAGGAAGCATAGTTTTATCTGGTTTAAACCAATCACTTAGGTAGCCTCTAGTGATGGGTACAACTTTCTAAGGCAGAGAGGGACTGAATATGGTTGTCTTTATGAGCTTGTAAGGCAACAGCAGTAACTTCACTCAACAGTCACACTTTTTCTTGGAAGGCATGGTAGGATTGTAGGTGTTCATTGACCTGGTTTCTCACTTTATTAATAAAACTACAAACTTCCTGGTTTTGCATATTAATGAAGCTGGACAGTTTTCTAAGTCAGCAACTAATAGGGGTACCCGGCGTTTTAATTCCACTTGGGTTTGATGCTATTTGATATTAAACTCCCTGATGTCTATTGCAGTATTCCCTATAAGGATAATCCAGGTACCCAGTTCTGCTACCAGGGCATAAATCTGCTTGTGAGCCATAAGGAGTGGTTGTAAGTAGCCTCAAAGCAGCTTTTACATCCCCAAACTTAAGTTCAAATCTTATTATTAAGGCTTATTTTGCTGCTACTGATCCTTGGACATATACCATCAAGAGGTCTAAGCGGTATGGTGGTGGGAAATAGTATATTGGTAATTGTAAATAGTGGGGTACACATATTCTGCCAAGTACTTCTTGATAAGTTCAGTAGTGATCAGTGCGGTGCAAACTTTAGAAGTGAATAGTTGATGGAATGTTCAGTAGGCTACCCACAGTTGTGTAATGATTGACAATTGTACACAAATCTCATATGGTTGGAAAGTATGAGATTCATGTATGTCAATAGTTGCAAAACCAATATTTCAAGTAGGATTTTCCTATTCAGGTCAATAACGGAATAAATTATGTAAATCGTTTTTTTTTGATTGGTTGTTCATTCTGAGATTCCCCTCCATTTCTCTGCTGAGTTGCCTGGATGCCATCAATTCAGGAGGCTTTTGCGCCCCTCATTACCTTAAATAATTTAGCCTTTTTTGGAAGTATATCAAAGCGAGTTCAGCCCTGATGGGTCTGACTTTGGAATTTTATTCTAACTTCAAGTCTGCTTCTAATAAAGGCCGCTTTTGCTAAAACCCATTTTATTTAAACTTAATTTATTTGGAGCGAGTTTGGGGAGCATATGCGGCGCTTCAGGGAAAGGGGGTGGATGCACTGGGCTCTCTTTTGGAGAGGTCTTGCCCTTTCTAGTCATGAGCCAGATTGGCCCAAGGCGACAGAGGCCGGTTAACCACACCTTGACCCGTTGACCCCATGTGCAGATAGAGGTTTTGGGGACACCTCTGCCCAGGGTCTGAGGTGACAGAGGCTGATGCACTGCACCTCAGCACAGTGTGCCTGGCAAGGCCGTCCATTTGGACAGGACCAAATAGAGTTGGTACAGCCACATATGGGGGCAAGTGGTGTAGGGCTGGTGGCGGACTGGGCCTTGGGAGCCCAGTCTTGACATAATTCCAAAGTCACCTTTCCTTGGCAGGCTGTGGTACCAGGCAGCCCGCAAGATGGCCACAGCAATGTTCCAAGCATCGCCACATGCCATTGGTCCCTTTCATTAGTTTGTAGGGATTTCTAACGAAGGGGATGGAGAGCTTGGGGGGTGGGCCAGACTGCTGGCGGTTGATGGCCTCTTGTGCCCACCAGAAGACCTCCAGAGAGCCCGTTGATTTGATCCAGGGGCTCTGAATTCTTGGTTGAAACCTCAAGCTGCTCGCAAAAAAGGTCCCCTGTCAAAAAAGTCATTGGTTACTGCACGCCTGCCTTGCTGGTTCAGGTTTGAGTCCGCCGGTATTTCCCTTTTAGGAAATGGTAGTGTAATGATTGATGATCATACACAAATCTCATATGGATGGGAAGTATGAGATTTATGTTTGTCAATAGTTTCAATTCCATTATTCCGAGTAGGAGTTTCCTATTTGGGTCAATGATGGAATAAATTAAATAAATCATTTGTTTTTGATTGGTTGTTCATTCTGAGGTTCCCCTTCATTTCTCCGCCGAGTTGCCTGGATGCCATCAATTCTGGAGGCTTTTGCGCCCCTCATTACCCACAATTCATTTAGCCTTTTTTGTTAGATTTCAAAGAGAGTTCAGCCCTGATAGTCCTCACTTTGGAATGATATCCCAACTTTGAGTCTACTTCTAATAAAGGCCACTTTTTGCTGAACCTGTTTTACTTAAATTTAATTTATTTAAAACGAGTTCTGGGGAGCAGATGGAGGCGCTTCAGGGAAAAGGGGTGGATATGGTGGGCTCCCTTTTGGAGAGGTCTTTCCCTGGCTATTAGGGAAGCCAGAGTGGCCAAGGCAATAGAGGCTGGTTGGCCGCACCTTAGCCCATTGACCCCCATGAGCGGATAGAAGTTTTGGGAGGCACCTCTGCATGGAGGTTTGAGGCGACAGAGGCTGGTGCACCACATCTTGGCATGGTGTGCCTGGCAGGGCTGTCCATTTGGACAGGACCAATTGGAATTGGTATGGCCACATATGGGGGCGAGTGGTGTAAGGCTGGTGGCGGGCTGGACCTTGGAGACCAGTATTAACAAGTTGTCCCTGATTCCTGTACAGTGGAAGAGGTTTACCCTATTACCTGTCTGCCAACCCCCAGCAAGTCGGTTTCTTGCATTAAGGCCATGAATAGTTGCTCTACTTCTTCTTAATCATGTGCTTCATCTGGAATTGTTATGGTAGGTATATCATTCAACTGTACAAGTTTAATGTTTACAGTGGTATTTCTGAGAGGGTGAGGCCCCATCTCTAAAGTTTGTTCACTTTCAGTCTGTAATCCATATCACAGTTTTATATGTCTTTCTTCCAATCAGAATAACCTGGGCTATTCCCCTGTAATGCGCACCACAATGTGAAAGTGGGGTTTCACAGGTTATTTTCAATACTAAAAGTTATAGGTTCTTATATATGGAGAATTGGTAGCATATAGTTAGATTAGAATAAATCCTTTTATTAATTCCTTTGTCTTAAATGAGGTGGCTTCATGCCTATTATCTCCAAAATCTTCATAAAGCTAAAACACAAAGCAAAATTTAATGATAAATCTAGAAAAATATAAACAACGTTTTTTATTTTCACTTTTAGTTTAAATCAGTATAGCTTGTCAAACTTTTTCTTTGTTTGTCTCGTTTTTTGAAATTTAACTGTTGGCCCCTAATTGCAATTGGGTCTCAACAGGTCTGAATTTACTATTATTGATTTTTAGCCAACCTCTGATTTTGTAATTAGTCTATATTAGATTGGGGTCGGTTAGTTTGCTAAAATAGATAGTTTGTTAGTAATCCAGATAAGTCAACAACATTATGTATTTTGAAGTTGATACTTGGATGCAATAATTTTATCTAGAGTCAATCATTCAATGTTTCAACTCAATCAGATGAAAAGAGGGTTGGGTCAGGTAATTTAGATGGTCTGATTATCTATTAAAGTTTAAATCTAAAGTTTGGTCAAAAATAATTTGTCAGTAATTAATTGTCCATCTTTCTTGACTCAGCTAGCAGGAAGTGGGAGTTTGACATTTACTTTGGGTGTTACAAAAATATTCAAAACGTTTGGAGAAAATTTCTGAATATGGTAAATCACTGGGAGTCAATGACCAAAGATTTAGCTTTAATAATGTGGCGAGCTGGATAATATTATTGAGAGTAGTAATTCAAGCAATAACTTGAATATAATTTCTAAAGAATGATTAATATATCAAAAGTTGTTTTTATCCTTATCAGCATTAATAGCAGCAATTGCTGTTACTCATATAACCTTAGGCTATCAACAGTAGTGCTAATAAATTAAACCTAATGATAATAACTAATTATATAGAGTTTAGCTTGGATAATTATATATAAAAGTGAATGGGCTGTTATCTTAAATCTATTAAACATTTAACAATACCAACAACTCATATCTGACAGCGCTTGCATTTTCTCCCTACACCCCCTCTATCACCATGAAGCAGAGTCTATAAATAGCGAGTTCACCTTTTTTGATCTCACTACCACGTTCTAAACCCACAGGGGTAACCAGCTCCCCACACAATTGGGTACTTACCCTAACCATCAGTACTATACCACCAGGATCTTGGAGGCGCAACTTAACCCCCAAAGCCTGAGGTTGTGGATCTTGTAGGGGCTAACCAATAGACCCATGGTCACCCTCTTTATCTGTTAAACTTGAAAGCCTCAACAGCATCTTCCTATCATCTTGCAATGATGGAGCAGGTTGAGTAGGAACGCTATAGAAGCCTGATTCACAAAGATCTATATTACATGCGCCCATTGACAAACCCTCAATTTCAACCTCAGCCCCATTTTATTATGCCCAAGCAGCAGCAATGAAAATCTTTCTAACAAACTCATGTCTCAGCAAATTAGCCATGGATTTACACCAGATCTGGCTTATGAGCCATTATTTGTTTATACAGATTCAATCATGCTTATATTCTTTTTGATGTAGATATAAAGTTATTATTGTCAAGTTTTGATAAACGCCATAGTGGACATCGTTACCTCTGTAAAATCTATCAATCTCAAGGTGGTACAGGCCCTGGACCCAGCGGTTACAATGGGACTGTGGGATCCAACTAACTGATGCTCACTGGTACTGAAATTTAGCTGGATTTCCACAAACAACTTGTTTTATATATTTTTGTCAACTAATTTACCAGACTTACACTATGTAAACCTTACAAATAGAATAATATAATTTTTTTCCAAGTTACAGCTTGGGTGTGAAAAATGATTATATATTAGATGCCTCTTCCGAGTATTTAAAGTCGCCAAAGGTTAATAGAGGGATAATTATTAATTTGATATAGTTTGGGTGGCGTGGCTTTTCTAGTTTGATGATCTGGCCAATCTATGCTTGAAAAAGTCATTTTTCATCATCCAGTATTAACATAATGTGATTGGTCCATCAGAGGTATGATAAAACCATAGGGGAAAGTTTTTATATATGGACAACAATCATTTACATCAGATTTAAGCCCATCGTGATAATCACCATCTTCTTCAGCTCATGATTGGAGGGGGTGAAAAGGAAAGCTTGATCTGCCCAGGTCAATAGAAGGTCAGGAGTAAAATGGTTACTCTGAGTCAAATCGTTTCACCAAGAGTTAGGAGGTTTTGTACTTCATAATTCTGGACCATATCCTCCCAAAATTCTTCTCTCAAAGCTGAGAGGGCAATTGTCTGACAGGGGCCTCATTCATGGGAGCCTTGTTGGTACTGATAATCACTCTGACACTCTTTGAATCATTAAATTTCTATGTCCATGAGCATTGCTATAATGACAACTTCTTTGTTACCCTTGACCAGTTATGTGATGGTTAAAAAACTCAGTTTCTGATTATCATCTTGTCTTTGGTTTGACACCAATCTTTGACATCAAATGAATGTCTAATGTGAAGTTAGACTCTCGAAGTAAGGGTTAGTGCCTCCTGCAACTAGCCAATTAAACCTCAGATTTAGGAAAGCTCAAAGTGAGGTTTAAGATGAAATTGTTTAAGCGAGGTAGCGAGCCCTGTAATTAACCTTATTTGCTTATTATTAAACTAAAAAATCCACTTTAGAGCAGATCCTAATAATTTAGGCGCCATGAGCACACCAAGTATAAGACAGGATAAACAAGGGAGATCAATCCCTGAAATCTAAAGTTTTTATTCATGCAATAAAAACTTGATTCAACGCACCCTACCATAAGACAAGGTAAGGATGGCCTTAGATCCACATGAGTAGCCCAGCTCAGGGCAGAAACTCCATAAGAGAAGATTCCAAATGAGGTTCAGAATTGCATGAGCTCAATCTTTTTGGTCGCCCTTCCTGGGGGCCTCTCCCACACCAATATTTAAGCTTCTGAAAGCCTAAATAATGGTATGGGTGAGGCATATCCTAGCACTCAAACTTAACCAAAAGCCAATAATACTTTCATTTAATTCAACTTGAAATTTAGAAAAACCAAACCTGAGTCAAAATGCAATAAACAAGTTAATCCCATTCATTACATTACCCCCTGCTAGGGAAAGGCCCCTCCCCAAAGAGGGGCCACACAGAGGTAGGCTTCCACCACAAGAGCTTTCTGGGGTGAGTTACCTTGAGCCCCTTAGTAAAATTAGCCCAGCAAAATCCAGACCCCTCATGGGTAAAAGATAAATGGCAAGGGCGAATTGAAACTGGGCTGCTAAAATCATCCCACTTGTAATGAGAAAGCACTTTCTGGGCAGTCTGTCCATTGGTGAGGGGGCCCTGATGGGATAGGTCCTCTTGGTGCCAACTGAATCCCTGATGAGTGGGAGGCCCCACTGGGATTTTTACGCTGACAATCACCCCAGGTCCAGGGTTGGCCATCAGTCACTGGATCCCATTGATGAATGTTATTTGACAAAGGGTACCTAACGCGACCATTGGGGCCAGCAAATCTGGGTACATGTGGCGTGCAGAAATCACTTTTTTGGTTTGGAACTATGTAACAATCAGAAAACCCCGCTTTATAATTGCCATAATGCCTTAATTCAACGCTGATCTTTGATATTAAATGAATTTCTAATGTGAGTTAGACTCTTGAGGTAATTGTTAGTGCCTCCTGTAACTATTTTAAATTTATTGCGGGGAAGGCCGACCATGGGACGGACACTTCCAAATATGACTCAGACGAGACAAAACTTAGTACCAGGGGGAGGCACTCCAGAGAAGCGATGCTATCTCTTGTTGCCAGCGGGAACGCCACTTATGGGGAGGGGGAGGGAACGTGTGAAGGGGTCGTAGCCACTATTGAGCACATGTGGAGGAAGGGATCTGATTTGATGAACCAGACTGGGAACCAGGAGGAGACCAGCTGTCAGCGACGCGGTGGGAGAAATCCAAACATCCACGCTTGAAAGTGGTCCACCAAATGAGACCAGAATCTGTGGACAGCTTCAGGGAGGGTGGGGATGGAGCCAGCGATGGCATCCAGGACAATCGTGTGGATAGTCCACATGGCGATTGCAACCACCAGAGCATGGAGGGAGGGTGGGAGGGGGAGGCCATTGATGAAGCAAAATATCTCTGGACAGACTGAAGGGATGCGTTTGATCCTGGCCCAGCAGACGTTGAACTTCGCGCCATATCTCTTTAGAGGTGGGGCACTTCTCCAGGCGGTGGAACAGCGTTCCATACTGGCCACACACGACACAGGATGAGTGTAAAGCGTTAGAGCGCTCAGCTGTACGATACACCCGCCACAGGCAGCGCCACACATGGGAGCGGACTTGAGGCTGCAACAGAGGATGGTGTGCGTATTTCCAGATAGTCTTTTGGGTCTCAGTGGAATAAGGGATGTCCATCATGTCTAGGTAGTCCACCCTGGATAGGACTTGGGGTCAAATGGGGATCACGCCATCATGGATGGGTAGCCCCTGTACCTCTTGTGTGAACTGAGGAGAGGGGCGGCCTCTTTGGGTTGTATGTCCACTTATATGAATTCTCCATTCTGCGCTTCGCATGGAGAGTAGGATTTGTTTGTAGTGGGTTTTAGTCCTGTGAGGACCTGTGGCCGATGTGTGTGATGCGAGGTATTTCATCAGGGAGTGAGATTTTGATGGATTGTTGAGGCCCAAGGCTCAGGAGAAGTTGGAGTGGGCCACGTGGGACAAGTGTTGGGATGGGAGTGTAGGAGCAGTGACGGCCGCAATCCAGGTGCCCAGGATCTTGGCGGCATGGGCTTTGAAGTCAAGCAGGCCCATGCCACCATGATGATGAGGGCCAAACATGACCTCTAGCTGTACTGGTGGAGGGCGTCCTGACAAATCCATCCTTGCAGCAAAGCATACAGTGATTTGAAGAAGCTTGGGGAGAAGGGGATGGCGTGGGCTCCGAACCAGACTTTGGATAGGAGCATAGAGTTGGCTAAAACAACCCTGCCAGTAAGAGAAGTAGGGTGGGCTCTGAGAGAGGCGATTCGCTTCGTCACGTTGTCCAGTATATGGCACTCCATTACTGCTAACGCGTATCCGCCTGCCTCCATCCACACGCCCAGATGGCGTACCGGTCCTATGGTAGGACGTGGCACAAAGGGGAGCACCAGTGGAGCGGTGTTTGTTGAGTTAGTAAGGCGTGGACGTGGGCGA
Organism: Massospora cicadina; assembly: GCA_022478985.1. NCBI lineage: Eukaryota > Fungi > Entomophthoromycota > Entomophthoromycetes > Entomophthorales > Entomophthoraceae > Massospora > Massospora cicadina. The sequence continues at coordinate 287,567 of JAKSZP010011834.1, read as the reverse complement.
GCAGATGGGCCGGGTTGGGAACTACTTGCTGGGGCCCAGCAGTTCTGAAACTGACCAAGGAGGATGATTTGGGTTTTGGAGGCATTCAGTGGCACGTTGCTTACCTGGGAATATTCCTGGATGAGGGCTTCAAGCGCACGTGCATCTTTGTTATTAGACAGCCCCACCACGCAATCATCTGCAAATGCCATCATCTTGACTAGGGTTTGGCCTGGCACATGGACCCCAGTGAGGTGGGCATTCACATTTCGCAATAGTGGGTCAAGGCTGAAGTTGTATAAGATTGGGCTGAGGGGGTCCCCTTGTCACAGGCCCCTTTGAGGGCGGACTACTTCCGTTAGGAAGCCTGAACCACGCACTGCCATTGTTGCAGATTCTGTGAGCAGCATCACCCAGTTAATGAAGCGGGGGGGTAGGCGGAATTGATGGAGGCAGGCCCTTAGGTATTCCCAGTTTACTCTATCATAAGCCTTTTGTTGGTCCAAGAATACAAGTGACCCAGAGGCTGTGGACTGACACACATAAGCCACAGAGTGCATGTTATCCCAAATTGACCTTCTGGGGATGAAACTGAATTGTTCTGGGGAAATGGTGGCAGATGCTACAGTCCCTAAACGGTTAGCCATGATTTTGGTTAAAATTTTGGTGTCTGTGTTTGTTAGAGAAATGGGGCGCCAGTTGGCTAAGTCAAGCCTATCCCCTTTCTTGAAGAGTGTGACAGTAAAGGCCTCATGTCCTCCTGGTAGGAGGCGTGTTTCCAACAGGCTTTGGTTGAGTGAGGCTAGCAGCAATGGGGATATATATTTAAAATATTTTTTGTAGAACTTATATGGAATGCCATCTGGGCCTGGGCTTTTTTGGTTTGGCGCACCGCGAATGGCTGTCCATAATTTGTTTGGAGTAATTAAATTCATTATTTCTGGGTATCAGAAAATGGTGCAGATATGAGCTCAGTCAAGAAATTCCGCCATTTCAGCCAACTAATTTCTTTGGCTCTGTATAACTCGGAGTAATATCTTTGCATTTTGATTGCCACTTCAGCCGGTGTGTCCACAATGGAATTATCCGATCTTCACACCTGTGTGCAGGCCACACTCTGGCGTGGTGTGAAAAATTTTTAAAGAAGTATGTGGTGCACTTGTCGCCTTTAGTGATCCATGTGGCCCTGTATTAGACACAAACCCAATGTTTGTGTTGCCTTTCAAGTGCGTTGAGGTAGGCGGCTGTCTCCACCCACTTCCAACCCCATGCAGGGCTATATCCTGAGGCTGGAATGTTGGACTCCAAGTGGGCCAATTCTGCCAGCGTGTGCAATATAACCGCCGATGTGGCTCGTGAGCGTCTGGAGGAGAGATGGCGATAGTGGCAGATGGTGTCTTCTTTGAAAGTTGCCCATGTGGAAATGAGGTCCGCACAAAATGGTGCAACAAACGATTTCGCCAAAGTTGCCTCTTCCACCCACGTGGAAAATCCTGGCGATGCAAGCTTGGGGGGCGGATTTTGTACCAATGTGGGGCCTTTGCAACTGTGACAGGTAAGTGGTATGTTATCGAGACCATTTGGTGGTCAGAGAATTCCATTTTTGTTGTTTTGAAGTGGGAGATGTGGGGTTGGAATTTTGCCAGCATTAGAATAATGTCGATGCGGGTCATGGACCTTAATTGGCCATTGTGGACATGGGGACGTGTCATATTTTTGAGCAGTGGGGCATGTCACAGCAGTGCATCCATTAACCCAAGGGTGGCTTTTAGAATGCGTAGTTCTACATGACCCTGTGGGGCGTGGGGTGAGGGCAGCTACCAGTCCATTGGTGAGGTTAGCCAACAGTTCATGTCACCAACTAGGAAAGAATTGGGGGGTAGCAGGAGGGATTTGACCAATGAGAAAAATTCCCGACGCTCATGTACACTGTTTGGGGCATAGTGTGTTGACAATTGTGTGTGCAACGTCAGCCCATGAGAAGGTGACAACGAGCACTCAGCCATTAAGGAATGTTTCTGAGGATGTGAATTTAAAAAATTATTTTTCTGAATTAGCACCCCACAGTGCTTCGACCAAAGGATAGGGATGGTAGGAGCATTGTTTTCCAAGCTTCCTCAGAACCTCGTGGACAGTGGGACTCCTGGATGGCCAGAATATCCACGGGTAAATTGTTTTGTAAAAAACTCAGTTTCCTAGCCTGGGACGGGGAGGCCTTGAGTCTGGCGATATTCAGCGTCCCTAGAGTGAAGGTTTCCCCCATCGCACCTTAGGTGTGAGGGGGTGGGCCCCTGGGCCCACCAGCCTTTTCCAGATCCCCACAGGCTTTCACAGCAGCGCGGGTATTAGCAGCAACGCTATTGGGGTTTTTGTTAATTTTTGTGGAAAGAGTCACATTGGCTTTGGCCTTCACTTTTTGTTTTCCCGACGTCAGATGAATTTTTTGTGGTGCAGATGAGTTGGGTACACTGTCAAGCGGGTCAAAAATTTTTTTGGTTGGGATAGGTCCCAAGTTGGTTTCAACTGGAGCTTGGGTGCAGCGATTGGGTGAGATTGAATCTCCCATCAGATCCTCAGATTGAGTGGCCCACTCGGCATGGGCCTCCCAATCTGATTGAGTGATGGATTCCTGAGTCGCTTCCACCGCGAAGGTCTCCATGTCCTCCTGGAGTTGTGAGTGTGGGATGGTGGTGGTGGCCTTGGCCACTTCCTTGGCCGTGGCCCTATGGGCCTGCTTGGCCTTCTTTCACTCCTGCGGGGAGATGGGCTTTACCAATAGGTAGCAGCCTTGTGCTCCCCACGGGAAAGCCTCCTTGGTGCTTGCAGTTGGTTTGTAGTGCGCCTCTCCGCTGGCCATGGCCGCTGAAGGGTGCTCTTGGAATGTGATGCCCTCCTTGATGGGGCATGCATGCGCCTTATGGCTGAATGCGTCACAGTGGGTGCAAATGGGGGGCGCGCTGTCCACGGTTACCTGGAATGGGTGGGTGGTATGCCCTGCGATGTCAATAAAGGTGGAGTGCGGGATCTGGGTTAGGTCCTTCGCGATCTCCTCAGTTGGGGTCAGAACTGCGATGGCTTTACTGGTGCACAGGTGTGGCATCAGCATGAAACGTTGCATTTTAAAAGATTGTATTTCACCATATATAGTGAGACCATCTTTCAGGTGTTGCTCCAAAATGTCACATTTTACTGTAGTAGGCAAAAAGTCAAACGTATAAAATTTGGTTTGATTTTGTCCATCTAATGCGTTTAGTTTTGACGACCCATTGCCCTTCAGGGAGGTCAACCACTATATGCACCGCTGCAGCCTCGTCTGCTGCTATTTTGCTTTTGAAACCTAGGTCCAGCCAACCGTGCGACATGGAGTGAGGTGCAACGTACACCACAGTTGGGAAAATTTTGTGTACATCTTCACAAAATTTTCCCATAGGGCCATTTTTTGATGTCCAGATACACACGGACTCCGAATTCCACTGACGAAGGTGGCTGGGAATGTGGCGTGTTGATGTACTGGTTGCATCGTGCTTGCCACGCGAGTATCTCTGGGGAAATTGTGACCACCAGTTTTTTTAGATTTTTTTCTATTCCACTGGATTCTCCGGGGCGTTTTTGAACGTTAGAGGCCGCGGGCCTTCCGCCTGCTCCTCTTGCCTTTATTGCCCAACTGCTCCCAGGCATGGGCGCAGACTAATCCCCTCTATGAGATTATCAAACTAGATTTAGTCTTGAATTGAATAGGGTGCAAAAGTGTTTGCAACGAGAAAGAAAAGTTTTTTGCCTCCTGTAACTAATTAAACCTCAGATTTAGGAAAAAGCAAAGCGAGGAAAAAGATGAAATGGGTTTAGTGAGGTAGCAAGCCCCAGAAATATCCTCATATATTTATTATAAAATAAAAAGCCCACTTTAGAGCAGATCCCAATAATTTATGAGCCATGAACAAACCAAGTAAAAAACAGAATAATTGAGGGATATCAAGCCTTGAAATCCCAAGTTTTTATTCACGCATCAAAAACTTAATGCATCATGACCCACCATTTGACAAGGTAAGGGTGGCCTTAGAGCCACAGGAGTAGCCCAGCTTGAGGCATAAACTCCAAAAGAGAAAATTCCAAAATGAGGTTTGGAATTTCACAGGCTCGATTTTTGTGGTCGCCCTTCCTGAGGAGCCTCTCCCACACCATTCTTTAAGCTCTTTTCAGCCTAAAAAATGGTATGGGTGAGGCATATCCTAACACCCAAACTCAACTGACAACCAAAATTTTTTCAAATAATTACACTCTGAATCCAGAAAATCTGAACCTGAGTCAAAATGGAATGAACAGATTAATCCTGTTTGTTACAAGTTGTTCCCCATGATCCTGGTTGTGGGTTGGTGGCGCCAACAATTAGTTTTAGATTTACCTCAGTTAGAAATGCTTTTTCATGTCATCTCATCAATCAGGTTAGTTTCTTCTGCCCCCTCTTGAAAAGGAAAATTTGGTAGCACAGAGGAGTAGTCCCCCTTTGACACTGTAACAGACTTTTCAAATACGCCATGTGGCGCAAAACATATTAGATCTTTGATGTGAAGGGGCCAACTGTTAACTTCTTCATTCTGGTTTTCTTAAATTTTTGATTGACAGTGAATCTCATTAATATCAAATTTCCCATATACTTTACACTGCCACCAAGTAAGGCCCTAAAGATTTAGATTAATGATATGCTGGCCAAAGGATGATTAATCAAGTGTACAAATCCAATATCTTTACTTTATTGTTTGCTAAAAAACCGTATGATACCTTAGAACCTTGCATAGACTACTGCCACTTAAACAACATTATGTTGTTTTGTATCATAATCACTCCCACTTGATGCCAAAATATTGCAGTCTTATTTAAGTCTAAGGTCTTCTCAAAGCTAGACCTGATGTATGCTTTCCACTAAGTTTGATAAACGAAGGCCAGGAATGGCTGACTGCTATCCACATGCACCAAGTCAAAACAAGTTCAAGGCCATGCCATTCAAACTTAAAATTGCTCCCGCTGAATTCCAGAGATTGAATGACCATGCGCTGGAAGAGCTCCATTTCACATGACAATGACTTGCATTGATGACACCATAGTACACTATCCCACTCCCAAACAACATAAGAAAGACTTATAATCAGTGGCCGCCATCCTCCAGAAAGCATGATTGCGTGTAAGACCTTTTAATTGTGAGTTTTTAAAGAGAAAATCAACTATTGGTGATCCTCAATCTCAAAGGCGGACATGCATTGACTCTTAAACTAGAAGCCAAAAGATTGTGGTCAACTCTAACCACCCAGAAGCAACTTTGCAGAATTCTAGGCTTGGTTCAAATTCTTGAATAAGTTCTCTCCAGCATTCTTATAACTGGCCTTGCCCCTCCATCCTGTTATGGATCCTGCTTTTTAAAGTAAGACTGGGTTTCCAACCTGGTTGTGGCAACCCAATGAAAGGCTTATAATTCTAGTGGCATAGCAGCCCTAATGACTTGGGCGAAGGACGTCTTAAGGTTTCTGTAAGGGTAGTAAAAGTTAATTAACGTACCAAGGGCATCCATAGAAAACCGAATGGCTGCAATGGGGGCAACGGTGGGTCTTGCAGTGCAACCCCAATAGTGGGAGAGACATAAAGGATTACCAATCCTCCTGGTTTTGCAGTTGCTGTACTTCTGTTTCAGACCTAACATATTTAGGTTCAGTTTTATATACATATTCTTGAGTTCATCTAATGATGCTGATCCACAGATATGAGGATCAGGAACGCAAATTGATTTAAATGGCTAATTAAGAAATGGTATAGGCTGATCAGTGTCTCTTGATATTTGCGGTCTTTTGAGCTCCGCATGGAGTTGAAACTTTGTTGAAATAACATATTGTTTATCATTATGAATTGGGGTGGATTGCCCCAAGGAATGATGTTCCAGATGATCCAGTTACTGGCTTCACCTCCAGGTTGCGATAATAAGCATTCATTGCCAACAAACAACATATCAAAATTGGTGGAGTGGGAGGTCTCATATCATTTGGATCAAGCTGAACCTTTAGTGGGTTGGTCAATCGAGTTAAGCAGATGATGGTGGCCATACCAAGTGAGGGGACGCAAAACTTCTGTTTGACCAATCGCACCAAACCAGCGGTAGGTCAAAAACTAGATCTGGCAGATTGGGAGCCATCTGGTATGGCAGATTGGAGGAGCAGATTGGGAGCGTAACTGGACCTCAGCTAGCATGCAGCATGTTGTAGTCGTTGTTAGGGCATCAATGTACAACTGCATAGGCTGGATACTTCCTGATAAACTAAAAATTACTGTATGATGACAGTAACTTACTAGAATCAACTATGAATGACTCTGTTCAAAACCAGATGGAAGAAATGATTTCTCCCGCGCTGGTGCTCTCAATTTTCACCCCAGCTAAAAACCCTGACCCTGGGTTCAACATACCCGCTATCTCTTCAGTCATTCCCAAGTTGGTCAAATCTCCAAATAAATAGAATTGCACTTACTTTTTGTCCCTATGAGAAACAGTATCAGTCCTCATCATGTATCCTTCAAAGCTCTGGTGGATACTGGAGCAGCGGGGAACTTCATGAGCGTTGAGTTGGCACAACAATTAAAATTGAAAATGGATGTGGGCGCCTCAGTAATGGTGGCTTCTTCTGCTTACCAGTCTTCATATAACATTCGCCGTCCATTACACTTCTCAATCCACCAATATAACTTCTGCAATCAGTTTTTGGCCATGCCAAACCTGGTATTCCCGGTGATCTTGGGTGTGGGATGGTGGCGTTGACAACATGTGAAGATTCACTTAGAGTCTAATACTTTGTCATTTACCAATGATGTTTCAGAGGGAGAGTTCCCTTTGATTGACACCCTCAAGAAAAAACAAGGAACTGGCTCTATCACCACCCTAGTCACTTCCGCGGGCATTCCAGCTGAGTTTCCCAAAAATTTAATGCCATATCACAGAATTTTTGACATGGAAAAAGTGGATCGTCTGCCAAAACATATAAGGTATTATTGTAGATTTTGGACAACCATGGAATTGGTGAGCATCAACTGTCCGTTGTATCCTCACACCGCGGAGAAAGAGGCTGCTCTCAATACCTGGTTGGATGATATGTTGAAAAAGGCTGGCTGTTCAAAGAAACATCCCCCATCGCTTCCCCTATTGTTTTTGCAAGAAAATTGGATGGATCGCTTTGCCATTGCATAGATTACAGTCACCTGAACAAAATCAAAGTTACAGACCCCTACCCATTGCCCCTGGAGCAGACAATCAGTCAGGCAATTGCCAAATCCCAGGTGTTCTTGAAACTAGACCTGGTGAACGCTTTCAACCAGGTTTGAGTAATGGAAGGACAAGAATGGCTGACTGCAATCTGAACAAGGCGAGGCATTTTTCAATTTCGCACAATGCCCTTTGGGCTGAAAAATGCTCCCACTACATTTCAACAAATGATTGACAATGCGTTAGGGGATCTCCGGTTTCTCTGCACTATTGCTTATATTGACAATATCCTAGTCCATTCCCTAACTCCCAAGCAACATGCTATCAACTTAGAAGCAGTGGTGGTTGCTTTGCATAAAGAAGGCCTGTTCCTCAAAGCTTCCAATGCGAGTTTTACAAGGAAGAGGTCACATTTCTCAGAAACTTGGTACTTAAAGAAGGGGTCGCCATCCCCCCAGCAAATTAGATGCAATCTGAGAATGGCCAATCCCAACCACACAGAAGCAGCTTCAAAGTTTCTTGGGAACTATCATTTTCCTAAAGAAATTTTCCTCCGCACTTTCCCAGTTGGCCGCCTTGCTCCACCCTCTCACAGGGAAAAACGTACTGTTTTGTTGGACCCCCAAATGCCAGCAGGCGTTCAAATCAATTAACAAAGTGTTCATGTCTCCTCCCATTTTGAAACATGCTGATCCCACCAAACTGTATATTGTCACATGCAATGCTTCATTGGTAGCTGTGGGCGTGGTGCTGCTTCAGGACCATGATGGCCTCAAACATCCGGTCACTTATTTCTCCCAAAAATTCACCACTACAGAGCAGTCCTGGGCCATCTATGACAAGGAACTGGCCGCTGTTGCATGGGCATTAACTCATTGGTGATACCTGTTGCAAGGTGCTCATCATGAGTTAATGGTTTGCACAGATCACCAAGCTCTTTTGTATTTTTGCAAACCCCAAAAATTGGCACACTGGCAAGCCCAAACCTATCAGGACCTGTGCAGTTTTAACTTCAAATATGAATTTGTCAAGGGTGCACTAAATGTCCTTCCCAATTTCCTAAGCCGTAGTCCCACTCACTGCCCCTCAGAGCCTGAGGAAGAGGATCTCGTTACCATGATCCCTGCTGCTCAAATCCTATCAATTGCTCCCTCCATTGTTTCCTCCACCGCGTTGTCACCCAACGATCCATTATTGGCCCAGTGCTAGCTGGTCAAATGGCCTGTCCTCAGGGCGTGGATTTGATTGAACACTTGACTCACTCAAGCCCCAAACACTCCCTATATTCTTTAGAAGAAGGTCTCATCTACTTTTGTTCTCATGTTTGGGTGCCTCCCTCCTTCCACCTGAATGTATTCCGCGCACACCATGATCTCCCCGCAGTTGGACACCCTGGTAACAAGAAACGCATTGACCTGATCAAGAGAACCTTTAATTGGGTAGGACTGACCAAAGAGGTTCTGACTTGGATCACCGATTGTGTTACTTGTGCTAGGGCCAAGTCAGATCAGTCAGGAAAAAATAGCCTCCTGTACCCTTTACAACAGGCGGAAGGTCCATGGACCTCGGTGTCCATGGATTTCATTGTCAAACTTTCCTGCTTCAATGGTTTCATAGTGGTAATGGTGGTGGTAAATCGCTTTACCAAATTTTCCCTGTTCATTCCTTGTACTTCTGTGATTACATCGGAAGAAATAGTGCATATATTCGTTCGCCATGTGTTTTCAATGTTTGGCCTTCCCCAGGAAATCATTAGTGACAGAGGTTCCCAGTTTACTGCCCAGTTTTGGAGTGAACTCTTGTCAATCCTTAAGATAACCCCCTGTCAATCCATGGCGTATCATCCCCAGTCTGATGGCCAGACCAAGCGGGTTAACCAAGTTCTCAAACAGTACCTGCATTGTTATGGGGTAGCAGCGCAAGATACCTGGGCCGATGACCTGCCTCTTGCCCAATTTGCATATAATAACAGGACTCACGCTTCCACAGGTTTCTCACCATATGAAGCAACGTTGGGTTATAACCCATCATTCTCAGTCGGGACATGCTTGCGACCAGAGGTGCAAGCTGCTGTGGATCATGCTGGCCATATTCAATTGTCCCAAGCTTTAGTGTGGGAACACCTTACTAAAGCCATTGATGACTATAAGCGATTCATGGATTGTAAGCACCTTCTGGTTATGACTTTAAGGTGGGTTCTTACGTTATTCTCAATACCGCCATTTGTAAATCCAAACCCCTTCCCAAAAATTTGCCAGCAAGCGTTCAGGTCCCCACTTAGTGGAGGAGGTATTGGGTAATGGGGCGTTTTGATTGAAGCTTCCCGCGCATTGGAAACAACACCCAGTTTTCCATGTATCCCAGCTGTTGCCCTTCAAAGGTGTGATTCCCATGGACCCAGAACCAATCGTTATCAACAATGAGGAGAAAGCTGAAGTGGAGGCCATCCTGGCATCTCAGAAGTCGCAATGATAAGTCCAATACCTTGTGGCCTGGAAGGGATATCCAGCTTATGAAAACAGTTGGGTCAAGGCGCGCGATTGCACAAATTGTATGGACCTGGTTGACGCTTTCCACACATCCCACCCTGAGGCTCCTCACCTACTGCAGAAGGCCGCAACAATTATGGCTATCAAGTTACCCAAAGCACATAAGGATGTGGCTCTGGTGCAGTTTCCCAGTGGGGGGCCATCCCTTTGGGAAAAGGAAAGGGTAATATAAGTCTCAGGGAGTGTCCTTTGGCCCTCAATCGAGCTATCTTTCCATTCCCAAGTAAGAAAACACCGAAGAGGATGGCAGTACCCCTCATTACCCAGGGTGATCTTGCCCACATAGTTGACAAGTGATGGGTGACAGCTCGCCCGCTTCAGATCCCACCCCTGATTTCCTCACTCACCTCAGCAGAACTGTTGCAGGGAATTAGTGAAATCTGTGCTGAGATTATTGAACTGAAATCAGTCAGATCTAATTTGGGTGGCAATTGGGCTGATGGCTGGAATTTGAATGGCTGTAAAAGCATGAAGAATGAAATATTGGCCAGATCGCTCAATGGTTCTGATTTGACCCCAAAATCAGCAGAGCAAATATTGGGCGCCATCAATGGGAGTTTGAAACCCTCCGATAGTAATTTGGGCATTGCACCTGATGGGCCTCTATCAACTGAACGAATGGTTAATCAACTGAGCACGGGCAGGTTGGCTGTCCTGAACCTGTTCCCAACCAAATGGTACCATCCCTATATTGGATGGCCTTGGGGATTCCTGTCGCTCATTGGGCTAAACACCATCGTGCTAACCATTGGAAACATAATTGACCCCTGGTCCAGATGTTTGAGGTCAAACCAACAGAGACTTGGCCCACCGCCAAATTTTGCAATGATGGTTCCCAAAGAATAAACCCCCCTCTACCATCCAATTCGCCAGTTAGGCCAAATTTGTGGATCCCAACCATGCTTTCACCAATTGACCACTATTTAATCAGTTGCAAGGCACTGAGAAGATTGTTGGTCAATTTTCTTACTTTCCTTTCCCAATAAAATTTTACCAAAAGAAATTTTTATCTGTTATTTTTCCCCTTTTACTGCATCCCTGATGGCACTTCTCTGGTGGTCCATCACCCCGCATTTTGGGTGGACATTACCAATTCTTTTGGTCACCATGGCTCCCTCTGTTGCCAATTGGATCCAGCGAGTAATACTTACCTTACTATGATGCTACCACTGTGTTGTATCACACTTCTTGGCTCCATATCAAGTTGCACGGTCAGCAATGCCCCTGGCATTCTGGCTTGCCTTTTGGGTGCTCAAGCATCCTGACTGTCAGGCTGGTCTAAACTTCTTCTGCCATTTCCATGACAATATCTGTCAGGAATCAATCTGGATGAATACTTAAGATCTCATCAGGTGGAGTTGCCAACAAAATAGGGGCATCTGATAGTGATTAAATATCAGGTGTATTGATTGGGATCAGTTGGGTTTCATCACTGACTGATTGGGAATAAGTAGCAAGTTGCAAGGCAAGTGATGCTGCCTGGAATTAATGAATTGATCAGTTGGTGTGCGATCTGCCTTAATGGGTAATAAGTTCCATTACCTAAGCAGGTTGCTAGCCAAATATGGTTGGTTCACTTAGATTGAGAGGAAAACATTAGGGACATGTTTTCCAACTCTTTCCATTTAGGTCTCAAGGATATACAATGACAGAATCCTAGCCAGGATGGGGAAGACCATCATTGCTGAGATGAGGATGGGTTCAACAGCAACAGCTGCTATTTTATCAAAGAGGTGTCAACCAAGGGTTAGATGACCAAATCCCCGCTATAAATTCCCTAGAAATCACTGATGATAAAAAACAAGTTATAGTAAAAACAGTTAGATAGTACTACAGATAGATAGTTCTATAGTTTCAAACTGGTATATAGTTTAAGTAGTAAACTATTATCAGCTTTCCATTGTTCTATTCTTTTCAAGGATATTATTGCTGTGTACAATAATTGGGAGACTCTTTTAAGGAAAAGAGTAAAGATCTGAGTGAGGATCTAGAGAAGAAGGAGAAACAATTGGAGATTGCTGCTGACTGTGTGTTGGATCAAAGAGACTGTCACCAGGGAATCTCAGAAAAGATTGGGTTGGACAGAACAAGGGAATGAATCCCTATATAAAGACATCTCAAGTATTTTGAGTGGGAATACTGGCTGAGCGTTGGGCTGAGATATAAAAATTCCACTCAATTATGGATAATAGTCGTCACACTATTATCAACTGATAAAATTATATACTATACAATGTGGACAAAGTGCATAAGAACCAAGCCTGTGCAGTAATAAGTTTATTGGGGTTGTTTGCCAATAATAAACAATCCAATAAATTTTAACACATATATATGCAATAATTTATTTATAAGATGATTTCTTAAATCATCTTCAAATAAAGGTTGATTGATTTAAAAATAAAGTAATTTCAAATATATCACTTAGCCATCTGGTTGCTGCTGCTCACAATTTTAAATTTGGCCAATATAACCAATCACTTAAGAAATCTAACTATCTCAGTCATCTTATAAAAGTAAAATGATAAAATACAATGATGAAATCACAGTATTACATCAAATGAAACCTATATATATAAGAGAAATTACCTCTGACTGGTTGATTGACTAACTGATTGACTTACTGATTGACTCATCACAAAATATTTAAACATTGACCTAGAAACTTGAAATTTGGCATGTAGATTCCTTATGTGATGTAGGTGAGCACTAAGAAAGGATTTTAAAAAATTTAAAGTAAAATAAAAAGTTTTATATATGGCAAGTGAATATCCTATATGGTTTTGATGGTATTTGCTATATTGTTATAGCTGAGAGTAATATAAGGTTGCTTTGATAGTTATATTTATGAAAACTTATCTATAAATTTTAACCAAGAAAATTACTTACTTTAGCTCCTCTAATAAGATTAAAGAGTGTTAATACTGCAGATTATCTATTTGGTGCTTTTATCAATATTAGCATATAAATAGATATTGTGGTTGGGACCATCTAGTACTAAAAAAAATAGATATTGTGGTTTTGGGTTGGGACCATCTAGTACTAAAAAAATAGATATTGTGGTTTTAAATAAGTTATATCCAATATTTGATATAGACCTAGGTATCATATTAGATATAAAGATTTTGTAGTACTAATTATCTTAGTGATTATACCCCCACTTAAACTGTAGAAAAACTGTATAAATTATAATTCCAGCACAAAGGTAAGCACTTTAATAGTTTTTGGTTTTTTGTAAAATTATTCACTAAATAGTTATTTTCATCCTCACTTAACTTACAGAATTCTAATACAAATATAAAATTAAATAAATAAAAAGTTGTTTGGATGGTTAGTCAGACCAATTGCAACAATTGGCCTAGATAATCAAATCAGTTTATGAAGGGTGATCCCCTATTAAACTTATAGCTCTATAGCCTAGATCAGGTTTAAAATAATTTTAACCTATAATATTAAAGCAAGTGTGTATGTGTGTATGTGTATGTACATGATGTCCAGCCAAAACTACAGCATATAGAGCTTTGATATTTTGTATATAGTTGAACAGATGGGAGTCCATATGCACCTTAAAGCCAGATTTTTAATTTTCATAGTAAAGTAAAAAGTTTTATATGTAAGAAGTGAAACTTCCATATGTTTTTAATGGTAATCGGTATATTATTACAGCGAGCCGTTTGATATTTAGTTGATTCGATAGTTTAAATGGTTTTGCCAAGCGATTGGAGGTCATTTGCCTAATTATCATTAATCGTTTTAGTAAGTAGTAAGTGATTTGTTGATTCGATATTTTCAATGGTTTTATCAAGTGGTTGTGGTTTTAGGTTGATTCAATAGTCCAATTGGTTTTGGGCGAATGGTTAATATTTGTTGGCTGATTCGATAGGTTTGACTGCTCCTAAACTTATCGATAGCCACTTATCAATATATAAACCAATCCACTTAAACACATTCACTGGCTAACTAACATCTGAAACCTTCGAGTCTGATAGGTTCAATCTATTTGGGTGAGTGGGTGAGAATTGGCAAATATTATCGAATCTGAAACTAATCGAGTCTGATATGTTCATCAATTTGGGTGAGGGGTGAGAATTGGCGAATAATCGAATAATTCACCAAATTGCTCACCCGAAAATAAATAAAAATCAAATTAGGGTTTTAAGTAGATTAAATAGGATAATCAGCTCACCAGCCACGAGGGCAACAGCGAAGCTGTTAGTCCGAGTGGCTCGAGAGTAGCGCTGGCACAGCCTATAGGCTATGTCAGTGTGAGCTTATCATCTGATAAACTTTAAATACCGTAGTGAAGCATAGGTATATGGATGTTAGGTTTATAAAATTTTAAAAAACCTGCTTAAGTTGGTTCCACTAATTAATAAATACTTTTGGCAAGTTAAGTAGAAGTTCACCTCGAATAATTTTAAGTTAAGTAGAAGTTGATTAGTAGTTTAAGACATCTAGTACTAAAAAAATTAGTAGTTTAAGACATGTCACGTACACAATGCTTTTGATATAGATAGATGTTTCGGGTAGCAGTTTGGTGTTATTTGATTGATTCGATAGGTTTATTAGTTTGACCGAGTGGTTGATGGTTCTTGGTTGAATTGATAGGACATAGTTTAGCTTTGAGGGGTGATTAGTTATTGGTTGATTTGATAAGTTCAGTTAGATTTACCTGAGTGGTTGGTGGCTTTTGGTTGATTCGATTGAGCAATTAGATTTGGCTGAGTGGTTTTGTTTGTATAATATAAAATCTAAATTAATGATATAAATCATCTGGTAAGCTAAACAACGTAGCAAAGTACGGGTATCTGGGTACTGGTATTACATAAAATTTTGAAAGATACTCAGCTAAGACATATACATACTCTTTAACTTTTTAACATAAGGTAGATTACCATTTTTATATAGATTTTGATTTTTCTAAAGCGTTGGTATTATCTACCAATTTTTCTAAGTATGATTCCTTCCCTCTCTTTTTAGTAATCCCCAGTTTTCTTGCCTTATCACTTTAAATTTGGTTTTCGTAGTTTGCTTTTGTTTGGATCGAGATTTTTTAGTACGAGTGGGTCCCAACATAAGGGGATACCACAGGCTAGGACTTAGATCTTTTTATCATTTTGGGAGTTATTATTGAATTCTTGGTTTAATATTTTCATCTGGTTTTAATTTTCTACATAATATTACTTAAAGCATTTATTTAAAACCCGAGCTTAAAACCCTTTTTGTTAGTTTGTTGTGTATCCTTTCTCTATTTTAGAAGATTATATCTCAACTATTTCTTTAGCCTCAGCGTTGGGTGATTTTTTAACAGATGATCCTCAGAGTCCAAAGGCTAGCTGAACCTTCTATTCGTGTCTTATTAAATGCGCGTTCCTTTTTCACCACTGTCAACAGATCTGATGAAGTTTCTGCCCCAGTTGAAGCTTCAAAAGTGGAAACAGGTATGTAAATATTGTTTGCTATTTTTATTTTAATAATTTACTTTATAAATCATTTATTTTTTATTTTCTATACCTATCATTCCTAACTTTTAGTTATTAAGAACTAAGACCAGTCTCTTCTGTCCCTCATGGAAAAACCTTGAAAGGAATAAATTATTTAAAAAGTCAAAATGATCCTATTGCTAAACCTGATGAGGAATATCCTTACTGGCTTTGGACCTTACTGGAACCAAAGAGAGAACCAACCGATATTTTATCTTATGCTTATCAAAAGAAAAAGAACAAAGAAGCTATTAAAGCTAACAATCTACTAAGAAAGAAATAAGTGGTTTAAATAAATTAAATTATGGAGATCATAAAACAACTCTATAATTTAATATTTTTATGTAAAGTTTTGTCTGTACCACTATTTTTATTTATTCTACTGGTTCAAGTTATTATTTGTAGAACTTTAACTATGCACCCTATTTAGTTATCAAGTTGATAGATTAAATAACAGATCTAACGGATTATGACTGATCATAACACAGTTGTATATATTCTCTATATATAAAATTATTCAAGGTGGGTTGACCTTGGGACAAATATACTACACCGAGATTTTTCTAGCCAGTACAGGTTTTGAACTTGTATTGAACATAAATTGCACTAGGGTGGAAGCAGAAATTACCATGCCAGGCTAACCACCCTTCTATATATATAAAATTTATTTGAGGTGGGTCGACCCTAGGATAAATATACCACACCGAGAATTTTTTTAGCCAGTATAGGTTTCAAACTCAAAACCTGCACTAGGGGTGGAAGCAGTTTTATCCGCTCAGCTAACCAACCTTATATAAAAATGAATGTATATATATTTGTTTGTCCCATATGCATTCCAATACCATTCATCTAATTGTGATGAAACTGGTGATTTGTTGTGTGTATACCTGCAAAGGTTTCTGAATTTTAAAAATTATTATTTTTATATAGTAAAATAAAAAGTTTTATATGCAAGAAGTGAAAACTCTATATGTTCTCAATGGTATTTGCTATATTGTTATGGGCTGAGCAGTTTGGTACTCATTTAATTTAATAGTTTAAATAGTTTTGTTATGTGGTTAGTAGTCATTTGGCTAATTAGCAAGTTAATCTAAATCAAAGCTTTGAATCAAAAACCCAATTAACTTTACAAATATTTCCTCTAGCATAACTGGCTCAGAGGGGAGGATACCTCAGTGGTAGAATAGGGACCTCTACCGCTGCCTCCCCAAGTTCAATTCTGGTACAGGAACTTTGGGTATGGGACAATTATGACTGTGTGTGTGTTGTGCACCAATGCCCCAAACTGAGATAGTGAATAGCAAAGGTGATCCATGGAGTTCCTAGCCTATCATATGCTGCACATGGAAGTTTTCCAGATTTTATCCTCCTTTCCCATTCATTTGATTTCCCATTAATCAGTGTGGTATCATACCCAGGTCAGCCCACCTCAAATAAAATATAACCAGCTCAGCTTTTGGCTCTAAACTTAAATTTTATAAAGATTGGCTGTTTGAATCCTTGTACAATCAATTATTTAATCACTTTTTATCATTTAAACTATAATATGATTAAAACTGATATTACAAGTATAAGTAAAACTAAAAAATGATGAGCCAATGTAGTTATCAAAATTTATTTAAAATTATTGTGTATATGCATTTAATTTGGTTTTGCTTTGGACAATAAGATGATAAGTTCTGCATTTTTAGAGTTTTCAAACAAGGTCAATTAAGTACTTGTACCTTAGAAAATATTAGCTTATATATATTATATATTTTAAAATTTTTTGATGTGGGCCAACCTGGGATGATACTGCACCAACTAATGAGGAATTAAATTAAAGGGAAAGGTAGATAAAACCTGGAAAATCTCCATGTGCAGCGCTCTGATAGGCCAGGAGCTTCATGGACCACCTTGCTTACTGCTATCTCAGTTTGGGGTATTAGTACACAATGACAACACAGTTATAATTGTCTTCTACCTACAAAGATATATTAGCTTAACTATTCATCATCCATTTTTTAGATATAAACTACTTTATTTTGATTTTTTTATTATAACTTTAAAATACCTGTTTAAGTTGTTTTCCCTAATTTATAAAATATCTGTGCCAAATTAGGGGATGAATTTGGTCAGTATTTTAAAAGATGATATGTCACATATATATACATAATGTTTTTAAATATAGAGATGTTTGGTTAGCAGTTTGGTGGTATTTGATTAATCTGATAGGGTTAATTTTAATTGGCTGAGTGGTTGGTGCTTTTTGGTCAATTTGATAGATCTAATAGTTTTAGGTAAATGGCTGGAAATAAATTATTAAATTAATTTTTAAATTAGATTTAGTTAAGTGTTGGTGAATTTTGGTTAAATTAATAAATCTTATTTTTATTTTGACTAAGGTTTTGATAAAAGTTGGTTTTTTATATTCAAATGGTTTAAGCCAAGTGGTTGATAGGTTTTGGTTGATCCAATAAGTTCTTTGGCTTAGTCAAATAATTTTATGTTATTAGAGTAATTTGATAAATTTATTTGGGTTTAGATAAGAAATTGGTAGTTTTTGATTGATTTAGTAGGGTTAACTTTATTAGGTAAGTAATTAGTGATTAATCAGTTTTATATTTCAATGGTAATGAGTAAGTGAATATGTGTTATCTTTAATATAAAATCTAAATTAATCAGTTCAATAGGCTAATAATAATTAAACCCAAGCAACACCAGGTAATTATGCTTATATCTAATGAAAATACAACATAAATTGACTCGCTTAGCAAAGAAGTTGAAAAATCATGTAACTCAATCTTGCAGAAGCAATGACAGGCTAATTGAATAGACACTTACTTATGCAACCCTGAAGATTAGTTGGCTGCTTATGCTAAGCCAAATTTGTTGAAATGAGTCAGGTTGGAGGCTGGGATATTAAGTTAGAATCATTTATCAACAGAAGATTTAAATTAACCAAACATTGTACTCTAGCCCCATAAAAACTAAATAGTTTATTAAGGATTTAATATAAAAACATAGCTATCCAATTTTAAAACTAGTTACCCTTCTATAATATCAAGGCTTTTTCTAAATACTGTCTATAATTTTTACAATATTGCTTATAATCACTAAATTTATATTAAAATCATCAGGTTTGTAATTGTATTTCTTAGCTCAACCCATAAATTAAAGTTTTAATATAAAACCCAGATTTATCTATAACCTATCTTTTTCTTGTTAGCAACACTTAATTTCTAGTAAACCATTTCAGTTTTCCCAACCACTAAGATAGTATATAAGTTTATATAAATGGATGTTATTATGTTTATCAAGAATACATGCCAGTAAAAGGGTGGTTAACCTGGCAGGGTAATTCCTGCTCCCACCCTAGTGCAGGTTTTGTTCATTACAAGTTTGAAATCTGTAATGGCTAGAAAAATTCTTGGTGTGGTATATTTGTCCAAGGTCAACCCACCTTGAATACTTTAAGAATTCATGCCACTATGCTGCTGTGGCTAAAGGTGCCCACCCATTGGCTGCTCTAATACCTCTGGCAGCAAGCATATGCTCCAGAAGTTATCAGTGTCCAATAGCACAGCAACAGACAAACCAAAGGACAACCAATTAAATATTACCTTTGCTTTATGCAGATTACTGTTATACTGTAACATCACCCGCTCTTTGCCAATCTCAAGGGTATGCCCCTACATCTGCATATACTACAGGATAGTAAATCTCATTTTAATGAGAAGGTATCAAAGTTGTAGAATGGGTTATTCTCTGCTACCACCTTTATCAAGGGTAGCTTTGATTGTGGTTAAGTTAGCTTAGGGGTTTCCATCTCAGAGGTATCTGATAAAGATACAAAAGTTAAAATTGAGGTTAAAATCTGCAGGATCTCACACATTATATATGTGGAATGCACCTACCATAACAAGGATACTATAATCTTTATCAGCTTTGATGATCTCCCAGATACCCTCCCATGCAATTTTGTAGAAAGTAACCTAAATGGGCTTAAAGTATAAGGTTATCAAAAAGTTTAGATTAAAAGAGTTTTTTAATGCTAAAGCTCTGCAGCAGCAAAACTATCATTGTCATTGACCCCCAACTAGAAATTTGTGAAGAGTTGTCTAGAATCCCATGGACTACTAACTTTAACCTCCTTGGTCATAACCGCTCCGCTCTTCCAAGATCCTCCCTGAATGGGCAGCTCCTATTTACAATGATTTTAAAGCACTGGGCCACAAGGCACATTCCTGTCCCTTACAAGGAAGGGAAAAGAAGGATTCTGATGATGAAACCTCAAGACAACCAACTTCCCACATATACTAAACAAGCTAACACCTTAATTCCATTTTCATGGGGTGATACCAGCTGTCAAGAGAGTATCTGTAACTCTCTCATTTCTCAGCAAGATGATGTGGGATGCAAACCCACATTGCTAGGGAACTAGCCATTAAAAGAATGGGAATACAAGCACCTCGAGCAGTGCCAGTACAAAAGGTACCCCAGGCAAGTATATAAACAGCAACATAAAATACCAGGTAATTAAGAAACAACACCGCTTGAGTGGACCCCAGAGGGGCGTCCATAATCAAGTGTAGCTTGACGTCAGGGGCTTTGGGTGCCTCAATCTGGAGGGGACCTGGGCGGCCCACAGGTGCCCCTGGGATCTTGGTAAATTGTGAGAGAAGGTAGTGGCCTACATGGTTGGAGACCTCCCGAAGAGGTCCACCACCAGGGTTGCCCAAGGAACCATTAGAAAACATAAAATAACGGGGTGTTTTATTAAGCAAGTCAATCAACAAGGAGTGTTGATCACAAAAACATATTTAAAATAAATTGGGGAAATTAGGGTTCTGCGGCCATGTGCCCAAGCCTTGATGTTCTGATAAACAGACACTTCCGTCTGTTTTGGTAAAATACACCAAAAGAGCCTTCACTTGAGTAATCGATTGAAGCCTTATTTTACCAGAAATCAAAATCTCATAGCTGGAGTGGGACTCGAACCCTTGTTCTCCAACCAAGCTAATTGAACCATCTTCATTCAAAATGTAAATCGTTCATTTTAAAGCCTGAGCTGAAATAGGAGGCTGGGCGTTTTGCACGCCCTTAGTATCAACCTGGGCTTGCTTGGCTTGCACCCAGCATTGATCTAAGGTGTGCTTCAAGTCAGGCAGAGCCTGAAGCTTCATTTTCTGGGCCTTCTGTCACCCAGCCTTGTTCCTAGCATCAATGCCTACTATCATGTCATCTAACTATGACACCAGCAATTATTTAATGTAAATCCTATGTTAGGTAGTTAATGGAAAGCATATCAAAAGGTGCTTAAAAGACTGCCAAAAAGGCAATATAAAAATTAATTGCCCCCTTAAGGCATACACAGATTGTGGAGACAATAACATACTACCCTAACTCCAGCATTCAGCAATTCCAGAAAATGCCTATGTGGTGGATTGTCCTGAGCAATACTCAGATGTATTTTATTGTGATCTACCCAATAAATTACACCATTAACATATAAATAATGCAATTGAACAAGATTATTTACATGGTTGACTTTCCAGAAAATTAGATTGTTCAAAAATTTTGAAAGGATTTGGGTTTAATTCTTTCCTATATAGAATATTCTGTTAAACAACAAGCTTAGCTGGCTCAGGTTAGCGTCCTCACAATCAAAGTCAATATAGGTTTAAAGGTGCAGTAGGTCTATTGCCCCAGCTCAATGCTCATAGAGTGGCCCAGGTGTCCATCTGAATATAGGGGGCTCAATTTTACCAGATTCAGTTCTTCCACGTCCTGAGCTACAAAATAAATTCCTTGCACAACCTACTGCTGACATATTGGGGATCTAAGAAACCTATTGTTTGGAAAGAAGAAGAGGAGTTGTCAAAAGCTCTTTTATATGAAATTCCACTTGGTCTCATTACTGTAGATTTATTATTCCCCCTACCAAAGGGCTTAATGTGATAAGGACTCTAAATATATATGTAATTAGGCACTAGTTGTCATATTATTATGGAATATTAAGGAGTTGAATATATTTAACATATATGCCCCAATAATTTACCTGACTGCACTTAATGTTTTGTGAGAGTTTTCCAACTTGATCTCCCAGATAACACAATTATTCTTGAGTGACTTTATTTGGTATTATGTGCTGCTACTGATCTCTGGACGTTAACTTTTTAATGTACCCCAAGATAATTACAGCTTATTGTGCTCAAAGAAACCAGAGAATTATATGATCCTCTCTCAGTGATTCTTCCAGCATAAATAAGATGACATGTTCACATATACAGTAGGATACATTGATACTAATGACACATATAGTCTACCTCCTACCACCATTACTTTAAAGTACAGAACCCAGGTCTGAAACTACCATGGTGAAGTTTTCAGACCATCATTTTATTAACAATTATCCTGAACTTAAATAAGCAACCATAGGATCAACTACACTGTAATAAGTATCTAATGATACAATATCCTGTGAGGAGTTTTAAAATTAATGTTTGTCAGAGAACCTTGAAAGATGCTAAATCTATTTGATATTGGATATTAAAATCACTTCATAATAGTACTTCTCTGATTGAGGGTGATAACTATTTGAAAAGAATTTTGACTCCTGTTGATGTTGGAATTTCAGATGACCACACAATCCAACCTTTTAACCAATTAATTGATTTGATGATCAAGTTATAATTGTATAGGATTGGCAACAGCAGCCAATTAATGAGATTATCATTGGGCATCATCTTTGATGATATTTGAGGCCGCTGGATAATGAATTATCGCCAGGCATCATCCCTAATGATATTTGAGGCTGCCAACTTATGAGATTATTGTTGGGTATCATTATCAACAAAATCAAGCAATAATTATATATGGGAATAATACCCAATAGTCAAATTGTAGGAAATTATTCAGAGCGGAATGGATTAGAGTCATCAGAAACTACCAAAACGTTTAAATGCTGGAGGAAGAGTAGAATTGTCATTGGCTGAAACAATTGGTTTTAAGTCCCTAATACCAATTGTTTGGTTGCCAGATACCTGAGGATTACACTGCCTAAGAAACTTAAGGCAATGGTACCCAAAGAGATTCAGTGCCTAACACTTGAGGGTCAAACCAGTATAGGAGCACAAATAATTCCCAGCAGACAGCTGAAAAGGTGTGTGCAATTCTAACTATAAAAACCCCAAATTATTTTCTAATAAAACAGATTCAAACTTGATAATAATTTTGTTGTTTTAACATTGGTTTTAACATTACTCTTAAGAGAAGAGTGCAAGGATCAGATATCCTTAGGTTGTTACTATCAAGTCTTTACTTGGCTCTGCAAGAAGAGAATAGGGAAAGTGTTCCCTAACAGTACCAGAACATTCTCAAAACAAAGAGGCACCTGTTTAGCGTTGGACAATAATCTCAACTTGGCTTTTGGGTAATCAACAATAATAAGAGTCTTCATACTATTATTGCCTCAGTTACTCAATTTCAATCAAATCAACGCAATGATTCACAAATCTGTGCAGTTGAAATCCAGGGCCAGAAGCGAGAAACTAGCCAAGCTCAAGATTTTAACAGTTTATAAGAGTTTTATTATATCTAATGATCATAAATTTATATCAAGAAATGCTTAACATTATCAGTTATCTAATAAAAAAAAGCTTACTCCCACTGAGGCAAGTCATTCATTACAAAAATCTACCAAATCTTTCCCTATATATATTTCTAATTCTAATAATTTTACACTTATCAAAATCACTTTTGATTTTGACTTGATAGGCCAAACTATAATCAATTACCTTGGACAAATCTACCTCCAAGAATTTTCTAGTATCATAAAACTAGTAACTATGTAGTCTTTAAGCACCTGCTCATTTAATTCCTTGATATAATTGCAATAATTTCCCAACAATTATCATTACTCTATATTAAGTTTATTTTTTGTGAAGATCTAATGGTAACTGGGGTCTGTTAAAACAATACATCATAGAGACTGCAAAGTAGATTGCTGCTTGACAGCATTACATATTAATAGTGACAGCTGCCCACCTGTCAGGGTAAAGCCTGACATTAGTGGCATTACTGAGATTTCAAATATGATTCATCAGATCAAGAGGATTTGTGCTGATGCTAAATCAATTAATTGCATATCAAACTATAGATGTAATGAGATTTGTTCAATTGCTTTTCTTAAATTACCCTAATTGTGATAATATTGAGTTGATTGATTGCACTAAAACAAATTTACAATGAGACTGAGACAATTACCACTGCTTTCAAAATCATATACAAAGTGCAATCCCATAAGCTAAAAAGAAGTATAGTGCTCCTTTTAAAAATCAATTAATCTTAGGTAAGTCCAGGAAGTTGGATATGATATAAAACTAGGGTATTCAGATCTGCTAAGCATCACTTTTCAAAAATCAATTCAGCCTGAAATTTAGCTCCACTAAAGAGATTTACGAAAACTATTAGCAAATATGGCGGGAAACCCCGCAAAAGAACCCACAGGCTATGCCAAACGAGCCAGCACCACCTCCAAACGAAGCAACCCTCGGTTACCCACCTCAGGGTCAACCAGAATCACCCGCTCTCAAGCAGCAGCCATGAAAGCAGGCACCACCCCCAACCTGGAGCTACTCCAACTAGCGCCAGTTCACCTGATCGCACTTCTGCAACCTGCACGCCTAACAGCTCTGTGTGCGCTGCCTCCCACCAACCCACTGGGCCCCCTCCAACCAAGGAGGCCATCACCCACGCTGTTTTAATGGCGTCTGCTCAGTTGAATGCAACTCAGCCCATCCAGACATTCACCTCCCCCATTGTGTCAGCTAATTCAGCCCCATCTATTATTGCTGACGCCGTGTTTCTGGCTCCCTCCATGAGGGGCGATACCCAGCTACCTGGCCCCCAAATCCTCAGATGTAAGGTTGGATTAGCCGCACATTCTGGTTCACTAAGCACCAAATTGGGACAATCTACTCTTCCCAATGAGGATTCAAATGGTTTGGATTTTGGAACTTCACACCAGTTCCAATCTCACCCGTCCCATTTAAACCCCATAATCGGCACTTCTCAAGTTGGCACTTTATCTCCATATGCTGAAAACGACCAATTAACCAATCAGCTAGTGAGTTTTGCCCACGAAATCACAGCAAATACTCGGGCTGAATTTACCCAAATAGATTGGGATGGTGATGAAATATCTCCTCCTCCCAATTGGCTGGAGTTAATTCCAATCTGGATGGGACTCCCCAATTTGCGAGGCCCAACAATCACCTGGCCCCCAAACCCTCGGATGTAAGGTTGGATTAGCCGCACATTCTGGTTCACTAAGCATCAAATTGGGACAATCTACTTTTCCCAATGGGGATTTAAATGGTTCAGATTTTGGAACTTCACACCAGTTCCAATCTCACCCGTCCCATTTAAACCCCATAATCGGCACTTCTCAAGTTGGCACTTTATCTCCATATGCTGAAAACGACCAATTAACCAATCAGCTAGTGAGTTTTGCCCACGAAATCACAGCAAATACTCGGGCTGAATTTACCCAAATAGATTGGGATGGTGATGAAACATCTCCCTCCTCCCAACTGGCTGGAGTTAATTCCAATCTGGATGGGCCTCCCCAATTTAGCGAGGCCCAACAAACCGCCCCTCAATTTAATATGACGCCAGCAACTGCTGTAAGATTCCAGAAACAAGGGAACTCCGCAAACTTGTCCAAACCACCAGCTCACACTCAACCTGCAATTGCAGCCCAAAGCAAACACAAACGTACCAAAGGAGCCACTGGAGCGTGGCAAAAACCTCTGGCACCAACGCTACACAAAGCTGATCCCCGTGAAGTGGCGTTTATTGCTGATGTTAAGAAGAAATGGGCCAAAACTAGAGCGCAAAAAGCTCTACCTCGCTCAACCCTCTCCCACGCAATTCGCCTTTATTATGGGCATAACCCTGTTGAATTCTATACAGAGGATTACTTCTCATACTTTGCAGCAATTGTGGAGACATTCCCTATTAACACCACCATCCATGAATCAGTGGAGGGCCACTACATCGATGTGGGCTTCACTGAAGCTGCCCTTGCTGACCATGCTGCCACCCTCCAGGTCATTATTCCATGCGGATCTCTTCGCATCTCCCACACACGCTCTCATCTGGAGAAAATTTCATGGGTTACTTTTTACAACCTACCAACGACTGTTGATCCTGAGTCTCTTAAACTGGCACTCCATAGTGGTTTAATGGAGTTTAAGTCTGTTCTTTCAGTGGACTTTAGCGTCCCCTCTTACTATGCTCCCACTCAAAGAGCTCGCACTGCTAGGGCGCCGTTCATACCCTCCCCCACTGTATCCCGTAACATTGAGGTTATTCCTCGTGTGGCGGTAGTTGGTGCATGCCCTGAGATCTTTTTTGTCGACCCTGATCAGGCGCGCCCCCGAGTTCATGGTGTAATGCCCTTGGACACTTGTATAGTGGCTGCACAGCTCGAAAACAAGCCCTCTTAGCCACCACCCAGGGGCCTGAACCAGGTCAAATACTATCCCACATGGCTGCAGCAGCAATTCCACAACCCACACAATGGGTTCCCGTTCAAGACCTGTCCCCTGAGGCCTTACGCCTAGCAGTTGAAACAGCTAACCCCACTATTGGTGTGGGATACCTTCGCGCTTATGCCCCCCTTCCAATGGGCACCCCCTCCAATCTCCCAGAGTCAACTCCCTCTCTCACCAAGCGCAAGGCATCTCCCACAGGGTGCCCCTCGTCAGCCACCCCCACTCAGGGCTCCGCGGAACCCCCACTAACCTCCACCAGCAATTTATTGCATCAGCCCTCAGCTCCCAATGGAGCTATGCTACCAACATGGACTGGCAACTCGCGGCCTGCGGTAGAAGTGCCACCTCAAAGAGTCCTACCCCAACCCCACAGTCCATTTCGCGCGGATCCTTTGAAGTGTTGGAGGAAGTGAATATGGACTCAGACTCATCAAATGGGGACACCGCGGAGGTCACCATTGAGCACCCTCAGGTCCTTTCCCTGCAACGGAGCAGGGGCAGCATCCTAGGCTGGCTTACTGGGTCCTCCGCCCCCCACCCTCTCCTTCCCCTCAGAACCCTCGACGCTCCTCACGGATTGCAGCTAATAGTCAAGCTGAAGGACTCAAAAATAGCCGCCTCACAGCAGCAGGTTTAAGCGCTGGCAACCCCCAGGACATGGAGGGGAACAGCTATGAGTCCCCATGGCAGCACCCTGGCCCTGCAATCCATCAACGCAAATGGGTTGCGGGACTTTAAGTGGAGAGCCCGCCTCCTCCAAAACTTCAGGTCAGCACAAATTGACATCGCTGCTGTCCAGGAGCCCCATATCCTCCCCCACGAACAATCTGCATGGAATGAACAGTTTGGAGGCAACTCCTTCTGGACAAACCATGCCGCCCTTATTGTTTTGAATCCCCAGGTTAAAACCCATTCTTTTTCACAATATCTAGGTGACCGCCTCATACTGGCCAAACTCACCACTCCTGACTTCTCCTTCTTCGCTGCAAGCATCTACCTGCCTAATGCAGGTCAGAGCAAAATCGGCTCTTGGAAGAGCTCCTCCAACTCAATCTCCCACGGAATACAGTCCTCTTAGGAGATTTCAACACAACCATAAGTCGCGTCCATGAATCTTACCCCCTGCAGCAAAGGAACGCCCTGGATCAAGTCGCCTCCAGGATTTCCTTCGCCTGAGTGGCTTTATAGATGCGCTTCCACCCTCCGCGTCTGGCCTAGGTTGCATGATTAGGATCCAGTATGATTGAGGAGCTTTCCAGTCAGCGTCACGCATAGATATGACACTGATTGGCCCCCTGATAATTGGCCGCGTCTCCTCTCCCATCTCTCGTGACAACCATCTGAGTGATCACAGGTCACTCACCGTTGTCCTCACCACCACACTTAGACCATCGCGTAGGTTCTGGCCTAGGGTTGCCCCAGCTCTTCTCAACAACCCCTTCACTAAGGAGAAGCTGTCTATGACCATCCAGGAGACTCTCACCTCCCCCCACCCCACCTGCTTGACCACAAGGCTAGATGGGCGGTGATAAAGGAGGGAATCACCCGCGTTGCTTACAACTGTGCCAAAGCCCAGATGACTGCAGCTCGCGCCAGAGTCAAAAGGGCGGAAGCCAGAATCAGACATCTAGAGCGAAACTGCCAGCCTTCGACCTCTCCCAGATGGTTGGAAGACTGGGAAGCGGCGCAGGAAGCACTCCGCTTGGAGCTCACACTGCAGGAAGAACGGGCAGCAAACTTTACAACATCTCGTTACTATTCTCAATGGGAACGCCCCACCCGCTTCTTCTTTCAGAAACAGAAAGCCCGGTCAACAGCGCAGGATATTACTGAACTGAAGATTGGCACTACAACCACTTCAGATAAGGAGGAAATCACGCAGGAACTACACCGCTTCTACTCCAGCCTCTTCCATGCCACCCAGGTGGACCCATCGGACATCCAAGACTTCCTGTGGCGGGCTCCAGAGCCGCCCATTGACCCACGGGCTGATGAGGCTCTACTGGCGCCTATTTCCATCCAGGAGGTGATGGAAACCCTTCTGAAATCCCCACGGCTTAAAGCCCCAGGCCCAGATGGAATACCCTTTGAGGTGTACCTTCTGGAACCTGCAGTGATAGCCAGAACCCTCCGCGACCTCTTCGCTGCACTCTTGGTGAATGGCGAGGTCCTCCCCGACTCCAGAGGCTCAATCATGACCCTCATTCACAAGAAGTCAGACCGTGAGAACCTGGCGAACTGGCGCCCCATAGCGTTGATCAACAAAGACCACAAGCTCTTCACAAAGCTTCTGGCCAACCGCATCACCAAATGGGTGTCACCTCGCCTCTCCCCATCCCAGTACGGTTTTATTCCAGGGAGGTCGTTATGGGACAACTATAATGACCTTCACGTGACTTTGACTGCTAACTTTCATAAGGTGAATGGCTTTGTGGCTCTCCTGGATAAGGAGAAAGCATATGATCGGGTAGCCTAGAAGTATATTGATGCTTCCCTGGCCCGCTTCCATCTCCCACCCGCAGCTAGGCGCTGAATATCAGCGCTCTATGACCAGCTCCACACCAGAGTCCTGGCGCCAATGGGTTTTACAGTGGCAGTACCAGTTGGATAAGGAATCTGGCAAGGGGACCCCCTGAGCCCTATCCTTTTTAACATCACCCTTGACCCCCTCTTGGCCTCCTTACAGGACAAGCTAACAGGGATTCTGGTCCCAGGTAAAGCCCCCACACGCACCATGGCATTTGCAGATGACACTGCCATTGCATTTGGCTGCCCTGGGGATGTCGCCCTCGCTGCTGTGACCATTGAGAGGTACACCAAGGCGTCCAACGCCATGGTCAACACCTCCAAGACAACTGTTGTACAGGTCGGCTCCCCCACCTTCCCCCCACCATTTGGTATTGAACCTGAGCGCGGTACCTTCCGTCACCTGGGCGTTCTCACCAACCAACAAGGAGTTGCGCTAAAAGACAATGAGGACTTGCTCCTTGCAGCAGTTAACTCCAGGATTGCCAGCTGGAACCGGTAACACATCACCCCCTCAGGGTTGAGCTCTGATGGCCAATGTGTTCCTCCTCTCCAAAGTCTGGTTCCTAGCGCACGTCTGCCCATTCACAGATGCCTTTTATACGCGGCTCAATGTACTCCTCCGCTGTTGGATCTGGGGCTCAAACCATCCACCAATGGCCCTCTCAACCATTGCCCGACCCTGCAATGAAGGGGGCCTAGGGCTTCTGGACACGCGATCCCACGCCACCACAATCTTCCTGAAGTTCCTATGGCCGATTGTCTGCTGGGACGCGACCCCCATGCCCCAATGGGCGCCCGCCCTCCGCCAGTCAGTGTCAGCAACTCTGGGTCTTCCTAGAGCATCTCTGACCTCATTAGGGGAGTGGCTCACAAACCACCCAGGCCATCACCTAAAACCATCCTCATCCCCCTACTGGAACCAGGCTCTCCTTGCCCTGAAACGAGTAGGCGCGCGGATCCACCATGCCTTCCCATACAGAAGGGAAGGCTCTGGCCTCAGCCCCCGTCGCCATGCAATTGTGCACAATGGACAAGTTGTCACAACTTGCCTCAACCCCCAAGATTGTCCTCCCGTCCGCCCAAGACTCCTTGAGCTCCTCCCTCCCTCCGTGAGATTTGACCTTAAGGAATTGTGGAAGGACGTCTATCACCCCATCCTGTCAGCAAAGGTGTCCAACACCTTATGGAGGGTGCTCCACTGTTCATACAGGACAGGGGACCGGACTGGCCCTACCTTCCAGCACCAAAGCTGCCCCCGCTGTGTGGAGCCTATTGACTCCCACCTCCATCGTTTTTTCACCTGTCCAGGTGTCGCCGCATTTTGGCCAAAGGCCCGCGCGCTCCTCCATGCTCAGCCCTGGTCTGGACACCCTGTGCAAGACCTCATGTTTGAGCAGACATTGCCTGGTTGCCACCGACCCCTCCGTGTCCTCGCCTATGCCACAGCCATCTGGACCATCCATAACTCCTTCCTTCGTGCTGCCTTTGACCAGCAGGTGTGGACCCTTCCACACATGATCACCCACTTTCAGGTACACTTTGAGATGGCCCTGAAGGTCTGCACTATGTCGCCAACCCTCCCCCGCTCAGTTGTCACTGCAGCATGGCTCTGGCGCGCAAACCCCCTCCCTTTCTCAATGCCTCCTCCCTCCCCTTCCCTCGCCTCAGGCTCTTAGGAGCCCAGGCGTAATTCAATAAACATCGATGAATCCCCCCTTGGGTTGGGACCATCTAGTACTAAAAAAAACTAGGGTATTCAGATGTTTAGTCTCTGTGATCAATAAAGAATTATCATATGATAAAATTTTCAAGTACATATTTTTATTATAATAGTTCCATATACCGTATAGTAAATAAGCTATACAGTCAAACCATTTATCTGATAAAACCTGTACCAATTTTTACAGAGCCTAACTGCAAATCTGAAAATTCTATAACCATGTGTACAGAAACACCTATACCTGAACAGATCCCTCTTCCATTACTTTCAAGTCCAAACATAGCTGGTGTAATGGCCTTAACAGGAATGGGAGTGGTTGAAGAAATCCTTTCTTCTTTAGGGTTAAACCGCCCAATTGCCCTTGCCATTCTCTATATGGTATGCACTGCCCCTTTTTTATACTGACCTTTAGTTCAGGGTCAGCAAGTTCACAGCTTTTTATCACAAACTGGGATAAATTAGTACCAGTTCCTGATAACTTGGCGCCAAATTTTACAAAGTATATCCTGCCACGTTTCTTACTAGGAGCTTTGTCATTTGCTTTATTGATGAAAGGTTACTAGACATTTGTACGGATGTTTCTTATAAAACAAGATGATATGACTTATAAAGAAGCAATAGAATCAAGTCAAGTTATAAATAGTACTATGGCTAACCATGCGCCCATGAATTACCCTATGGTTCCATATCCTGAGAAATAACATTAGCTGAGGTGAAAGAATGACTTACATTTCTGGGGCGCATTTTAAAGCATATCTTATGAACTACCCAGATGATGCACAGAAGATAATGACATTAAGTTCTCAACTCTCTGGAGATGATTTGGGCTGGGTTACTAGAGAGTTTGAAGAAAATGAGAATTTGTGAATGAATTATGAAAAGTTTAAAAGCCAGTTGCTGGATGCAGCAACTCCTGCTAGTACCAGATTACAGGCAAGCTTTGACTTGACGAACCTTTGACAGGAAGGTCAAACTGGTGAGAGATATAAGCAGAAGTTTCTAGAGATCTTCCAGAAGACTGAATTAGACGATGAAATGGGATTACTTTACTTTAGACAAGGGTTAGGAAGTCATATGTCAGATTTGATCAGATACCACCCCATCACCCTGCCTTTAAAAGAATTGCTTGGAATCACTGCAAATCTGTTTATGGGTAGAACTCCCATGTGGCAAGGGTATGCTTACAAAAAGAAATAACCAACATTAGCCATGAAGAATATCAACGTCATTACAAGGAAGGATTGTGTTATTATTGCCATAATCCTGGTCATTTAGCATTACAATATACAAAGAAAGGTAAAGCTTCATCAGTCACCTTTGCAATAAAAATGAAACTAAATCTTTTCCTGTTTTGCCTATACGTTTGATAATGGGAAATACTATATTCCATACTGAGGATTTACTGGATGATGGGGCCTCCTGGAACTTTATATCAGAGGAAATGGTAAAAAAGTTGGGAGTTCCAACTGGTATCAGAACACAAACCATAAGTCTGAGAAAAGGGGAGCATTTAATTTCCTAGTGTTGTGCACATCCCATAAGTCTATTAGTCTGTTCCCTAAAAATTGAGATTGAATTTAGATTCTAAATAATAAACTCAGCCTATAATCCATGGCATTCCATTGTTAGGCCAGATGGATCTCCAACATGACTATGGCAGAAACACTGTCACAGTCAAAGTGAATGGAAAGAGAGAAGAATGGGCCTTGAGTAAAGGTGTGTTTCCAGGGTTGTATGCTGCATAATCTCCCAAGGTTCTATTGGAGGCATGTAAAATAATGATTCCAGCATAACTTAAGGTATGGTCTGAAGTGTTTAGCGAAGAATAGGTGAAGATTCTGCCATCCCATAGCCTTTTTGATCATTTAATAGACTTGTTAGAAGGGAAGCAGCCTACTCATGGACTAATATATAGATGCAACCAACGGGAACAGGTGGCATTATTCTAGTACTTGGAGACTATGTTGAAAAAAGGTTTATTCAATTGTCTCAGTATTCATGTTTACCTCCACTTTTATTTATAAGCAAGAAAGACGAAAGTTTGAGCTCCTTCATAAACTATCAAAGGTTGAATGATATCATTATAAAGAACTGATACCTTTTACCTGATGCTGACTACTTGGGCGATCAGTTTTCTGGGGCTACTATCTTTTCAAAGGTGGACCTGAGCGATGCATTTAACCAGATCAGGATTAAGGAAGGTTATTAATGGAAAACGGCTTTCAAGATGCGGTTTGGGTTGTTTGAATGTCTTTTCATGACGTTTGGCCTTTGCAACGTACCAAGTACATTTCAACAAATGATCAATACAGTTTTGGGTGGGTACATGGACCAGTTCTGCATGGCTTACCTGGACGATATTTTAGTGTATAGAAAGTCTCAAGAGGAACATCTTTGACATTTGCAATTAATCTATAAGAAATTCCAGGGGTATAACCTTCATGTCAAGCTTTCAAAGTGTGAGTTTGCTCAGAAAAAGTTGAATTTATTGAAATATGTTGTGGTAATGAATGAGTTTACATGGCATCAAGAAAAGTGGATGATATCACATCTTGGCCTACATCTAATAGCCAGAAGGAAGTTCACAATTCTTGGGTTTAGCAAACTTTTACAGGGATTTTATCAAAGGCTTTTATTCAATTACATTACCCTTAGCCTGGCTCACATTAGAAAGTGTTCTGTAGAAATGGTCCCAAGCGGCAGAAAAATCTTTTTCTGACTTAAAACCTGTCTTTGTTTCTTCATAGTGTTGTTCATAACCAACTATGATAATCACTTCATGGTTGAGACTGATGCTTTTGGATATGCACTTGAGGGGGGTTTATTGCAGGAGGGTGATGATAATAAACTTCATCTCATAGCCTACTATTCCAAAAAGTTTATCCCTGATGAATGTAACTGCCCAATCTATGACAAAGAGATTCTGGCAATGGTTCAGACCCTTAATTACTGGCAACAATACTTGTGTGGGAAAAACACCCCGTGAAGATCATACTGACCATAAGAACCTGACATACTTCTTTACTCCATGCCAGCTAAATCAGTGGCAAGCTAGATGTGTCAGGAGAGTATATATAACTCTTCAATTCCCTGCGTGGTGGTGCTTGGCGCACAGGGACAACGCAAGGGAATTAGTTATCAGCGTTATAATAAATATAGCCCAGAAGAGAGCGCTTGAGCCAAGGAGAAATAAGGCGAGGGTGTTGAGCATGGTAAGAATAATAATATATTGACAATCAGAAAAACTTGACTGTCTTCTCAAAGAGGGCAGTTCATAACATAGATTTGTACAGGGCTAGAGTGCACAGGTGACCTGGTTTGGAGAACCTGGTAGGCCCAGCAGTGTACCTGAGGCTGTAATAATTTTAAACAAAATAAATTGGCTAAAATGATGTGAGACTACCTTGAAGAGGTGTGCGCACAGGTTTGCCCAATTCAACATATGAAAAACGCAAAATGGCTATGAGGTTTATTAGGGAAGAAAACCAACGAGAAACGTTGGTTTCAAGCAACATAACTAAGCCAACTCAGGGAAATCATGTATCAGCAAAAGTGGTACTAAGCCTTGGTGCACCAATAGGCGCATGCTTCCATCTGACAGGGTCACATACTTCATTCTGACCTTACTCAAGTGATCAATTAAAGTTGAGCTCAACCTCAACTCACAATTTCATAAATAGAACTGGTTTGAACCCCCGTTCACTGAATAAACAGATTGAGCCATCATCATTTAATAAAAAACTTGTCCATTTTAGTGTGAGAGCTGAAACAAGGTACTGTGCTTTAGACAACTCACTTTTACCAACCTGGGAATACCTAGCTTGTACCTGTAACGCACTGGCTCCTTCCAATGAGCCACGAATGAGTTAGGCAACAGGATCCATGTTACAGACCATAGGGCTGACAGGACTCCTGATACTACTCTCCTGGTGCGCGCGCTACAAGATTGGACAAGCACCCCCTGGAAGATAGTTGCAAGTATACTTAACCCCAGCAACATGCCTTGACTCCAAGACAAGTATATAGAGGGAGGCAATAGCCCTCCCAAGCTCACTCTCAAAGTCCAACTCTTGTTGATTTAAGCCAAACATGGCTGCAGTTAGGCAATATCTTTAAAATAAACCAAAATTATAAATATATGAATTTTAGATTCTTTTATTTAATATTTAGCCAAGCTGATAGAAAACAGAACTGAGGAGCCTCCAGCTCCCAGTTACTTCCCTATATACACATGTTAAAAGCTAAAATAAAATATAATATAAGCTTATGGTGCCAGCTTGAATGATGTTTGGTGTAAACTTTACAGCAGGATCGCGGAATCTTTACTCAATGGTTTGTGCCAGTTCCAATCCTCAACGGTTCCGCGCCAGTTCCATTTCAAATCCCAATCAAATCGCGAAACTCCCAAGCACCCATTTCATTCCATTCTTGATTCAAATCCAAATCTAATCTCAAAACTACCCATTTTACTCGTTTTCCGTTTTGTTCTGACTTGGACGCCCATCTTGCTCCTTGGCCTATTCAAGCTCCGGCCTCTTAGGCGTCCTTGCCAGAACCAACGCCCCCTCCTCCTCCATACATCCAGACACAGCCTGCCCTGTCTTACCAAAGATCAGGGCAATGTGATGCTGAGGATAAACCTCAACCGTCACATCACCCCCTCTAGACAGGAAGAACTCTTGTATTTTCTCAGGACATCGGGCACAATCCCTAGCTGAATACCATGTGGACTCCTCAATAGGATGACCCACCCAATGTACCAAGAATGAACGACGTCCTCGCACCACTTTGGTGTTGAGAATCTCCTCAACTTCATACTCTTCAGCTCCTCCTCCAGCTGGAAATAAAGGAGAAACCCTTTCAGGTGGCTGGTCAAAGAATGGCTTGAGCTGCGATACATGCAACACCAGATGGGCTCTTGACCCTTCTGGGAGCTTCAGCTCAAATGCCATCTCATTCACCACCCTCACTACCTGATATGGGCCCAACGCCACCGGCCCCAATTTCTGGCTCCTTAAAGGCAAGGCATAGTTCCGAGCATTCACCAAGACCCAATCACCTCTCTTGAAAGCTCTACCTTCAGATCTATGCCAGTCCGCCTTCCTCTTCTGAGCCGCGACCGCCACCACCAAATTCTTCTTCAGGAGCTCCAGGGTGTCCTGGGTATCTCGTGACAGCTCATCTGCCACTGGATTCTGACCTTGCTCCCTGGGCCCCATACCCTCTGGGTGTTGGCCGTGATTTGCGAAAAATGGGGTCATACCCGTGGATGAATGCTTATGATTGTTATAAGCAAATTGAGCCAGCTTCACCCAATATAACCAGTCATCTTGCCGCCCTGAGACATAGCACCTCAAATACTGCTCCAATATCTTATTTACTCTCTCAGTTTGGCCGTCTGACTGAGGATGGTATGCTGATGAATGGCAAGCCTTGATCTTTAGATTCCCCAACATGTGGAGCCAAAATTTAGATGTAAATTGCAGACCACAATCCGACACAATCTCTTCAGGCACCCCATGTCTGGAGAAAACCTCATTTACAAAAATCTGTCCTGCCACCTTTGCAGAAATGGTTGACTGACAAGGGAAAAACTCTGCATATTTAGTCAGGCGATCCACCATTACCATCAAGGCATCCATCCCCTGTGACTTGTGCAGTCCTGTGATGAAGTCCACACTCACTGAGGACCATGCCCTAGAAGGAATTTGAAGCGGCTTCAATTTCCCCCCCCCGGTGCCACCTGTTGGGCCTTTGCCCTGGTGCAAACCACACAACGCAAAACATACTTCCGCACCGCCGCACCCACACCTCTCCATGAATAGTGACGGTGAACAAGATCTAACATCTTCTCTTGACCGGGATGATCTGCCAGAGGATGGTCGTAATTAGCTGTCATTACCTCTTGTTGCAGACTCTTCACAGGGACCCAAATCCTTCCCTCATGGCATATGATACCACCCCAAACTGAGAATCCTGCATGTCCCCTGCTTGCCTCACCTTCTCCTGTCCCTTCTCTTATCCGTTGGCCCAGCTCACATCTTTGCTGTGCAGTCCGGATTCTTCCTGCCATTCCTTCTCTCCAGCCCTGGATCGTTGCAAACAGGTTCTGTGGCAACATTGTGGCTGTATTGAACTTCCTCAACTCCTCATTGGAAAACACCAGTCCAGAATCACGGCTCAATAAATCTGGCAAGATATTTTGTTTTCCCAGCTTGTATTTAATCCGCAGGTCATATTAAACCAACTCTAAGTGCCACCGGGCCTGCCTCTGGTTCATCAGGCGTGGGGACATATAGTATTCTAAGGCTCGATGGTCCGTTCAGATGACAACCAGGTGCCTGGCATACAATAGGTGGTGTTGCCACTCCCCTAAGGCTGCAACTATTGCCAAAAGTTCCTTATCATAAACTGGATAGTTAGTTTCAGCTGGTGCCATCTTCTGACTGAAGTAACAGACAGGATGTTCAACCCCATCCTTACCCTCCTGCAACAACATGGCTCCAAGTGCAAAATTTGACGCGTCAGTCTCTACCACGAATGGTTTGTTTGGGTCAGGGTGTGCCAGAACTGGGGCTGTCAGCAGACTCGTCTTCACTTGCTGAAATGCCCTCTCCTCAGCCTCCCCCAAACAAACGGCACGTTTCCTGTCAGTCTTGTCAATGGCACAGCCCATTGGGCCAGATCCCTAGAAAACCTCCGCACAAATTCACCACCCCCAAAAAACTTCGCACTTCAGTCCTATTCCCAGAAGCCTTCCATTCACGCACCGCCCGCAACTTATCAGGACAGATCGCTATCCCTTCTTGGAGGACCACGTTCCCTAGGAAGGACACCAATTCCTTATTGAACTCACACTTGGACGGCTTCAACTTCAAGCCCGCGTTCCTAACCACCTCCAACACACTTCTCACATCCCTCACATGGTCCTGTGCCGATCTGGAAAAAACCAGGATGTCATCCATATAAGCAACAAAACACCTACCCACTAAGTCCCCAAATACATGATCAATCATGCTCTGGAAAACTACAGGGGCATTGCATAGCCCAAATGGCATAACCCTGTACTCGAAGTTTCCCAGATGACATTTGAATGCCATATACCGCTGGTGCTCAGGGCGAACAGGAATTTGATTGAAAGCGTCCACCAAATCCAATTTGGTGAACACCCCACACCCGGAGATCATGGGCAGAATGTTCTCCATGAGTGGCATTGGATAGGGATCAGGTTCCGTTACCTCATTCAGGCGTCAGAAATCAACACAAGGACGTAACTCCCCCTGACTTGGGAACCAACAGGACTGGCGAAACCACTGGCGACTTGGAGGGCACAATCAAACCCATATCCAGCATCTTCTGGACATAACCCTCCAATGCCTCTTGGGCCCGGGGATTTAACGGATAGACTGGACAGCCCTTTGGTAACTCAAGCCCTCCTTGAACCGGAATCCAAATGCAAAATCCCCTGTAGGCGAAAAAGGCGCATCACCTTTAGGCTCAAACACCTCCGCAAAATCCTGATACTCCCTCAGCAATCATTCCGCTGGCACACTTGAGATGATTCCACCCATGTGCTTCACCAACGAACCTTGGGACTGAAACGTCCATTCACACGTCCCCTGACCTCTAAGCGCCAACAGAACCCTCTCTCTTTTAATATCAAACTGTGGGCAGAAATGGTGCCACCATCTCATCCCCAGCACCACCGAATGTGGCAGGTGAGCTACGGCGTGAAACTCCTCCCTGAATACCTCCAGGCCTTGCCTCAACAGGACCTTGGCCTGCACTCGCCATACCGCCGTTTTTTTGGAGGCGTCTGCCAACGTCACCCATCCATCCTTCTGTAATGACAATCCATGGCTTCTTGCCCACTTCTCCTCAACATAATTTTCCCCAGCTCCGGTGTCAATCAAAGCTAGAACTTCACCGCAATCCCTTCCTTCATCCCTCACAAGCACATTGATGGGCAAAATCAGATAAGGATAAGATGAAGTAAGCGTTTTATTTTGAGGTTCCAGATTCACTGGCTTCTTGCGAAAAAATAAGTAGCCTTCTTATTCTGAGCCTCAGGATCCTGAGCGGTAATCTCGATGGGAATCCCTGTCTCCCGCACCTCAACCATACCCTCAGGATTTCCTTGACTCTTCTTTCCTTCCTCCACATAGCTAATCCCCTTAGAACCATGTATGGGCTCTGAACCTGCCCTTCTTCCACCACTTTGTCCTCAGAATCCCCCTGGGGGTCGCACAAATTCCTGACGGGCCTGTACCAAACTCAACTGTCGCTCTACCTGCAAGGCTAAACCTACCTCTTCCTCCAACGTCGCTGCAGGTTTCACCGCGGCCATTGCCAATAATAAATCAGCTTGCAAGTTTTGTCAAAACATGTGCGGAAGCTGAGACTCAGGTGCCTTTGCTGCTCTTGCCAATGCGCGGAACATCTGGCCATACTCCTCCACTGACTTCTTCCCTTGACCACACTGCAGTAACGCTGACCAGGCCGAATCCTGCGCCTCATCTGGACATGCTGCACGGTCAATCCAATCCAGACATTCCTCCACCGATACAGGTAACCCTGACTGCTCTTCTAAAAGTTCTCGCACCCAGCTTGACTGCTTTACTGGAAGTGCCAACAGAACCTGACTTAACTGCAAGGCAAACGAATCCTCTCCACCCGCTGCCTTTGTCAAACGTCCTTGAAACTGAACCTGGCTAAACGTCTGGTGGATCAGTTCCAAGTCTTCCGATTTTAAAACCGTGGGAATTCTTCCTTTGTCCTTCCCAGGCCCTACCACTTTCCCACCATCCTGGGACACACACTCTAAAACCCGGTATAATTCATGAAGCAAAAAGGCGGTGGAGAATATCACCATAAAGAGTGTTGCAGTATGGTTATACCACTTTGGAAACACAACTTCTTCTGGCACCTCTTTTGCTTGCCACCACAACGACAGGAAAGTAAATGAGCTCTTTTAATGTAACGCACTGGCTCCTTCCAATGAGCCACGAATGAGTTAGGCAACAGGATCCATGTTACAGACCATAGGGCTGACAGGACTCCTGATACTACTCTCCTGGTGCGCGCGCTACAAGATTGGACAAGCACCCCCTGGAAGATAGTTGCAAGTATACTTAACCCCAGCAACATGCCTTGACTCCAAGACAAGGTATAGAGGGAGGCAATAGCCCTCCCAAGCTCACTCTCAAAGTCCAACTCTTGTTGATTTAAGCCAAACATGGCTGCAGTTAGGCAATATCTTTAAAATAAACCAAAATTATAAATATATGAATTTTAGATTCTTTTATTTAATATTTAGCCAAGCTGATAGAAAACAGAACTGAGGAGCCTCCAGCTCCCAGTTACTTCCCTATATACACATGTTAAAAGCTAAAATAAAATATAATATAAGCTTATGGTGCCAGCTTGAATGATGTTTGGTGTAAACTTTACAGCAGGATCGCGGAATCTTTACTCAATGGTTTCATGCCAGTTCCAATCCTCAACGGTTCCGCGCCAGTTCCATTTCGAATCCCAATCAAATCGCGAAACTCCCAAGCACCCATTTCATTCCATTCTTGATTCAAATCCAAATCGAATCTCAAAAACTACCCATTTTACTCATTTTCCATTTTGTTCTGACTTGGACGCCCATCTTGCTCCTTGGCCTATTCCAAGCTCCGGCCCCTTAGGCGTCCTTGCCAGAACCAACGCCCCCTCCTCCTCCATACATCCAGACACAGCCTGCCCTGTCTTACCAAAGATTAGGGCAATGTGATGCTGAGGATAAACCTCAACCGTCACAGTACCCAGCGTTGATCCAAGGTGTGCTTAAGGTCAGGAAGGTCTTGCAATAAGACCCTCTGGACCTTCTGCCTCCCAAGCTTATCCTTGCTGTTGGTGCCCTCATTAAGGTTATATAAACATGATATTACCCTCTCCTCTTTTTTGAGATAAACCCCCCTCCAGGGGCATTCACAAAAGAAAAGTTTTTGTGGAAAGGGGCCAACTTCATGGCAGCAACATCTTGGTTGGACTTTGATCCTGAGGCCTCAAGTAAACGCTTATGGAATGATGCAATTAGACCTTGGGAATGGGTGCAGTCACACGCTGGTACCCAACTGTTCTCCGCTGCATCAAATCCCTTCCAGAATACAAGATACTTGAGTATTCTTCTTATCTGATGAGAGTATAAAATCTCCTCCACTTCTCACTCTGGCACCCCATCCACAAGATAAGCCTCGGGAGGCTCTGGAGTGGGGCCCTCAAACAATGTGAGCTTGCTTTCATGGAAAACTGCAAAGATTTGAAGTGAGGGGGAGAGAGATCCATTTGGTATGAGGCGTGGCCCACCTTTTTGACAATGCGGTATGGCCCAATCCTCTTTGGTCCCAGTTTTTGCATGGTTGCTTGATTGGGATGTTTTTAGCATCCAGCATCATGAGATCTCCTTCCTTGTACGCTGGTCCTACTCGTCTCTTACCATCAGCGTTCTACTTGTAAGCCTGCATGGCTGCATCTAAATTTGTGCTCACCCCCTGGTGTACTTTCTTGATCATTTTTGTAAAGTCCACCACTGCTTCCACCTTGGATCCACAACTGGGATCCATGTTGAAGGCGGAATTTGAAGTCATAGTTGTTGAAGAAGGGGGAACAACCGATTGATGCATGTTGGGCGTTGTTATAACTGAATTGAGCCATGAGGAGATGAGAAACCCAATCTTAATGATCTGCAGCGGTGTAACACTACAAGAACTGTTTGAGGCACTGGTTCACTCAATCAGTCTGCCCATCTGATTGAGGGTAATAGGCAGTTAAATGGAAGGGACAAATCTTAAGTTTCTTGCACAAATCATCCAAAAAGATGGAGGTAAAGTGGGGTCCCAATAGCTAATTATTTCTTGAGGGACCTCATGAAGAGCAAACACATGAGTGACAAAGAGCCTAACCATCTCATCTATGGTGACTGTGTTTCTGCAAGGGATAAAGTGGGCAAACATTGTAAATGGGTTCACAACCACCATGATAGCATTATAGCCATCAGATACAACAATACTATGATAAAATCCATTGATAAGGAAGTCCAAGGCCCATCAGCTTTTTTTGGTTCCAACAACCCCGCTAGAGGCTGGCATTTTGGTTATATCTGGTTGCAGGCTAGGCAATCTTTATAATACCTGCCTACCTGAGTGGCTAACCCTTTCCAGTTAAAAGTGGTGAATTAGCTCTAAAGTCTTCGCCTTCCCAGGATGGCCAATGTTAATTCCATATGTTAAAAATTTGGTTGACCACATTATCCATCTCGCTTGCCAATTAAAAATTAACAGTTGTTAAAGTAACCAATTGTTTGGCAATGGTTGCCAACTAAATTCTTAATCATAAATAATCAAAGGATATAATCCAATGGTTGATTTTGGTTAATATTTCGGTGGGCATCACGCCCAACTGAATTATTAGTCATAATTAATAAAAAGACCTAATCCAATGATGAGATCTAATTACTATTTCATTGGGGATCATCCCTGACTAAATTAGTAGTTGAAATTCATTAAAGGTTATAATCTGATGATTGTTTTGATTAATATCTTGCTGGCCATCATTCCTGACTAAATTATTAGTCATAACTAATCAAAAGACCTAATCCAATGATGAGATTTGATTACTAAGTCATTGGGGATCATCCCTGACTAAATTAGTAGTTGAAATCCATTAAAGGACAAATTCAATGAATGTTTTGATTAATATTTTGTCGGGCATTCCGCCTGACAATGTTAATTAGTAATTCAATGAGGACATGATTGCCAATAGTCAGATTGCTATAATAAATTGTTACAGCAGAGGCGCTGAACAATTAGAGTCATTTTAACGAAGCTACTGAAGCATTTTAATGCTTGTTTTGGCAGTAGCTAGTAGTCATAATCAGTAACACAGCCCTCAAACCATCTGTGTACAGTTCTTAACACATGGGGATGGGTTGCCAATCTGTAAAAGGTTTCACTGCTGGGGATTAATTAAGATGAAGATATTTACTACTGTCAGAAGTTAATCCCAAGGGTTAAAAGTTTTGGGGGACTAATCAGTTGATTTTCGGAGAATTATCTGAAAAGTTTTCCGCCTTCTGCCTATAAAAACCCCTAACATTTTCTAATAAAAAACAGAAAGCAACTGTTATAGTTTTTTATATACTTCTAAATTGAAGATTGAAGGAAAAATAATTCCCTAGTTGTTTTTCTCAATTACCATTACCAGAGTGGATTCGTTGCCACTTATTTTGAAGACTCAACCTACTAGTTGTCACCATACAACTAGTGTTTGTAGTTTTACTCAACGGCCAACCTGTGCAGTAAACTTACCCAAAAGTTTACACTTGGTGCTCACTACAGGGGGTGTAGTTGAGTCCTGAAGTACACCATGTCTTCAGTGCAGGGAGAGATTCAGCAATTATGGACTGAGCTGGAGAGTGTGAATCATACCACTCTAATGTCGGCAGCTTAGGCCAATTTATCCCAAATGGAGAATTGAGTTTTCAAGGTGGAGTAATATTCAACCTTATCACGGAAGTAAGAATGAATTATTTGGAAAAACATCTGAGTTAGAGCAACAATATTCTAAAGTGGAGAAGGAGCTACTCCTGTTCAAAGTAGCACTTCAAGCTGAGGCTGGAAAAAATCAGTTATTACAGGAAAAACATAGTCAGCTCCAGAAACAAGTACAAGAATGGGAAAAACATAAGTGTATTTGTATTCATG
This sequence comes from Massospora cicadina, assembly GCA_022478985.1. Classification (NCBI taxonomy): domain Eukaryota; kingdom Fungi; phylum Entomophthoromycota; class Entomophthoromycetes; order Entomophthorales; family Entomophthoraceae; genus Massospora; species Massospora cicadina. The sequence continues at coordinate 244,786 of JAKSZP010011834.1, read as the reverse complement.
TGGAAATGGAGATTGGGGATCAGGACCTATATGAAGATGAAAGTAATATAGGGAGCATTCAGCCTACTCAAAATATGCCAAGTGCCTATGCTGCCATCTCAGCAATGACCCCTGACAACACACCAACTGGCGCTAGAGTGGCTAGCTGCACTACTCATCCTACAACCGAGCATGTGGAAACTGAGAAATTTCGGCCCACCCCAAAATTACCACCCTTTCATTGGTATAATGCCCCAGCTTTCTTCATATTGTTCAAAATGACCATGTTAAGTTGCAGTGATTGCCAAAAAGCTGTTACTGTTATCAATTGTTTAGACACCACTTGTCTAAACTTGGCATTAACCCATTTGTGAGGGAAAATTGGTCTTATAATGAGGCAAAAAATGCAATAGTGAAGGAATTTGGAAGCTCTGAACAAATGGCTAACCAAAAGCAGGAGTTCATGGGAATACAATTCCAAAAAGATGAAACCTTGGGAAATTTTACCAAACACTTTTATGAAGAAGCACAAATCCTGATGGGAGCTGATAACCTGGGCAATTTTGATGCTTGTATTGCTATGAAGGCAGCACTCTGACCCTATTAGGATTTACACAGAATCATGTCATCAATCTTCACCAGTAGTAGCACTACTTTGCATATGATGGAGCACCTGAAAGAATTGGCTTCAACTCTTGATGCACCAAATTTAAGTGTAAAACAACAACAGCCTTTTTTTTAGTACTAGATGGTCCCAACCCAAGGGGGGATTCATCGATGTACAACAACAGCCTTTTAATTCAAATTTGGCAAAAAATACCGAGCCCAAAAAGGATTTCCCTAATTGAATAAGGAAAAACCCTGATGATCCAAAATGGTCTATTAATGCCCCACGTATTACTTGTAACAGATGTGGAAATACTGGACACTATGCTGCCCAGTTCTGGACTATGAAACCAAAAAATCAGGTGAACATTGTTCAGGAAGACAATACCTATAAGGAGTCAGGAAAAGGCCTTGTAGTTTAGATGAGGAACGATCTAAATCCACAAAATGCCCAGTTCCTCCAGACAAGTTTGATGAAATTTATACCTCTGACCTGTTCATAGATGAACCTGTGTATGATTATCCCGATCAGAGCACAGGTCCAAATATATACACTATAGCTCAATCAAAACCAAATGCAATTAATCCTGAAATTATATCAGAAGTTGCCTGACCTTATGCTTGTCAACTTTTGGAAAAGGCCCAAAATGCTGACGATCAAGATGAATTGCTAAAAACAAATTTGGAAGACGTTAACGTTTCAATTCCTATCACTACCATAAAGGATTCATTTCCTGATATATCAGCCCAAATTATTCACACTCTGGATTTGGCAACTATTGCCACTATACATTCAGTAAACAACATTTCCCACTATTCTGATTGTACTTATGCCAACATTTTGTTTAACCAAGTAGAAGTAAGGGCTATTATCAATAGTGGTGCACCAATCAATATTGTGTCTACCAAATTGGTAAAACGTCTAAAGATTTCGCCAGATATAACACATCAAAAGCAGTATGGTACTGCTGGGCTCAACCCTACTACCTCCTGTGAGGCTTATAGTGCCTTACTTTTTCATTTTGGATCTATAGTTTTGTCTGAGTCAGCAATTGTTCTACTTAATCAAAATTATGATATACTCATTGGCACTGACTTCATGCATAAGTATGGAGTAAAGTGTAACTTTGAGGCGAATACTATGACAATCTTGAGCCAGACGCTACCATTGATCTATCATCAGAAGGGGGATGCCCTCCTCACTCGGAGAAATGACTTTATAAATGTGATATATAAGGATGGCATCCTTCCCATTGGTTATAAACTAGTTGGGAAGAAGATCCACCCTTTACCAAAATGTGTGAATGAAAACTGAGGGATCCCAATCTGAGTAAAAAAAGAATTAATCCTACCACCTGTGATGCAGACAGTGGTCAATACTGGACTGACTCTGAAAATTTCTGAGCAATTATATATTGAAATTGAGGCTCCATGATGAGATCAAGAATTGAACCTTGGGTAGCTCCAGGGATCCTAATTTCTGTTCATGGGGAAATTCTTATTCTATTAGTCAATCTGGGAAAAACGCCGATGATAATCAAGAAAAATCAAGTAATTGCGTTTGCCAAGTTAATCCCTAAAACAGAGCTCCATTGCTTCCACGAATTTGGGGATTTAAATGAAATGGGATTACCTGATTTGGCTGGATGCATTCATACATTAATCTCTCAGGAACAAATATCAGGATTAACCAAAGATCAGCAAAATGAAGTATTGGCTTTATTCAAACAATATCAAACTATTTTCACCCAAAATGACCACGATCTTGGGTGTGCAGAAAATGTACTCCTTCAAATTGACTTGGGGGAAGCTTCCTGATTAGAATGAGACCTATTTGAAGGTCCTGAGCAGCTGAGGCAGTAGTTGCCAAAGAAATAGAAAAGTTGTTGGAGCATGGATTGCTTGTATCTTCATCCAGTACATAGGCTAGTCTGATATTAATTATCAAAAAAAGGATGGGTCAAACTGGGTTGTAATTGACTATCACCATCTTAATAAAATCACAAAAAAGACTCTTACCCCTTGCCACAAATTGATGATGCATTGAATCAGTTAGGCGGGGCTAAATTCTTTTTAGTGATGGACCTCATCTCGGGGTATTGGCAGATTGATATGTCACCTGAGGACCAGGAGAAGTGTGCCATAATAACGGCACAAAGGCTTTACCAGCCTATGCAGATGCCCAAGGCTTATGTAATGCCCCTGCAACTTTTCAATGAGCTATGGATACCATCTTATGTGACCTCAAATTGTCCTGTGTTCTAGTCTACCTAGATGATATCAATGTATTTAGTCAAACATTCACTGAGCACTAACAACACTTAGAGGAAGTATTCAAGAAATTAAGTACTGCCAATCTTAAAATCAATCCCCAAAAGTGTCATTTCTTTAAGGAGCAGCTAGAATATTTGGGCTTTGTTAAAAACGCAGATGGATTACAACCTCAAAAACAAAAAATTGATGCTATTGAGCGGATGTCAATGACAAAAAGTGTTCATGATATACAAGTCTTTTTAGGAATGGTCAGTTATTATTGACGTTTTATTAAGGACTTTGCAAAAATAGCGGATCTATTATTACATCTGCTTAAGGAACTGAAAAAGGGGTTTGAATGGAATGAAATGGCCTAAGGAGCATTTGAAGAATTACGGCGATACTTAAAGACCAGCCCAATACTCAAACATCCAAATTTTGACTGACCATTTATTATACAATCAGATGCATCGCTCACAGTGATAGGTGCTGTACTTAGTCAAGTGGATGAACAAGGAGAAGAACACCCAGTGGCATATGTCAGCCATACCTTAACCAAGGCTGAAAGGAATTATACAGTCACTGAGCGCAAATGTCTTTCAGTTATCTACGCTTGCAAGCAATTTTGTGTTTATATTCATGGGACGCATTTCAAGGCTGTAACCAATCATGCATCTATCCATTGGTTGCATAACTTAAAAGAACCTGAGGGAAGATTAGCACGATGGGCCTTGAAATTGCAAGCATATGACTATGAAATTGAACATCGTGCCAGGGATAAAAACCAAAATGCTGATGGATTATCCCAACTACCAGCAATTCTTATAGTACAAGATTGTGCTGATGACCTATTTTGAACGAATGGTTAAAGGAGAGTTGGAGGACGAGCCATAAGAAGTTCAAATGGCATTACAAAAAGCCATGGAGGGAACAGAACAAAAGAACAGACAGCTATTCAAAATTAGTGAATGATAAAAGGCTTTTGTTGCTAAAACCATCTGAACGAACAGAGATAATTTGCACTGCTCACAAAGTTGTCAGCCATGGTGGCCTCAAGAAAACTCTAGAGCATATTCATGAATATTACTATTGGGAATCGTTAAACTATGATACAGCGGATTTCCTTTCCTGTTGTACAGAGTATCAGCTCCACAAGCCACACAAAAATGTGGCTGGATATCATTTCGTGCAACCAGGATTCACATGGCATACAGTATCAATTGATGTCATGGGACCTCCAAGTACAAGCACTGGATGAATGTGATATATCATAGTTGCAATTGATCACCTGACCTGATGGATTGAAACCAAGGCTATGGTACAGGTCAATGCAATGAATACTGCCAAATTTATTCTGGATCAAGTGATATATCGGCATGGCTGCCCTCAAGTGATCCTGAATGATAATGGAAAAAATTTTACCTCATTTATCATACCCCAATTGAATGAGTTGATGGGAATCAAGGGGGTTGTATCAGTCCCATATTGGCCAGAGGCAAATGGACTAGTTGAGAGAGTGAACACTACCTTAGCTGCAACGTCACAAAAGTTGATTTCAGGAAAAACGTCTACTTGGGCTTCATATTTTATGTTCATTGACATTCGCCTATAATGTCAGCTATTACACCTCAACTGGGAAAACACCCTTCAAATTACTATATAGAAGAAAAGCCGCCTTACCACTAATTCTATACTCAGCATTGTAATTAAATTTTGGGATGAGTCCAGATCAATATTGAAATCAATTAACCAATATTATGATTGATTTACAATCCCAAGCATTTGCTGAAACCCTTCAGAAAAGGATCCAGGCTAAAACAAATGATGATAAAAAATGACCACCCATAAAAAGTTTTTAAAATTGGGGATAAAGTATCCTATTGTGATACGCATGAATTTGGCCAACAAAATAAGCTGGATGCCTTATGGATAGGTCCATTCAAAGTAATTTTCAAGTTGCAATGGATGCCTATATGATCAAATATATTCTCAATGGTTGTATAGGTAACCAAGTTCATAGCAAGTATTTAAAAAATTGGCACTAAAAGAATATAAAAAAAGAAAATAAAAAAAGAAAAGAAAAAGTAAAAAAAACTATAAAAAAGGAAAAAAATACAATAAAAAAAAGATGATGAAAATTTAATTACTTATACTCAAAACTATTGGGCATTGTTCCCTACTATTCTCAGCAGGGCCAGATCGGGTTGCAACTGGGTCCATCAGAATTAGTCCCAAGGCGCTAAAGTATATCATCCCTAAAAATGAATAAGATCTACTCTGATTGCAAACGGAGAGCCCAACCTGGGGGAGTACAGGTTTTCCAGAATATGGCCAGTGTTGAGGCAAATAGTCCTGTTATGGCATGAGGCCATATGACTGTACTCAATAGAGGTGGCAGCGAGAAGGGGACCTCTGAACTAATGAGATAGTTAAGTCCAGCAGATGGACCTCTGAACTAGGCTTGTTAGTTGTCTTGAGAAGAAGCAAGTGCTTCTGAAAACTATCTCGCTGGGTAATCTGGTCAAGTGGGGGGATGTGTTGGAAATTTGGTTGACCACATTATCCATCTCACTTTGCCAAATAAAAATTGACAGTTGTTAAAGCACTCAATTAAACAAGCAATGGTTGCTGACTAAATTATTGATCATAAATAATCAAAGGATATAATCCAACGGTTGATTTTAATTTTTATCTTGTCAGCCATCACACCCAACTAAATTATTAGTCGTAATTAATCAAAAGTCCTAATCCAATGATGAGATCTGATTACTATTTTATTGGGGATCATCCTCAACTAAATTAGTAGCTGAAATTCATTAAAGGACATAATCTGAAAATTGTTTTGATTAATATTTTGTCAGTCATTTCGCCCAACTATGTTAATTAGTAATTCGATGAGGTCATGATTGGTGATAGTCAGATTGCTATAATAAATCATTACAGCAGAGGCGCTGAATGATTAGGGTCATTTTAACAAAGCTACTGAAGCGTTTTAACGCTTGTTTTGGCAGTAGCTAGTAGTTGTAATCAGGTAACATGGCCCAAAAAATCAATCTGTGTACAGTTCCTAACACATGAGGATGATTGCCAATCTATAAACAGTTACACTGCTGGGGATTAATTAAGATGAAGATATTCACTACCATTGGAAGTTAATCCCAAGGGTTAGAAGTTTTGGGGGACTAATCAGTTGATTTTCAGAGAATTATCTGAAAAGTTTTCCGCCTTCTGCCTATAAAAACCCCTAACATTTTTTTAATAAAAAACAGAATTCAACTGAAATATAGTTTTATATTTACTTCTAAATTGAAGATTGAAGGGAAAATAAGTCCCTAGTTGTTTTTCTCAATTACCATTACCAGAGTGGATTCGTTGCCACTTATTTTGAAGACTCAACCTACTAGTTGTCACCATACAACTAGTGTTTGTAGTTTTACTCAATGGCCAACCTGTGCAGTAAACTTACCCAAAAGTTTACACCATCATAATGGTCCCAGATGATTTCCAGGCAAAGTGGTCCAGCAGGAACCCATAGGCGCCCCTGAAACCACACCATCTCATCCTTTAAAAGATAACCTCTGGTTATATCCTCCTGATTCAACGCGCTCTTAACAAGTACCATAGTATATTTTGCTAACAAATGCTGTTAAGGGATTATCTTTCAGAACATACCATATTCCTCCACATTTTCAGAGGAGCGAGCACTGGCCCATTGGCCAAGGGAGAGGAAATTTGAGACAGAATACTGGTGGATTCATCAAGTGGGTGTTATGACCCTCTACCTCCTTTGACCAGGAGCTAAAGCAGGGTTGTGGCTCAAAGCATCCGCCAACCCATTTTCCTTGCCCTTGGTGAACTCATAAGAAAACGCAAATTGGGCTAAGGTTTCATGACATCAGGTTTGCTGTGAGGTTAAGACATGAGGTGCACAGTAGTACAGTAAGGCACGGTGATCTGTAAGTACGCAGAAGGGTTGGTATGAGCCATGCAAGTGATAATGCCTATAGGTCAGCTCCTCAACCACTGCTAACAATTTTCATCATATATGGCGTAGTTTAACTCTGGTAAAGACATTTTCCTGAAAAAATATCACACCAGATGCTCTATTCAATCTTTGTCTACTTGTAATAGGGCCACCACTATGGCGAAGTTGGAGGCATCAGAAGCAACAATGACCTCTTTATTGGGGTCAACATGGCAAAGAATGGACATGGACAGCAAAGTGCATTTTACCGCTTGGAAGGTATCCTGAAAAGTTGGGGACCACTGGAGCACTTTTGCCCCACTTGCCTTATACAGGGACGCCGCCACTTAGAAAGATTCAGTTTGAATTTCTTAAGAAACGTACATGTTCCCAAAAAAACTCCTCAATTCCTTAACCAAAGTTGGAGTAAGCCAATCATGAATCACCTTATCCTTGTCTGGGGTTATCATGTGCCCTTGATCAAACATGAAGTTACCCAGAAAGGTGACCTAGGACTTAAAGAATTCTCACTTACTTACTTTTAATGTGACTCCAGCTGCGCATAAGTGCTCCACCACCTGCAAAAGATGTACAGCATGGACTCATTGTCAGGAGAAAATACCAGAACATCATCCATGTAAGCTACCACACATACCCCCAGAAGTTTTCTAAAGCCACATCAATATGGCGTTGAAAGATAGCAGGGGCATTTTTAAGCCCAAAGGGCATAACCTAAAATTGGAAAATCCCTTTTCTGGTGTGAAATGTGGTCAGCCACTCCTGGCCCTTCTTGATCCATATCTGATTGAACGCGTTTAGACAATCTGGCTTGGAGAAGACTCTCGCCTTCTTCACATAGCATGCAATATGGGAGTCCAGTGGGATGAGATGCAAGTCTGGTATGGTGACGTTTTTAAGATTTCCATAATCTATGCATGGGCGTAAGGTACCATTGGCCTTCTCCGCAAAGAGTAGTGGGGAACATACAAAGGAAGTTCGCTGAATAATAACACCTTTGACTAACTGCTCCTTAACCCACACATACAAGACTGCTTCCTTATGTACCATCAACAGATAAATTGGGGAATTATATGCACCAAATCAACGGTGATCTTGACCTTGCAATCAGACTCTGAATGATCTGGTAGTACATTGGCTAAAGCTGCATCAAACGAAAATTCCAATTCCTCCAAACAGGAGGGTAGGGGAACCTCCAAAGAGATTTTCAGCAACGGAGCAAGGCTGAGAGTCTAAATATTAAGCCAGTGTGGCAAATTGACCTAAAAGTTGGCTTCATTCAAAGGGACAACTAACTTGTGACCATTCTTCAAAGTTAAGGATAGGGTATTTTCTTTCAAGTTGGTTCTTACGTCAAACTTTCGCTACCACTCTACACCCAAAATGACGGGGTACAAGAGTTTTTGATAGCTTGGAAGTGGTCAGAAATATGATATGTGCCAACTTGTTAGTCCACTAACCCCATGATTTTCAGCGTGGGAGTAACTTGGGAAGCCCCTCCTCTAACCATAACACCTGGCAAGTAACTCAGCTCGAGGTAGTCAGCTAATTCTTGGTCAATAAAGTTCTCAGAGGCTCCAATGTCCACCAAATAGTAGAGCTAATTTTCCCTAAAGGGGATGAAAAGGTAGCAGTCAATAAAAATAACACAAATGATCTTTATTTATAGCAGAAAACGCCAACAATTTACCACCAATTTCTTCAGGGTCTAAAATCCCCCAGGGTACGTTTCTGCATCAAAAATGGAAAAGGATAATTGGCCACTCTTACTACTGAGGCCACACATTCCACCATAACTTCAGCAACTGCATACACGTTTTTATATTGTAATTGTAACATCTTCTAAACCTCCTGGGTTCCACAGGTCATGGTTGTGGTCAAGCGTGGGTTCTCTGGGGTGATCTGATACACTGAAATGGGGTCCATATCTGAGCCTTATGTGAAGAGACATGGCTCAGTAATATATATTGGAAACGTCATTATAAAACGTGTTTTGGGCCTTGAACAACCTTATACCCATTTCAGCGATGGGTTGTATAAGGTTATCCAAGGCCAGCACCACCAGGCCCTTTGTCAATGATCCCACCTGAACCATCTAAACGTGGTGCCAAAGAAAAAACGATTTGTTGGCGTCAATTTTATTAAATTTGGTGAAAAGTTGGGGAATCACACCATCTAGTACTAAATAAAAAAAGTTGGGGAATCATGACTATTAGGTTGTGAAGAATCTGTATCAACAAGGTACAGACAAGAAGTGTGGTACTTTCCAGTCAGAGGTAGAAAGAATAATTCTGGAATGCTTCAACCCTCAGCAAAATGCAAAAACAGTGGTGAGCTCCACTGTGACCATGGCTACCAGCTGGCACACACTGTTTGCACTTTGTGAAAGTCCCACATAGAAAAAGTTTGTGCATGAAAAGATAAGTGGTTAGCCATTTAATGTCAGGAGAGTATCTATAACTCTCCAGCTCCCTGCATGGTTGTGCTAGGTGCACAGAGCCAATGAAAGGGAACTAATCATCAGCGTTATAATGAAGATAGCCCAGAATAGCGTTCTTGACCTAAGTAGACTCAATGTGAAGGTGTTGAGAATGGTAAGAGTAATAATATATAAACAATAATCAAAACTTGGGTGTTTTCTCAAAGGGAAGTTCATAACCAAGTTTTGTGCAGGGCTAGAGTTCACAGGTGACCTGGTTTGGAGGGAACCTGGTAGGCCCAGCAGTGTACCTGATGCTGTAATAATTTTATATGAAATAAATTTGGCTAACACGATGTGAGACCTCCTCAAAGTTGTCTGCAAACAGGTTCACTAAGTCAACATATTAAAAAACGTAAAATGGATATAGGGTTTATTAAGGAATATGATTAACGAGATAAGTTGGTCTCAAGCAAACATAATGAAGCCAACTGGGGGAAATCATGGATTGGCAAAATTGGTACTAAGCCTTGGTGCACCAATATGTGCACACTTCCATCTGAAAGGGTCACATACTTTGAAACTGACCTTACTCAAGTGATCAATTGAAGTTGAACCTGACCCAAGCTCACAATTTAATAAATAGAACTGGTTTTAAACCACCGTAAAATGATTAACTGGATTGAGCTGTCACTGTTTAATAGAAAACTCATCCATTCTAGTGCAAGAGCTGTAACAAGGTGTTGGGCTTTAGACACCCCACTTGTACCAATTTGGGCATACCTAGCCTGTACCCAGCGTTGATCCAAGGTGTTCTTCAGGTCAGGAAGGTCCTGCAATTTGACCCTTTGGACCTCCTGCCTCCCATCCTTGCCCTTGCTGTTAGTGCTATTACTAAGGTCTAAAGATGATAAGATGGGCTTTTCTCTTGCTACTTATGACCTGTAAATTGGATACAAGCCTAGGAAGGTTAATGAGGTCCCAGATTCCCTAAAACGTCTCCCTGACTTGATTCCTGAAGAAGGGGAGATCACAGAATATAACACACAGGTTTTAATAAAAACATGTAACCCAGTAGATCAGTTCTCAAAATGATTTTGGTAAGATGTGAGGATTATACTTTAAAGGCCCAGAAAGAAGATGCATCTTGTCAAGGTGTGAAGGCTAATCTGAGTCTTTTTTGAATAAAGGATAGTACCTCAAGGAATACTCTCTGAAAGGACATTTGATATGTTGGAAAGTAATGCCTGTATGTTCCTAAGGGGTCCCAACGATTGAAAATCACATGAATAATACAACTTTGGAATGACTGGACATCCTGGACGAAATAAGATGGTAACTATCATCCAGAGAACTTACCGCTGGCCTGGGCTTTTTAGAGATGTTAGTAATTACCTGGCTGGATGTGATATTTGTGGGCGTAAAAGGCTAGGAGGGACTATCCTGAAGGTCAGTTGGAACAGTTGAAGTTTTCTCATAAGCCTTGAGAATCAGTTACCCTAGATTTCATCGTTGAGCTACCCCCAGTCTCAGGGGTATAAGTCAGTTTTGGTGGTAGTTGACCGTTTCACAAAAATAGCTCACTTCATTTCTATGATTACCAATGTCACAGCCAAAGAGACAGCCCAGCCATTATAAAGAAGGTCTTCTTATATCACAGAATACCCGAGGATGTTATCTCTGACAGAGGCCCACAGTTCACTTCACGCTTTTGAAAGCAGGTTATGTCAGATTTTGGAATTAAGTGATGACTGTCTACTGCATATCATCCCCAAAAAGATGGACAGACTGAGCGGTTAAATCAGGTGCTGGTGCAGTACTTGAGATGTTATGTGAATGCTGAACAGGATAATTGGGTTAAGATGTTATTAATGCCCAGTTTTGTTACAACAACATGGACCATGCCTCCATTGGAATGTCACCATTTAAAGCTAACTATGGCTATGACGTGAGTTGGGAACCACTACCAATTACTGAAGTGAAAAATCTACTAGGAAGAGAAATTCTGAAGGATATTTATCAGACCTATGCTTTATATCTAGCAAATTTAACTCAAGCAGTGAAGACCTACAAGGATTTTGCAGATAAAAAAATAGTGCCTTGGAAGACGTTGGAAGTTGGGAGTGAAGTTTATCTGGATGCTCGCAATGTTCCTTTGGATGTACTATGTCAGAAATTAGCCCATCAGCATGTAGGACCATATAAAGTAAAGGTGGTCATTGGGAAGGTTGTCTACTGAGTTTCTCTACCTGAAGAATGAAAAATTCATTATATTTTTTATCGATCATACTTCTACAAGAAAGATTTTTTTCCTTCCCTCATCAGAAAGTTAAAAGCGCTTCTCCCCTCTGATTTATAGTCCATATCCAGAGTATGATGTAGAGGCTATCATTGACAGATGTAAGAATTGTGAGACAATGCAATTCCTGGTCAAGAGGGCTGGATATCCTACAGAAGAGAGCACTTGGGAGCCTGAGGAGAACTTAAAGAATGCAGGCAATCTGTTAAAGAAATTGAAGAAGAAGGCCTCATAGGTAGCTTTAGCCCTGGTGGGGATGATGTCAGGATAGATCCTGACATTAGTGGCATCACTTAGATTTCAGATATGTATTATCAGATCAAGAGGATTTGTGCTTAAGCTAAATCAATTATTTGCATATCAAACCATAGATATAATGAGTTTTGTTCAATTGATTGCTTAAAATTACCCTAATTGCAATAATATTGAGTCAATTGATTGCACCAAAATTAATTTACAATGAGACTGAGACGATTCCCACTGTTTTCAAAAGCATATGAAAGGCACAATCCCATAAGCTCAAAAGAAGTATAGTGCTCTGTTTAAAATTAATTAAGCTTAGGTAAGTCCAGGAAATTGAATGGGATATAAAATTAGGCTATTCATATGGGTAGTCTTTGAGGTCAATAAAATATGTGCCTTTTTTACTTTATTTTCAACATTTTTCAATTTGTTTCTAACATTTTGCATTTCAATTTCAATATTTTTCATTTAATTATAACATTTTATATTTCAATTTGACATTTTTAAAAATTAATTTCATCATTATATGAAAACTTCAACATTCTTTTATAATCTCAACACAATTTTTGGTAATAGTTTTATTTTATTATTTCTGCTGAAATAGTGTAAGCATATTATTGCCCGCTCTTTTTTTATATTCAAAAATATTTGTATATCCCTTATGTCAAATTATAATCTACCAAAAGAAAACACTGATTATGAGGAAATTGATGAGTCTGTAGTTAGAACTAGATATGATGCAATCACTAAAACTAAAAAATATTGTAATTGTTTTAAAAAATATTGAATTTAAGATATAAAATATTGAAGTTAAAGTTTAAAATATTGAAATTGAAACACAAAATGGTGAAATTGAAGTATAATATTTATATTGAAATATGAATGTTGAGATGAAGTATAAGATGTTGAAATTGAAATGCATAATGTTGAAATCAAAGTAAAAATAGTATATCATATAATAAATCCTTTAATTACATATTTTTATTATATAAGTTCCATATACCATATAGTAAACAAGCTATACAGTCTAACCACTTATTTCATAAAACCTGCACCTAATATTACAGAGCCTAACTGCAAATCTGGAAATCCTATAACCATGTGTACAGAAAAACCTACACATGAACAAATCCCTCTTCCATTGCTTCCAAGTTCAAACATATCTGGAGTTTTGGCCTTAACAGAAATGGGAGTGGTTGAAGCAATCCTTTCTTCTTAAGGGTTAAACCGTCCAATTGCCCTTGACATTCTCTATATGGTATAAACCGCCCTTTGTTATACTGGACCTATAGATCAGGGTTATCAAGTTCACAGATTTATTCACAAACTGGAAAAAGTAGTACCAGTCCCTGACATCACCTCCAACATTATCTTGGCCATCTGGAAGGAAGCACCCCTCACAGGGTACAGCTAGCATAAACTTGTGAATGGTTTGCAACAAATATTAGACCACAATAGCTAGACACGTCACATTAACACCGTTTCAAGTATTCTAGCTGGAGCCTCACAGATCATCAAAGGGGATGATTCAACAAGATATTTATTTGTTTCTTTACTGCCAAAAAATAAGGTACTTCTCATACTTAAGTTCATTCTTGCACTGGCACAATTGTTCCCTTCTCCAAGCAAGGATCTGAGATGGTCCAACAGTACTATACCACATTATATCAAGCGGATGACTGTGACCCGGAGGATGTACAATTTTTAAAAAAATTAAAATCCATTCTCCTTGTGACTTACCTAGTATAGTTAATGTTGTCTCTATTAGGGAACTTTGGGATGTTGTGTTCAGGGCTCCCTACTGGAAGATCCCTGGATCATTTGGCATTACTAATAGTTCTATTGGAAACAATCCAAAGCCATTATGACTGTTAAATTTAATGATTGCTTGCTTGTTGCTTGTTGGAAAAAGCAATAGTTTGGTTGAAGCCCTAGACTTGGGGCTTCTGACTTATTATTTACTTTGGGGTGATTATGACTTATATATACTATAACTAATTTACTAATTGTTGCTTTATTAACTTTAAAGCCTGAAATTATTAGCTTTAAGTTAATTAGCATTAACTAAATTTAATTAATATTGCTAAACTCTTAACTAATGAACTCAGGATAGATTAAAATTATAATTCTCTAATAGTCAATACTCCAGGCTGATAATCCCTATCTTGACCATTATTCTTTTCTGTGAGGAAAGAATCCTTATTTCAATCATATCTAACTTTATCTCTAACTTTGCTTTATCTAATGAGAACCTTTATCTGTTGCTTAATTCCCTTTATCCTGTAGAAGATCTAGATATAGTAATACTGATCTGTTTCCAACTTTAACAGGATAAGCGCCAATCATTCCTTATACCCCTTTTTCTATCCTTTATTTTCCTAAAACTAATTAAGATGTTAATGACTTATATAACAATCTACTTTTAAACTCTACCTTTTTGGCTTTCAGTAGAAGTTCTCTCCCTTGCTTTTGTGGGCACTCTGAACCATTTGGTTGTGTTCCCATAAACCACTTATAAGAAATACCTACTGCTTTCTGGTCCTTCACGCTTTGACCAAGCTAGCAGGACTTAAATAGATATATCTCTCAGAACCTCTGGACTCTTTTCTAGACAAGTTCCAAATATATAATGGCCTCTAGACCAACTTTGGTTTGTCCTTCTCTCCATTGTACACCTTGGCTAGCTTTGAAGGGCCAGCCTTAAGACTTCATAAAGTTCCAACAAGTGTTGTTCTTTTCCAAGTCCCCTTCCAAGTTGCAACAAGTGCTTAATATGCTCTCTTGGACGAACACCTCCAGAATGTAAAAACTCTACAAGGCTCCTCATAAAAATATGGAGTTTACTTATGAGCTCACCTTCAAACAATTTCAAACTTAAAAGATTTATATCTGGAAAATGAAGGATCTAACTAAAGAGCTCCTCAATGAACTAAAGGAATCTATCTTTGGAAAGACTTGCAATATTGAATGGGCCAACAATTTAACTTTCTTTAACTAAATTATCTAATAGGAGATCATGCTGAGGATGCTAACTAAGAAAGCCCTATTGAATCCAAGAGCTCCAAAAATGATCAATTGGCTAAAAAACATTTTATGAAGTCTGAACAATCATTAAAGAGGCTGAAAATAACGATTTCCAGAGCTTGGATCAATTTTAAAAAACACGCCATCAGATTTATCATATAACTGAATAAACTAAAGATAAAATAATTGAACTTGAGCTTTTTGTAATGGATGAATCAGATGCTACTGAAGATGAAGTCCAAGATAATCTTGAGTTATTTTTGGCGGCTGATCTGGAGCCTCTTGTCTATTAAAATGAAGCTGCCAAACTAAATGCTTCAGAGCAATTTATATCCTCAGCTTAGGTTACCAATAGCCCTAGCTGCTTGAGCTAGCTAAGCTGAGTGCTCTTGAGATCAAATCACCCTCACTTACTGCTTTAATTTAATTTAATTTAAACCTTTTATTTATATTTATCTATTCTTATAACAATTTAAGACTTCTGGTCAATGTCAGAGAAATAAAATTCCCTGACAAGCCTTGATACAACTTATTTTATTTAACTGAGGTAAGCCAAACAGGGGATGGACATTACCAAACTAAAAACTAAAACTAAAACTAATGTAACTAATTGACTCAAAAAACGCCTAAATGAGCGGATTGAATGAAGCACACCAAATGAAACAACCAACCAGGTGGGCAGCGGAGACCGCTTATCCTCCATGGTGGAAGGGGAGGGGGGATTGGGGGGCTCATCTTTGGCAGCATCTTCCTCATTCCAGAGAAGGGTATGCGTCAAGGCGGATAGCAAGGGCGTCAGGGCATTGGCGGCATGTGGTTCAATATTACCAATGATTGGTATTTCTGAGAAATTGCCGGCTATGAAAAGGACAGTGATATATTTGGCTAAAGCTTTTTCAGCTTTAAAGTGGGTGTCTTGTAGCTTATCAAACGTGGCTATATTGGTTCATGTAAACTTAGCTTTAGGATTCAGTGCTACAGTTACCACGTTCTAGATAGCGTCATTGACATTTTTGTGCAATTGACTCATTGTAATCATACTTTTTGGGGTAAGATTTACGGGGATAACAGGAGGGGAATACCTCCTGTGAGCATCACCACTGATTTGGTGGCAGCTTTGCGGAGATGATGACAATCTGGTGTGGCAGCTGCTTCTACTGCAAGCTGGTGGTCACTGTAGAATGATTCAGCATTTGGTTGTGGGGAATATAAATAAGGGGGGTATTTGGCATCCCATTCTGCATTACAGAACTGCTTGATGTGAAGAGATGGTTCTTTAATGAGATTACCTGATTTGTCAATTTCAGCCAATAACTCCCATGGGTTCAGGTTGAATTGAATTGGGGAATCGGCGTATGGTTGAGGTTTGGTTGATTTGTTGGAGGAAGTGTGGGAGCAAACTGGGGTCCAAGCTGGTGCTTGATTGGAGGGGGCATTTGTGGCACTGAGGCGAGGAGGAGGCTGATTGGTGGCTGCAGGTGCATCTGCAGCATCAGGCTTTGGGCCTTGATACAAATTAAATTTCTTAAAAGCTGCCTCCCAACCACCTTGAAATTTAAATGCAAAGCTGTTCTCAAATTTTTTTGCCTTCACCTACATGCCAAATAATTTTCCTTTTTCTCTTTACACCATGATTTTCAAACCTAATTTTATGAATTTATCTCCTTTTCAGCCTTGTGCTCCTCTCTCACTGATGTGGGCACCATCTCCATCAAATTGGCTATTGACCCTAATCACCCTAATCTCATTGAAATCAACAGCCACAAGATCAGACAGTGCACACTCTCTAAATTCACCCTCAATGTCTACCCCAATGGGACAATCATGTTCTCCATTACTGAGCCTTTTCATGATATGAGCTTCCCCTCAAGGTTCTTGAGGATGCTTTCAAGATTTATCCCTGTAAAAGATCACTTCATCTATCTCTTATCTATTTTAACCATCATGCTGGTGCCCTCATCTGATGTGGTGAGAACCTTTATCACTTTAAAACGCACTGTCAATTTATATTTTACTTCTAATCCTAAACCAAACGCCTTATGTCCTCTTCACCATACCTATTATCCTAGTGCTGAAACTACGGTTGTCCTTTCTAAGCTGGGTAAACTATCTATACCTTGAAATCCCCACTTTTTCAATATCAATTTTTAAGTTGTGTTAATAATGATCCATAAAATGATTTGTCACAACACTTACTGCCCTACCATTTCTCTTCACACTTCACCAGGCCAAGGTTATCTCAAATACCAAAGTTATGTTAACTATCCAACCTAGAAACTATAATTTTCACCCTTGGTTGAGGCTAAATAAGTGATTTTTGGATTTGCAATAGTTTGATGAAGACCTAGATTTAGGGCTTCTGACTTATTTAAATACTTTAAATGATTTTGACTTATATCTACGATAATTAATCTATTAATTGATGCTTTGTTAGGTCTAAAGCCTAAAATTATCAACTCTAAGTTATATGCATTGGCTGGATCTGATTAATATCATTAAAGACCCCCAACTGATGAACTCAGGATAAATCACCATTGAAGTGCTCCACTGGTCAATAATCCAAAATGATACATATCTCAAATATAATATTTCCTGTAGTGAACAAACCCATATTTAAATTTTATCTAACCTTACCTTAGTTACGCCTTATCTCATGAGCCCCTTTGTCTGTTGCTTACTTCCATTTGTCCTGTAGAAAATCTAGATAGTAAATCCTGATCGTTCTAAGCTCTAACATGATAAGCGCCAATCATTCCTTATATCCTTATCTTATTTTTTTCCTAGCACTATTTAAGGTGCCAATGATTTATCTAATAAATTACTTTTACACTCTACCTTTATAGGCTCTCAATAGGAGTTATCTCTCTTGCTTTTGTTGGACCTCAGAGCTATTTGGTTAAGTCCTTATTAATATCTCTACCAGGAAATCTCCTCTGCTTTCTGTCTCTCCCCACTTTGGCTAAGTAATGGAACTTAAATGGATATTCTCCATTAGAACCTCTGGCCTTTTTCTAGACAAGTTTTTACTATCTAAGGACCTCTGAAACATCTTTGGTTTGTCCTTCTCTCCATTGTACACCTTGGATAGCTTTAAAAACGGGCCTTCAGACTACCTTAAAGACCCAAAATATATTAAAACCTGCAAATATAATTGGGAAGAAGTTTGGCTGAGATATCATCAATCTTTACTGTTGAGATTCTGATATGACTAAATTAAAAGCCCTAAATAGCATGTCAGATTAGCTAGGATTTACTGGCCATGATTCACAGTGTAAAAATAGTTGAGCGCCTTGGGATGAGGCGATATTGGGTCAGAAAGGATAGCTATTAATACCTCCAAATAAGGCAATAAGGCAACGTCAACATACAACAATTTATGTAGATTGTATTGAACCAAGGCAGTAAGGAAGTTAATATTAGTATACTCTTCTGGAGCCAATGAGAATACAGTGAAACCAAATAGTCTAAGCCAGACGAGCAGTATCAACCAATTTTGCTGATATACAAGCGAAATGAGATGATTGAAGGAAGAATATTGTTAATAGAGAGAAAGAAATGAGTGGAACATAAGGATTCCACTATATATATTATAATAAATAATAAAATAGTGTTGCCAGAATATTGCTTCATAATTTGAGTCATTAAATTGTCTCAAGGGTATAATCTTCATATTGTCTGTCCATTGCTCAGTGAGCCTTTACCCCAGCAACCTTCTTGGCGTATATTACCTATATTACCAAAAGTATATCACTTACCAAGTATCTTATGGTATATTGACTGTTTGGAAGCTCATTAGGCTTATCTAAAATTATATGATTATATTGGTATTCTCAAGACTAATCTGTCTATAAATTCTGGGATTTCTACTGATGCAGGAAAAGTTTCAAGCTAAAGATTTTTGTCCTAACAGCTTGTCAAACCCCCCCAATTGGAACCAACTTTGATATATAATCAGATAAAAGAGAATTAAGCAGAGATTATACTTTAAAAAAAATATTCTTAGATCTATATGATTATTGCTTGATGTTATTCCACTTGGCCAGGAGCTGTTATTGTCATGTTTACATGACTTCATTGAGGGTACCAACAGCCAAGACAAGGCTGGGCGCCAGGAGTCCCAAAAGGTCAAGTTGCAGGATTTTCCTGACCTAAAGCACACCTTGGACCAACGCTGGGTGCAGGACAGATATGCCCACTTTGTCCAGGTGAGGTGCATAACGCCCAGCCCCTTATTACAGCTTTGGCATTGAAACGGATGAGTTACCATTTATATGACAACAGCTCAATTTGGTTATTTTGTAAACATGGGGTTCAAAACCGTTCAATTTATGAAATTTCCAACTTGGGTCAGCCTTGACTTTAATTAATCACTCAAGTTTGGTCAATTTTGAGGTATAGTACTCTGTCAGATGGAAGCGTGCGCTTATTGGTGCACCTGGGCTTAGCACCACTTTCATCAATAGATAATTCCACCGTTTTTGTTTAGTTATGATTCTTTGATACCAACCTTCCTTGTTGGTTATCTTCCTTCTGATAAAGACCTTCGTTAGTTTTACGTTTTCCCCTTATGTTAACTTGGGCAAATTTGTGCATGGACCTCTCAAGAAGGTCTCTCAAAAGGTTAGCTGTTCCATTTGTACAAATTTCACCCTCACATCTGGTGCAAAGCTGGGCCGCTCTGGTCCCCTCCAGACCAAAACACCCTTGCACTCCTGCCTAAATTATCTCTTGGATATGGACTTCTCTCTGGGGTCATCCCAAGTCTGGTTGTTTATATGATATCTATTAATATACACAACGTTGAACACCCTTGTCTTATGTTAATTTGGCTCTCACACCATCTGTAGGGCTATCTTCACCTAGTACTGATGACGAGTTCTCTGGAGTTGGGACTGTGCACTGTGCACTATCTCTCCAGGAACTGGAGAGTTATAGACACTCTCCTGACAGGTATATAAAACTCTATCTCCCAGACATACTATGAACATGAAATTTTCCACAGCTTTTAGTTTTCACCTCAGTTTAGCCCTTGAACAGATAAAACTATGACTTATTGCTAGGTTTATTGGTGGCAAAATAATCTCAAAATTGGGATGATTTCAGGGACAAAAATTACAATAAGAACTTGTAAAATTGTCCTAGGATCCTCTCAAAATTTGAGTTTTGTCATTCGGCTGACAAATTACATCTTCTGTGAAATTTTTACATCAATTGAAGTAAATGACATACCCTAATTGGGACGTTGGAATGTCTCTCTTGATAGCACTAGCTACTTCCATTTGGGCAGTCCATGTGCAAGTCCTATTGTGCTGATTACAAGGATTGACATATGAATTTTGCCCTAGGGTGGGAAAATGATTATGTTTGACGTCTATTTGTCCATGGGATTCTAAGACTTTATCTTTGGATCGATCACATTTGATTTCTAATAGTGAATATTTTGAAATGTTCCCAATAGGTTAGGACCAATTGCCAAGTTTTATTTCAGTGATAATCAGCATGAATGTGCAAGTGTTTTAACCCAAGATTTTGATAATATTATATAATTGAATTGACATTGAAACAAACGGCCTGCGCCATTTATTTGCAATAGGCTTTAAGATGAGAATTAGAGTATTAGCTCAAGCATTGGGAGAATAATCAGCCTGATCTGTTGGTCGTTGAAGGGTTTATTTTCAGACCAACCACCAGAATTTGATATTTCCCCCACTTGACTCGAACATAAGCCCTAAGATTCATGATTAGCCTTTATTGAGCTTTGTCATTTGTTAACTTTGGCCCAAGTTTGCCAATGAGTAGGCCAAGTGCATAGCCTTAACTTTAACCCTAATTGCTAACAAATATGGAGTTGGATCCTCTTTCCATCTTCAAGTGCAAACTAAAATAGTAGTAAGGTTAAAATTATTATTCTTATTAATTTTATTACTATTATTTATTATTTTTCTATGTTTTTATTTTTCTTCTTATTTTAATCAGCCAGCTTATTGAACCTTCTTAGAAATATTGCATGGACTAGGTTGTATATATGGCTGGTCTTAATATCCTTGATTGTGTATATGAACTTAGATGTCTTCTCAATTATTTTGAATGGCCCTACCCAGATGCAATATAACTTTTGCAATGGGATTGATTAATGGGTGATGCATAATAGAACTCCATTGTTACCTTTGAAAAAAGCTAATTTGTAGCAATTCTCTAAGTCCTTTTTATGCCAGGCCTTTTTCACAGCAAAACTGTTGTTGAAGGCTTAGCTTATAGTTTGATTAAATTATATGCAAGCTTCTCAACGTATTGAGGATAAGTTTTTCTCAGGATCCTCTAAGACCAAATATAATAGCGTTTGTAGGGACAGATGTCTTCCATATAATAATTGAAAAAGGGGATATCCTGGTTGACAAATGGTGGGAGATATTGTAGTCACATACTGCCAAATTTAAATAAGTACTTCATTTGGATGGTCTGGCTAAAGGTAATTTATTGATAATGTTCACCAACTTCCCGTTTGCGCACTCAACTGTATCTTTAGTTTTGGGGTGATAGGGAGCAGAAAGCACGCCTTGTTCTCCCTTAATTGGTTAAGCTTAGTAAAGACATTGGCTGTAAAATTTGTTCCATTATTGGTAAGAATAGCCTGGGGACATACATGCTTATAATTGATGTTTTCAAGGACAAACTTGACTGTAGTTGTCGCTCCTGAATCCCAAATAGCCTTGGCCTCAACTCACTTGGTCAAGTGGTTGATGTCTACACTAATGTACTTGACCTTATTATTGCTTGTTGAAAGTGGGCTGACAACATCAATAGATATAGTGTGTCAACCAAACTTGGGCGAAAAAGCTGATAAGATGTGCTTTTTTGGAAAGATTTTTCGCCTTGACACTTTGCACAGCATTCTAAAGTTTCTTGGATGTCAAATGCATTGGCTCCCAATAGTAGAATTGCTTCAGATGCTTTTTCATCTTTTTGAATCCGCCATGCCCTATGACCTTATGCGCCGCCATTATTAGGTCTTATTGGACCAAAGGTCTTGGGAAAATATACTTCTTGCCTTCAATGATCTTGTAAAGTGTCCCGTTTTAATAGTTATATTTTTTTATTGATCTGATAATATTTTTTGGACGGATTTGGGCTCATCTTGGTACACTCCATTGACTATTTTCTTAAACAACTCATTGGCGGCCTGACTAAGTGTTGCAATGGTGGGTAGTCAGGATAGGCAATCATCATTCTTGATGTTTTGTCTCAGCTTGATGCTCAATTGTGTAGTCATACGCTTTAAGCTTTAATGCCCAGTGAGCTAATCGGCACTCAGGCTCTCTTAAGTTGTTCAGCCATCTTAAGGAAGAATGATTGGTAGCAACTTTGAAATGAGTGTCATGGAAGTAGACCTGAAATTGCTTTTAAGTATATATGACAGCTAAGCATTCTCATTAATCACTGTGTAGTTCCTTTAATGAACATTTAAGGTCCAACTAGCAAAGGCAATTGAAGGTTCTTCACCGTCTTCTCCAACTTGAGATAACACGGCCCCCACTGCTTTTAGGGATGCATCAGTTTGGATACTAAACTCATGATCAAAGTCTGGATATCTAAGAACAGGCGCGTCCAATAGTGCTGATTAAAGTTTATTAAATGAATTTTTGCAAGCTGGAGTCCAGTTGAATGGGACCTTATCCTTAAGTAGATAGAAGAGCGGTATCCAAGTTGTGCAAAGTTGGTGATACATCAGCGATAGTACCCAATCATGCCTAGAAATTCTTGGATATTGTGCTTGGATTCAATCAATTTCACTTTGGAGATTGCATCCAACTTAGAGGGTTGGGACTGAAGACTCACTTTGTCAATTACAAATCTGAGATATTCCAGCTGGTCTTTGAAGAACTGACACTTTCTGGGCTTAATTTTTAAGTTTTCAGCTGCTAGCCTTCTGAAAAACTTTCTCTAAGTGTTCCAAATGTCGTCAAAAATGCAGCTGAAAACGTTAATATCTCAAGGTACACTAGTACACATGAAAACTCCAAATCTCTCAGAATTGCGTCCATGGCCTTTTGGAATGTAGCTGGAGAATTGTAGAGCCCTTGAGGCATTCTCGTCAGCTGAAATAGGTCCTCTTGGGTTATAATTGCACATTACTTGCGCTCCTCTTCAGGAAGATCTATTTGCCAATACCCTCTGATAAGGTCCATTGTCAAGAAGAATTTCATGCACCCTTCCTATCCAAAGCATCATCAACTTGTGG
Organism: Massospora cicadina; assembly: GCA_022478985.1. Classification (NCBI taxonomy): domain Eukaryota; kingdom Fungi; phylum Entomophthoromycota; class Entomophthoromycetes; order Entomophthorales; family Entomophthoraceae; genus Massospora; species Massospora cicadina. The sequence goes on along the minus strand of JAKSZP010011834.1, from coordinate 221,742 downwards.
CAGAGGGTACGAGTACTTCTTTGTGATGTTGTTTAACTTCTGATAATCAATGACTACTCAGTTGCTTCGAACTTTTTCTTCACTATTAAAATTGGTACTGCCCATGGACTTTCTGAAGACATTAACATGCCACAATCAAGGAGTTTCTTAATCACCTTGGATACAGCTTCTTCTGATGATTTGAGCGCCTAATTGGGCATAATCTAATTGGTTTATGATCTCTGGTATTGATATTGTGGGTGACACCCTTAGCACATCCCAAGTTAAAACATCTTGTGTTTATAAACCCTAATATTTAGAGAATAACTACTGAGCTTGGCTTTTTCAGAGTTATTCAGGCTGCATAAATCGGCCATAGGGACGACATTATTGATGCTTAGCAAATTCTTATTAAGGAGTCCTAATTTGATAAAAGTTCCAAACTCATGGAATGAGTGAATTTCCGAGGTAGGGAACAGATTCAGAAATGCAATTGTTTGATGTCACTGGATAAAGATGAGCCAATTTTGCAAGTTTCCACACAAGATGTGTATTTCTTTTTTAGCACTAGTGGTGCTCAACCCAAAAGGGGGAGCCGCCATGCATCTTTATTTGCAAATGGGCCAAACAAAGGGATTATCATAAATTAAAATTCCTAATATAGCCCATAGGTTATCAGCCTAGCAAGCCATATCAGATGGCGAGGAAGCTTTGGGAAAAACTTTTGTCTGGCGCCCGCTTTAGCTGGCGGACCATGGCGGACAACATTGGGGTAGGGTCATCAGCGACATGAGGCATAAGGAGGTATAGTTGTGGGTTTTCTTCATAGATGAGGTTGGCGGTGTCCATTGCCTCAACGTATTGAGCAAGTTGATGCTCAGCAAAAGTGATGAGAGCCAGCACACAAGTAAATGAATTGATGCGCCGTTGGGTTTGGGATTAGTTAGGGTCAAAAAGAGAGGTTTTCGCTGCATCAATGCAAGCGCGGCTTTCACCAAAAAGCGAGCTCCTCAATTTCATATTTAGCATCCTCATCGAAATTGGAAAGGGAAATTTGGGATGGGAATACCCTCAACTAGGGGTTCCATCACCCCATGGAGATGCTGGCGGAGGAGGGTGTTGGCAGGGGCAGCTGCGGCTTCCACTGCCATTTGATTGAAATTTTTTATACCTCGGAAAGCTGCTTTTAGAGCAAAAACGGTGGGGGCGCGAATTGGGAGGATCAATAAAAAACTCCTCCAACGCAAAATCCAGCTTCACATTGTATGGCCAGTTGCTATCATCAAACTAATTGAGACACTCAAATAGATTAAGCTTGGCTAGCGCTGGCCCAGCCACAGGAGTTGGTATGGTGGTGGAACCTGATTGGCCACAAACAGTCAACCTAGGCAGCTCAGCTGAAACTGTTACAGCCATTGACTCAGGATTCCATAACCTGGCTAAATTATTCAAATTTTTAAAAAGTTTAAATTTTAACCGGCTGCTGCTTTCAAAGCAGCGCCAGAATTACCTGAGGGTGGGGGCAGGAGGATCACGCCTCATTCAAAAAATTTGGGGTAAGGCAGCCACGGGGCAGAACCAGAAGGAGGGGCAATGGAAGTGGTAGAGGTGGAAACTGTGGGGAACTTGCACTTCAAGTGGTCAAGCTCAAAGCACAAGGGGCAGATGGCACAGCCATTTTTGACGCGCACCCAAAAAGGATGATCAGGGGTGGACATGATCACGGTGTGGGGGGGGAATCACTAGATTAGTGTCACAATTAAATGGGCAGATCATTGCAAAGGCGCGAGGGCCTGCCAGAAGATCTGCCCCATGGGGCACCACAAACTGCAACATGGGGTCTGCGCCATAAATGGCTAAACCCTCTATGAGCTCATGGCGGAGGCATTTGGGGGAAAGGTAGGAGGGCAACCTGGCGAACTGGACCACCAAAGTGGCCTCATCTAGGAGCTGGGTGCGAATGGTGGGGAGCAGAATTTTTTTATAAATCAATTTCTGCTTGGCTGCTGCTGCATCAGCTTCCAAGTGGAAGGCGAGGTCAAATTACCCCTTAAAGGGGTGGAAGTTGATAAAGCTGGTGGGTTTGAAAACCGCCATGGCCATCTTGATGATGGCTGCACTTGCATATGGGAAAAGATTCCCATATTTGACCTGGAGGCCAAAATGCAAATTACTCCGTGGGAGCACCAAAGGGCTCTGGAGCACTGCTTGAGAGCTTGCAAGGTGGTGGGCCAAGTCCCGAGGGGGATATAACGCCAGGTAGCGTTGGGAGGGCTAGCAGAGCCAGCCTGGGCGCGCTTCAGCGGTGGCTGAAAGATTCCAGATGGTGGTGCACCACCACCCCAAGCTGGGGGAGCAGACGTCAATTGCATTGACATTGGTAGGTTTGGGCTTGATCAAGTGGGCATGTTTTGCTTTTTTTTAAAATCCGAATTTTGCTTCAATTTAGGTATTAAAGCAAAATAAAGATAAAACCACAAGATTTGTATTTCTACACGGCCAGGAATGATAGTACCTGGGGCAATGTTTGGCTCAAATTGAGATTTAGACCATAATTGATATACTTCACCATAAAGACCTTCCAAAATATTAATTGTTAAATTTCAATAGGACGATTACTTGATCTCAGGATGGTATAGTAATGTGCTGATTTGACCAAAGTGGGATGACCTTTGACTCATTGATTTGGGTGGAAAGTGCTTTAATCTTTAACTGTGCTTTGACATACTCACGGGACTACTTCATCTTTTTAGGCCAGATTTATGAATAGGCTGGGTTTTTTTCTCAAATGCCCTATCCCAGTTATAGTAAAGCGGGATAGCCTGGCCAAGAATGGTGAGTGTATCGTCCTTATGATTGGTAACAGCTCCATATCTCCTTAGGAAATCAGTCCCAATTAGAATATATTAGTTTATACTTGGCAATACTATAGAAGGTGCTGTCACTACAATAGATCTGAATCTGAGAGGTAGGGTACTGTATGCGCCTAGTGATTTAGTTGTATGCGTTACAGCTGTACCATATTCCTGACAGTGGGCAACATTGGGTGCAATTTTCAACCTTTTAACTAACTTTGTGCTAAATATACTAATAGGAGCACAACTATCGACAATGGCTCAAACTTGCACCTTCTTTACTTCTATATCCACATAAGTACATTTGGAGTAGTTTTCAGAGGTATTTATTGTGTGATTACTGTGACTGCTTCCCGATTACAGGTGTTATTTCAGACTTGAGCAGGTATCTTGGAAGTTATCTGATAAGGTCTTCTTGGAATGGCTACTTGTACATTGTTAAGTGAAGGTATGTTGGTTGAACATCCAGGTTGGAGGTCTAAACCCTGATCAATAATATGTTTTGCATAAGGTTTTGATACCCCTGCTTGGGCTTCTTTGGTAGTTTTCAAGGGTTTAGTTGCTTTTGCTGTGGCCCAAGTAGTGACTATCATGACATCTTTAGCCACAATATGTTGGAGGTTATCTTCAGTGACATCTTCGGGCCTAAAGAGCTCTCCAGGGTCAGGTGGAATGGTTTGAACATTAGTGGAGTTAAAGCACACCGCCTCTACTTCACATGCTCTTTTCCCACGTCACTGTCACTGTTGATTTCTAGAGCACCGTTGACCCCAGGCTTTTTGTTGGGCCGTCTGTAGCATTGACTAACAAAATGCCCCTTTCAACCACAGTTGTGGCATGTAATCTGCCCTTTTTGCTACTTTTGCTAGAATTTTTTGTTTTTAGTTTGGAGATTTTCCCCCTGGTTGAACAGTGTTACTTTTTGGGCTCAAAGATTGGAATTTTTTCTGATCCTTGGGCCTATTAGGGGTATCAAAACTAAAAGAACAGTTTCTCAAGTAATTGGTAAGCTCTTGGGTTTCATTTTCTCAATGAATGCATGTATCATGACATGGTGCAGTTCATGGAAGGACATAACTTCATGTTCCATTGCAATCATACCGTCAAACTTATCTATTGTGTTGCACCTGAGAAATAATTGTGCCTCATTGGAAAATCTATCTGTGAAGTCCTTAATAGTCTCACTCTGCTTGAATTCAATACTAAGAAGCTCTCTTTTTTGGGCTTTTAATTTCCCAGGACCTCCAAACTGCTTTTATCGCAGCTTTGGCATCCATATAAGACCAATCATCGCCCAAATAGGGAATAACGAGGTCACAGCTATGGGCATAGAGTGAGTTGATCAGTGCTGATCCTTTTTCATGGTCTGATGCTCCCAACGTTGCTTTTTCAAATAGCTTGAGAAAAGATTTAACGTTCCCATCCTTATCAAACTTTGGTAAGTTCAATGGTTTAAAGTCATCTTGCCCTGTTTTGGGCATAGGGGTTGTACTTCTTCTTGAACAACTTGGTGTCATTATATAGAAACAGCCCTCTATCCCGTTGGGGAGTATCTGGAGTCAGGATTGATGTCAGAACCCTAGGCATAGGATGGATGTTCAAAATATCAGTTTCTGCATCAGTGTCAATTTCTGATGATTCAATTTCATGATATTGCTCCGAACTACTGGATTATAATGCTTATATTCAGCCCTTAATTGTTTTTCCAAACTGTTTTTTGGCCACATGGGCAGAGATTTTTCATATTTCCCTTTTATCAAGGCTGGGTGAGCACTTGCAGCTTTGCTTTTTGAGGGATTCAAATTCTTTTTAAGGTTTTCATACTCCTTTTCAAATAAAGCCTGGTTGGACGTTATGCTTTTAGTATATTTGGCCATACTGTCTACTTGGTAATATACAGTTGATAATTGCATTCTGAGTTCCCAATCTCCTGAGTAATTTCAGTATTTCTGGCCTGCAATCTTGACAAAACAGTCCAAATTTTTGAAAGCTTCTTTTTGATCAAGGCATCATCCTCATCCCTATTTAGGAAGGCTGGTTTTGCTGCCAGGTCTTTGATGCTTTTGTTCACAATATTCAGCTCATCCTGAAAATAATTCATGAAATTATCATGCTTTAAATTTAAGTCCAGGCGATTTACTTCAGCACAAAGTGGCATGTATGGTGAGTCGTTCTGACTGAGATAATAGGAAATCAGAATGTGTTTCTTTTTTTGACAGCGGATACTTATGTTTGTACCCATTAATGTGATAGCCCATGGCGATCAAGAACTTCTGCAGCTAATTTTCAGGACTCCTTTGTTTAATAACTCCTCAAGTGTGTTAAATCTCCCATGAGCTTCATTTTCAAGTCCTGTATTATCCACAATTGCTTTTCAGACTTCAGTAAAACTGGAATTTAATTTGTCCAGTAGAGCATTTTAGGTAGTTTGTTCCTCCCCTTGCACATGGTAGATTTCTGTGAGTTCCAGATTTTGTCTAGTAAGGATTCTCTGGAATGCTTAATTGAGGGATGGACAAAGTTAACCAAGAATTAGTTAGTTGGTTGAATATCTGTGAGACGCTTGGCAAGAGATGCCATGGTTGCTCACAGTACTTAATGTATATCTCCATCTTGAGCATCTGATCCTTAAGGTAGTAGAACAGGCGTAAGGAGGGATCAATTTGTGAAGTACCAACCCTAAAACCCTGATATAGAGTTTCCAATATAGCTCTTACACTTTCAAATTTAAGATAAATCAGGCTTGTTGTATCTACAAGAGCTTTCCCCACTGTGATAAGATCCAGGAAGTAGGAGGTACCCGCATCAGAGCCTTGGCAGCTGGTATTAAATAATCAGAGATTTCCTTGTCAATAGTTTCCATCTCATTGTCACTTTCTCATCTGGCTGAATCTTCCAGGAACTATTTGTGTGGGCCCATCTCGAGAAGTGTCATCAATTTTAAGTGAGCACCAGTTGTTAGTTTCTGAGGATCTCTTGCTTGATAATTTAGATCCTGCACTCTTAATTAAGTTGCAGTTCAGCCAAATAATCCTCAATTCTGCTAATGGCTTACGGTATTTTGACCATTTGGAAACTCACTAGGTGTATTCAAATAGCCCTAGCTCTTCTGGTCAATATTGGGCTCAATTTTCCCTTAATAATTGGGAACTTCTTCCAAGGTAGGCATAATTACAAGCTGTGGATTCTGAGATTCCAGCTTTTTGACACTTTTTCAAAAGAGACTTCAGAGGAAAATAGTAAAAAGATTAAATAAAATAGATCTTTATTTAAACTATGTTATTTAATGATTTTTCATTAGACTAGGCGCCAGTATTTATACCTCTAGAACATCTCCAGGCAACATTTGAGCACGCAATTTAAATAGATTTTACACATCAGTTTGATTTTGATTTGATATGACTATGAACTTTTGCTAGGTCTATTGGTGGAAAAATACCCTTATATTTGGGAGGATTTCAGGAGCAAAAAAGCAATATTAATGTGCAAAATTGTCCTAGGATCCTCTTATTTTGAGTTTCATCATACTGCTGACAAAATACATCTGTGAAACTTTTTCATTGATTGAAGTAAATGATGCACCCCTATTTGGGACGTTGGCAGGCTCTCTTGATAGCACTAGGAACTCCCATTTGGGCGGTCCATATGCAAGTGCTATTATGCTGATTATGAGGATCAACATAAAATTTTTCCCTAGGGATGGAAATTTATTACGTTTAACGTCTATTTGTCCATGGGATTTTTAGGCGTTATCTTTAAGTCGATTACGCTCAATTTCTAATGGTGAATATTTGATAATGTTACCATTTAGTTGGGACCAATTGCCAAGTTTTGTTGCAGTGATAATCGGCCTGAGTGTGAGTGTATTTGGTCCAAGCTTTTGACAATATAATTGAATTGAATTGACATTAAGATAACTAACCCAAGACATGTAATTGGAATAGGCTTTTAGTTGATTTTTAGAGTGTTAGTTCAAGTATTGGGAGGATAGTCATCCTGATCAGTTGGTTGTTGAAGGGTATATTTTTGGGTCAACCACCAGAATCTGGCACATATGCAATTGTATCACGCTGGTTTCAAATATCAACATACAAAATTCATAATAGGGTGGAAAAATGATTGCAATAAAATGAGGGGCAATTTTATAGGAGCCATTAGCCCATGGGATTTTAGAGTGTAGTTGGGTATTTATCCCAAGGCAATTGCATGAGTATTGTATTGAAGTATGTAATTTTAGTTGGGAAGGTTTACCAAATCTATCATTGTGGTAATGGACAGATTTGATTGGCATTTTAAAGGGTTAATTTTCAAGTCAATCACTAGAATCTAACAGAGACTTCACTTAAAGATCCCATTAATAAGTGCCTTCTAGAAACACGCCTGCTGCCTGGCAGGTCAGAAGCCTTTGTGGTAATTTTATATAAAAAAGGTGACTAACGACCTGGTTAATTTGCGTCCTATCTCATATGCCATAAGATTCTAAATAAGAAATTTTATGTATCAAAGCAAATAGGTAAGATTTTTCAAAAATACCATATGAAGAAATCAATATGGATTTGTCCCCAACTACAGTATATGTAACACCATTTACACTTTTTCCATGTGTCATGATTCTGATATGACTGGACAATAATTGTGGGACAGCAGGGAGTAATCTGCTGAACATAGTATCAGTTACAATTATTTTATTGCCTCAAGATGAGGCGATATTGGGATATAACAGGTTTTTATTGGATATAATGGGTTTTATTGAATCACCTCTATATAATGCGATAAGGCAATAAGACGACATCAACATTTGACAAATACAAAGTAAATCACCTACAATTAGGGTGACAGAGGATTAGAGAATAATAAGCTGAATTTGAGGAGATCAGCGGAATAGAATAGCCCAACCCATGAGAAGCAGTATCACCTGAAGCTGCTGTATATAAGCGAGATGGGTGATTGAGAGAAGAAGGTTTTTTAGCATAGAAGAGACGGGACAGTGAAAGGTAGCTGTACATATAAAAAATAAATAAAGAATCAGATTGGGGCCATTGCTCCTTTTTAAGTATATTTTAAGTGTGTCCAAAGGACCGATGATCCCCACATCATCTGTCTGTTGCTCAGTGGGTTCAACCTGTGCAAATAACATGATGGATCCTAATGATACCGTCCAAAATTATAACAGTGGTGCTCATTACAGGGGGCCCATTGATCAACCACCCAACAATCCGGAACTCCAGTCACCAGCCATGCCATACACATGCTGTGTTGTTGGGGAATCTTCACAGAACACCGCACCAGCTGGATATGAGGAATTCAAAGTTACCTTAGATGCAGTGCATAAAAACCAAGATGAACTTCTTCAGGAACGAGATGCTGTCATGCACCAGCTTGATAGTATGTTTAGTTAAATGAAAATCTTGGTACAACAAAACAAAGAACTTGCCAAACAATTGAATGATACTACTGAATGGCTACAGTGCGTCAAACAAAGATTGACTAATACCTCTCAGTCTTCTCGCTGAGACAATGATGACCATCAAGAGGGGGCATCATATGAGGACAAATATGGCGCTGGTTGGAGCTACTACACCCAGGATGGTAGTACCGGATATGAATATGAGTTGGAATGACACTTCCCTCAAGTAATGGCAGTACCGCCCATGGCAAAAGGTCACGCTACCCCTGAAGCGGTGGACATCCCAACTGCTGCTAATCCAGCTCCTCATTGAGAAACTGCTTTTGGATCCTGATCTGTTCCTCAGTATAGCCCAAAACCCCACGAATGGGATGAGGAGGTTAATATCAAAAAATTACCTCCGTTTGACTGCAACAGGAATATTCATGGGTTATTCAAACGGTTTGAGTTTGCGGCAAAAGGAGCCTCTGATAGATGGAAGGCTAAGTTGTTAATATCTGCCTTGGATGTCAGAAGTGCCAATCAGGTCACCTGTTACCTCCCAAGTAGTTCTGTCACCTATAAGGATGTAAAGGATACCATACTCCACTTGTTTGGGGGTACTTCAAAGATTTCGCAGCAAAAAGCAGAATACTTAACAATTGGATTCTGTCAAAATGAGACTCTCCTAGAGTTTTCTGATCGATTCACAACAGAAGCCCATGTACTGTTTGGAGCTGGGTACTTAGCAGAAGCCAACGTGTGCATTGCCATGTCCTCCGCGGTGAAGCCATATTGTGAACTTCATAATATTATTTCGCCACTTATGGATGGTGACGTACCTCTACTCAAGATTGTACAGTTTTTGCGTCATGTATCCCCTAATTTTCCACTGCCAAATATGGAACGGAAGACTACCACTGTTACTGCACCCGCTTATTCAGGAGAATACTCTCGTCCACCTCCAGCTCCAATTAGTAATACTCAGCCTCTCTATAACTCTGCACCTTGTCCTCAGCTGAATTATACTCAACAGTTCAATCAGCAACGATGGGCTGGCCATGAAAACTGTCAGCAACCCAGTTATTGATCAGGACCTAGCTACGCTGACTTTCAACAATCAGCTTACTGACCTGGGGCTGGTTACGCTGAATGACCCCAAACTTTCCAGTCTATCTACCTATGATAATCAAGGATTTAGCTCTTATGGCGTTAACTGCTACGAATGCGGTCACCCTGGTCATTTGGAAAATTCTGCCATAACCTCCATGTGAACTATGTACACCAAGATCAATACTATCAGTGAAAGGGTGGAGTGAAGTAGAGATGGGACCCTCTACCTCCGCGATACCTACTCAAAACGTCCCTGAATCAATAGTAGTATACCCTGCAAAAGTCCCTCAGTACAATGAGGGACTTTTATATCAGCAGCTGGTTTGAGAAGTAAATGTAGTAACCCGAGCTCAAGCCAAGGCGACGGTGGAAGAAGAGTCCTCCAAACAACCAAAGCCATATGCCTGTCAAATGCTTGATCAAGATTCCTCAGATCAACTTGATTATGCCGCGGATGCAGCAACTTTGAAAGTAGTAAACGTCGCCCTTCCGGTAGATGCCATTGTCAAAAAATACCCCCAAGTCAGTGAAGGAATAATGAGTTTTCTTGGAAAAAGAGAGCCCATAAATGTTCACGTATTAAACAGTCAATAATCTTCTTATTCTGAGTGTACATACTGTGATATTTTTGTAGCGAAAAATAGAGTTTGCGCTATAATAGATACTGATGCTCCAGTCAACATAGTGTCCACTAAATTAATGGCAAAGTTGACGTTGAAACCTGATGTGGACCATTTAATGGTTTATGGAACTGCTGGAGCAGTAAGCACTGTCTATAAGGGGGCTTAAAGTGCGCTACCTCTGCACTTTAGGTCCATTGTCATTGTACCCACAATTGTGCTGCCAAATGAAATCTATGATCTTCTAATTGTGACCACTTTCCTGCGCCATTTTGGGGCTGTTGTTAATATGATGGAGGAGACCCTCGCCATTCTTGGTCAGCGGATCCCAATTTACTTTACCACTAGTGGACTACCAAAGGATCCAGTGCATACAAGCCATATCAACCTTTCCTATAGTGATGGGGTGAGGCCAGTTCGCTACCACCAACTAAAGCGCAAGACTCAGGCCCTTCCCCAGCAGATATATGAATATCAAGAGATACCTCTTTGAGCAACAGGGCCCATATCTATCTCATCTGGTCATCAAGTCTTAGTGAACACTGAGCCAGAAGTGGAAGTGCCAAGTGGGTTATATGGGAGTCATTGAGCTCTATCATCAAACATGGTTTGAGCCGCACCTGGCTTCAGGGATTATACTTCTGGGACATTTAGAGGTTAAGTTTTGTTAGAAAACCTCCAGAGTGAACCAATGCAAATCCTCTGCCACCAAATTGTAGCGCATTTACATCTAATTACAATAGACAAGGTCCATCAGGTTCATGATTTTGGTTCGTTAGATAAATTTGGTCTACCAGCTGAGACATCTGCCAACGTACTAATGGTAGTACCACGGAGTAATTTAACTGGATTATCGGAAGAACAAAAAAACCAAGAAATAGCTTTATTTCAGAAGTATAAGGGGATTTTCACTGTTGACAATCATGATTTAGGGTGCGCTCAGAGGGTGGTCCATTGAGTAGACACAGGAGATCATCCTCCTATAAGGTCTCGGCTGATCCACCAATCGCGGGCAGTGGAAGATGTTGTTACTGAGGAATTGACAAATTGTTAGAGCAAGAGATGCTTGAACCATTCAAAAGCCCATGGGCTTCGCCTGTTCTAATTGTAAAAAAGAAGGATGACACCAACCGCGTAGTAATAGACTACCAGAAGCTCAACAGTATTACAAAAAAGGATCCATATCCCTTGCCAAGAATCAACAATGCTATGGACCAATTAGTGATAGCCCGTTATTTTTCTGCGATGGAATTGCTATCAGGTTACTGGAAAATCGAGTCACCCCTGACAGAACAGGAAATTTACTGTAATCACCTTTAAAGGCCTTTTTCAACTGACGCGGATGCCTCAAGGACTGTGCAACGCCCAGATACGTTTCAGCGAGCCATGGACACTATTCTTGGTGACTTGTTACTGCCATGTGTCATTGTATACCTTAATGATATTAATGTCTTCTCTTGAATCTTTTTGGAGCATCTTGACCACCTTGAAGCAGTATTCCGCTGGCTGGCTGAGGCTAACATTAAAATTAAACCTTGAAAATGTAACTTCCTCAAAGATCAGTTGGAATACCTGGGGTTTGTGGTAGACTCTAAAGGGATGAAACCACAGCCAGCTAAGGTGGAGGCCATCAGCAAAATGACTACTCTCAATAGTAAGCATGGTACAGGTATATTTGGGAATAGTTGGTTACTACCGGCGCTTTATCCCTAATTTTAGCTATATTGGGGGGCCGCTATTTGAGTTGTTAAAAAAGGACGCTGTGTTCAAATGGACGAAACGTTGTCAATCCACTTTCAATACACTCCATATGGATTTGATCAGTGCACCGGTGTTATGATATCTGAACTTTGATCAGGAGTTTATCATTCAGATGGATGCATCCCTCTCCGCTGTTGGGGATGTACTTTCTCAGAAAGATGACGAGGGAGAGGAACATCCTGTAGTGTACTGTAGTCAAAGTCTGAAATGTCATGAGCATAATTATACTGTGACCGAGTGGGAGTGCTTAGCAGTGATTTATGCATATAAGCAATCTAGAGTCTATATGAATAAGTTAAATTTTAAAGTTGTGACAGATCACGCATCATTATGCTGGTTGCAGAATCTCAAAGAGCCTGAAGGCCATTTGGCTCGATGGGATCTTAACTTGCAGGCTTATGATTTTGAGATTCTACATCAGCCAGGAGTAAAGCATCAGAACGCTGATTGTTTATCTTGGTTACAGACTATTGCTGTGACAGCGGACATAAGCAATGTGATGTATGATAAGATGATCAGCGATAAATATGGCGATGAACTGCCCCAAGTAATCAATGTGTTAAATGAGATGTAAAAAAATACCTTCTAACAGAATGGGGAACTGTACAATCAGATCAGCGATTCTACAGTGAATTTTCCGCGCCCTTCAGCACGACTGAGAATCATTATGAGCATGCACAAGGCAGTCAGACATGGTGGAGTGCATAAGACTTGGAGTTGTTATGGCCTCAGTACTATTGGGAAAGTATGAGCTTCGATGTGCTCAAAACTAATTACTTTTTCCATCAGTGCCAAGTGGAGAAGCCAGCCTAGTGTATGGCGTCATATTAGTAAAGAAACCACATTTTGCATGGCACACAGTTTCCCTCGATGTCATTGGCCCCTTGACAACTGGAGCCAACTGTTGTAAGTACATTCTTGTGGCTATTGACCACTTGACCCGGTGGGTTGATGTGAGGGTAATATAAGACTTAAGGGCAGTTACTGTGTCCAGGTTCATGATGGAATGCATTATTCAGAGGCATGGCTGCCCTCAGTTTATTCTCACTAATAACGGAACCAACTTCACCTCACACATCCTCCCCAAACTGAATGAGCTTATGGGAATCAGTGGGTTCTGATGACCCCATACTACCCTGAGTCCAACGGAATGGTCAAATGGGTGAATGGAACTCTGGTAAACATACTACTAAAACTAGTAACGGATTGACCTTCTAATTGGAGCTCTCTCCTTTCCACTGCCGTGTTCAACTATAACATTAGTTACCATTCCGCCATGGGGAAGAGTCCCTTCCAACTACTATACAACTGACACCTGGCTCTTACGGTGTTTCTTTAATTATGTGTATAAGACACCGGTGGACTGGAACCCCACTGATATTTGACTAACCTTGCAAACATTCTGATCAAACTGCAAACCAAAGAATATTCCTTCAGCTTAGCTAAGAAGATCAGGAATCAGGCCACTGATCAGGCACATCATAGTGGGCTGGTGCCATTCAAGGAAGGCAATATGGTTCTCTTTCATGACCAACATGGAATTGGGTGGAAACACAAGCTGGCAAGTATTTGTATTGGTCCATTTGAAGTTACAGAGAAAACTGGAGTGACGTTATACCATCAAGGATCCTGCAAGTGGTTAGATCATTAACCAAGTACACATGAAGTTCCCCCGGCCTTACAAACAATAGGATCTTATTGTCCAGTCAAGGAGGGGGTAATGTCACAATTCCGATATGACTGGACAATAATCGTGGGACAGCAGGGTGGAATCCGCTAAACATAGTATCAGTTACGGTTATTTGAGTGCCTCAAGATGAGGCGATATTGGGATATAACGGGTTTTTATTGGATATAATGGGTTTTATTGGATCGCCTCTATATAAGGTGATAAGGCAATAAGGCGACGTCAACATTTGACAAATATGAAGTAAATCGCCTACAATTAGGGCGACAGAGGATTAGAGAATAACAAGCTGAATTTGAGGAGAATCAGCGGAATAGAATATCCCAAGCCATGAGAAGCATTATCGCCTGAAGCTGCTGTATATAAGCGAGATGGGTGATTGAGAGAAGCAGATTTTTTAGCGTAGAAGAGAAGGGACAACAAAAGGTAGCTGTATTTATAAAAAATAAATAAAGAATCAGATTGGGGAAATTGCTCCTATTTTAAGTGTATTTTCAAGTATGTCTAAAGGACCAATGATCCCCACATCATCTGTCTGTTGCTCAGTGGGTTCAACCTGTGCAAATAACATGACGGATCCTAATGATACCATCTGAAATTATAACACCATGTTTCATTATGAATCAGACGAGCACTAATCTAATTGTACCAACTAAAAGAATATCATTGCATGCAATAAAAAAATCTAATTGACTCTAGAACCTTTATGCCTTCCATTCCAGCCTATATAACTGAGTGATGCTACTGATTGAGTCAGTAAGCATGGCCATTTGTGGCCCAAGGTTTTTTAATGACCCCATTTTCCCACAATACGGTTTAGATAGGTGGCAACAGCCCTTTAGAATACAACTTGAGACTGGACCCAGTTCTGCGTGCCATAGATCAGACCCTGAAATGGCATCACCTTTCCAGGTCAAAAACAGCTTACAATAATGGAATTTACAGATGATTGTGTGGTTGGTGTTTCCAAACCATCTGACGCTCACTCCCTATGGACTATCATCAGTCAGTAAGAGCTATTAAGTAATGTCAAAATCAATCACCACAAAATTGAGGTTCTACTACTTGGTAATCCTTGTAGCCTATGGCACCTAGGACTTCTCGTTGACCCTCAGCCAGGAGGGCAGTCATACCACTCCAAAAAACTCTTCTATATAAACCTTTTTCCACTTACGTGTATGCCTGGACTCTGGAGGATACTCATCTATGATTATGGAATGTAATTTTTTATCTATTATCTTAAACTGCACAGCCATCCTTCATGGACTCTAATAGGGCTTATTGGGAAGGTTGTATTAGCCAACAAACTGATTTTTTATAGTATAGTGCACCGCTCATGCCATACCATTATCCACCACTCTTTTCAACTAACTAAGAGTTATACTACAATCATGGCTTTGGGATGGCCATCAGGAGCCCACTAGAATTGGAAAACTCTTTGAATCATGTTTAGCGGGTGGCATGGGTTCTCAACAACCACCAACACACCAACCATTTTTTAGCAAAAAGGCTTGTTCAGGTGATTATCCTACCCCACAAGTTCTAAATTGGTCCACATCAATGAGAGGCAACTTTTCAAGAGAAAATGGGGCTGGCAAATCCTAACGCGCTTAATAGTTTGTTGAGATACCTAGCCTCTCACCTTAATTAATAAGGCCCCTGTCGCACTCATCCCCATTCAAAAGTATAATGTACATTATCAAGCATTACAATTAAAGCTTCCAAAAGATGGACCCGCTTCTAATTCAGCAAATGGCAAGTACCAGGTACCTTCAACTGTTTTATAATGCATCAATGAATCCAGATCATATTCACCATAGAAACAGTATAACTCTAGCAAGATTTGACCTATTGGCTCTGTTAGATATCCCTTACTCCACACAGGATCAAAAGAAGATATGGGTATATACTCATTATACCTTACAACATCTAAAAACAAGCTAACATCTGGAATTGACTTACATGGTCATATAAAAATTGTATAGACCCAATGACAATGTACATCTTTGTTAAGTATATAGAGGCCATAAAACCTTCGTCCATAAAATAGTGAGATGTCCCACATATAAAAGCATATGGAATGAAGTGTCAAGTCTGTTCCAGATACATGAGCCTAGCACATGTAACTCTACCCATGATCCATTTGCCATGAGGGTTATTTTGAAAGCTTAGAAACGCTTAGATATCTATAGTAACTACAGCATTTTAGTCAGTCCACACCGTCATCCTTTAAGCTATTTTAAGGCTTTCCCAACCAAAGATAAATCATTGTCCTATTAAGCTGTCATTTTACTTGCACTTTCCAGCATTAGTTTCTAAAAAACACCCCAAAATAGTGCCACTAGACCAACTCATAGAGGTCTACTTAGTTCATGGAGATTGACTATTGCTCCCATATATGAATTATCTAGACTTATCCCTACACCCTCAGGTCTTGCAGTAGTGTCACCACACCTGACTCTGACACTAATGATATATCTAAGCTGCATGAAATTGTGCCACCAACTGAGGCAAAATAGCTGATTAATGCTTTCTCTGAGAAAGTCCAACAGTTAAATATTCTGGTTCAAGGGCAATGTCCATTCAACAACCTTTGTTGCTTATACTGTAACCATCCAAGGCATCACTTTTGACAGTGCCAAGCTCCCTGCATGCAATGTTTACTTCCTCACATTAATGGACAGTGCCTCATATGGGAAACAATAAAATTATACCATTACTAATCTACCAAAACCTTTCAATGTACCTCAGCCTCAGATGCCTTGGATAGATCAAACCAGGATTTGGATGCTGTTAAGTCTGATGATTGAGGGCATCTTGGCGCCTCACTGACATGTGTGCCTGTTTAAATACATGGATGTACCATTATTAAGAAAAGAATAAGTTAGCCCTTTTATTGGTGAAGTATAGTAAAAAACAAAGAATTGAGGAAACCTAAAATATAAATTACTCATTGCACCAAGAAGATACCTACAATAGAAAATTATCTTTTCTGGAAAAAATGATGAGAAATGGAAAGAAGAAAAAGCCTGGAGCTAACCCTAACCTACTGATTTCTTAATAAATTTAACATTGAGAATCTATTACATAAAAAAACACCAAACTCAAGGATTTCTATTATAAGAATATGATGTTCTCCCTTTAAGAGTAGAATATACTAAGGATTACCTCATGCATAATATAATGCCAAACCCAGATGTAATACTAATCAGGCAATTTAAGTGAAGGATATACATAAATAGATCCAAATAGATTAATTGAAAAATCCCATGTAAGCCAATCACTAATACACTATTGTCAGTCCCCTAAATTAGCTTGAGATTGAAGAGTTAGTACTTGAAGGTCAAGTTACATAAGAATAACCTCTCCTATTAATGGAATCAGATTAAAGTAGTTTAAGATGGATGAGACCTATCAAAGTTAATAATGCCAAACACAAAAAGATATTTATGAAACTAAATATAACTAAAGAGGTTAAGAATGCCAAATCTTTTGTGATAAAAAGTAAGTGAAATATGAAAAGAAATTATAGTACCTTAAGAATATTAGCAGCCAGATGACCCTATTAGTAAAACAGATATATTACTCCAATTAAAAGTAAATATTTAAGCTTAATGTAAACTTTTTTGAGTATCTACTTCACAAGTTTGTTTGTGATTAAGTTTATCAAAGATAAGTGTAAAATGATTGTTGTATGAAGACAACTATGAATATAAGTTTCTTCACGAAAATGGTATATTCTTGCTTAGGTATTCTCCTACAAGAAGTTACTGAAAACTTTTCTTATGGAAAATTAAAAATAATCTGGGCGAGGGGAAATAACTTTCAACTCTTGCACGAGAGTACTAAAGCACAATTTGACAAGGTAAGCTATCCCTTCAAATCTTACACAAGAGTTGAAGCATAAAACCAAATATGAGAAAAAGTCTCTCAAACTCTTCAATAAGAAATAATAAAAATTGTATTACTATATATTTTACTACCATAAATGAATTTACTATTTTAAATAAATAAACAGGGGGTCTAACTAGGGAGCTTAGTGCCCACCTATTAATCTGGCACCCTAATGAGAACAACATTAATCACCAATGAACTATAAAGAGTCATATCAGAACAATGTAAACTTCATCCACCCTAATGGTATCCATCACTAACTAGGTTACAACCCTCCATGGGTTAAATTCAGAAAAAGCGTGTCCCAACGCCTTTATACAAACCCAGAAGATCAAGCTTCAAATATTGTAGTCTGCTTAGTCAATTGACCATTTACCTATTTAAAAAGGAGAAATTCACTCAGGCTAACCTTCAAGTTACTGACAGAAAAAGTGTTGTCAACGCTTTAGTAACTACAAAACCACTCTTGTAAATTAGCAGCAAACTCCAATTGATCTATGTATGAAAGTTATAAGTGTTGATAAATAAAGCAACAATCTGACTTCTTAAAAACGTTATAAAAGATGAGAACAACAAGACATAAATAGTCAAGCTCAGGATCAAATCCCAAAATAAATAAAATCAATGTCTCATATATTTTTTTCTAACATTAGATATTGAACATCAATAGCTTCAAGATCCCCAAAGGTTGCTTACTAGTAGAATGGAATAAAGCGAGATAAAATAGATGATTATTATTATCTATCACGTCAGGGTAATGTTGGCATTATAAAACCTGACACTTACTAATCCTAACATCAAATGATTCAAGTAAATAAAGTTCATACCAATCATATAAGACCTATACGCTAAGTAAAGAGAGATCAGTTGATATTAAAAAAGTAACCTTAAAAATCATAATCAAACTTTTTGTTTATTTGTTTATTCGGGGAAGGTCAACCAGGGGATGTACACTTCTGATATAGTGAGGATAAGCTAAATAATAATCAACTGTGAATAGTTAAAGACACCCCAGAGGGTTCAAAGCCCCTCTTGTTGTCTCCAGGACCACCAAGTTTAGGATGGTAGGGGGTTTATGCTGACTTATCCTTGGATACAGCATGAGTGAAGGAAAGAATCAATCTTTAGGAATCATATGGGGAACCATGTTTTGATTGTCCTTCTGTTGCGTGGGGTCATGTTACCAAACAACCATGTTTGGAAAGGTTCCATTATATTTTAGTGAAAACAATTAATGGCTCCTTGGAGGGTAGGTGTTGCTCCTGTAAACGACTCCAGTACTATAGTATGGATTGTCCATAGTGCTATTGCAACTATTAACGCCCGTTGGGATGGATGGATAGGTGACTCCATGTTGAGAGCAAACATGTTACTAGCCAAACTAAATAAATGACCATTGTTTTGGTGGAACAGGCGCATGACCTCTTTCCAGACAGCTACTGACGTTGGACATTGTTATAAGCGGTGTACTAGGCTTCCATATTGGCCACATATTGTGCATGGGGAGTGAGCAGCGTTTGATCTTTCTACTGTGCAATATACTCTCCTCTTGCATCTCCACACATGTGCTCATATTCTGGGTTGTAGTAGTGATTGATGTGTGTATCTCCAGAAACTTCTTTGGGTCTCCAGGTTTTTAATGGTATATCCATATGATCCAGGTAATCATTCCTGGTAATGTTACTAGGATTTCGGCTTATTATGTTATCTGTGACTATTTAGCCATTAACTTCCTATCTGTGTGTTAGCCTTGGGAATCCTCGGTGACTGATCTGGCCACATATGTGAATCTTGCACTTTGCTCTTCTTTTGGCTAAAAGTATTAGTTTAAAGTGTACAGGAGTGCCATGTGGTCCTGCAGCTGTAGGGTGAGACGCCAGATACTTAATTAATGTGTTTGGATAATCTGGGTTTCTTAATTGGAGTGAGCATGTAAAATTAGATCTTGCTGTTCTAGCTCAATGTATATCTGGAAGGTCTGGATTTTCACCTGAGCTATCCAGGATCCTAGTATATAGGTCACTTGCTCTACATAATTAGTTAGCCCCATACCACCATTCTTCTTAGGGCCAAATAAGGTTTCAAGGCGTACAGGAGAATTTTGGTTGGACCATAGCCATCCCTGTATTAAGGCGTAGATTGTATTAAAAAAGAACGGTGAGAAAGCAATTGCATGGGCTGTAAACTATATGATTCATAATATCATGGAGTTGGCTATCATAACCCGTCCCGTTAGACCTGTTTGATGTCCATGCAAGGAGGCAATGCGTTTTATTATTTTATCTTGAAGTTGATTTTCCATCATGGTGTTAGCATAACCTCCTGTTTCTAACCATATCCCCAAGTGACGGACAGGTCCAGCTTCTGGCTTGGTAGTGAAGGGAAGTTCCAGTGGGGTAATTGCTGATCTTTACCTCCTATGTTTGGTGAGGAGTCTTGATGTTGTATTGGTTTGTTGACCTAGGGTAGATGGTGGCCAATGGGTCTGGTATTTCCTCAGGAGTATGATTTCCGTTTTTTCAGTGTTAAGCGATGCTTTGCTTATGGATGAGCATTCTTGAGTTATTTCCTCAATTCTGAGGGCATCTTGGTTGTTGGATATACCCACCACTCAGTCATCAGCAAAAGCCATCATTTTGACTGGTGGTTGGCCATAGACATTGATTCCATTGATAAGAGCGTTTGTACTCCAGATTAGGAGATCCAGACTAAAATTGTATAGCAGAGGGCTTAGAGGGTCCCTTGTTTGAGTCCGCTCTGTGAAAAATGAGGTAATTAAAAAAACTGCTCCGCGCACAGCCATGGTGGCTGATTCTGTGAACAACATCACCCGGTTTATGAACTTATTTGGGAGTTTGAATTTTTGAAGGCATGCCCTGAGATAGGTCCATTTCACCCTGTCATATGCCTTCTGCTGATCTAAAAATACAAGCGCTCCAGATGCTTTGGATTGGCAGACATTTGCAACTGTGTAGTATTATCCTGTATGGATCTTCTTGGGACAAATCCATATTGTGATGGGGATATTATATCAGTTGCAATTTCTCCTAATCGTTTGGCCATAATTTTTGTGAATATTTTTAGTATCAGCGTTGGTTAGGGAGATTGAGCGCCAATTAGATAGGCTTAGTCTAACTCCTTTTTTGAATAGAGTGACAGTTTATGCTTTTTTGCCTCCAGGTAGAAGGCATGTTTCCATAATGCACTTGTTACTGGAAGCTAAAAGAATATTATATATTTTAGCAAAACATTTTATATAAAATACATAGGGAATCCCATCAAGTTCAGGGAATTTCCCTCTTTGTGCACTGCGTACTATTTCCCAAAAATTCCTCACATGATATTAGGTAAAAAAATTGTTTTTTTGAGCCTCAGTGTCAATATGTACATTTGCTAGGAATTTTTCGATTTTTGATGGTTCAACCAGTTCAGATTTATATGATCTGTATAAAACCTGTGTACTCTGGTCACAACTTCTTTGGGTGTTTCCACTATGGATTTATTCAGTCGTCTAAACAGTGTGCAGGCTATCGTGTTTTTGGGTGTAAAATTGATGGAAAAAACAGCTCAAAAAAGTTTATCCATCTTTTAGGTTTTTTCTCTATATTAAATCCCAACTTGGTGTTGGTGTTCGCGTATCAGGGTGTTTAACTGTACAAAAACTCTGCCCATTTGAGTCCCCATCTAGGGCTATATCCTGTGTGTGGGACATTATTTTCTAGGTGAGTAAATTATGCCAAAGTGTGGTTGATGATGGCTGAAGCTGCCCATATTTTTTTAATGCTGTGTGTTTAATCTGTTGTCATTAATTTTTAAATCTTCCCAAGTGATTAATGGGTCTGAACAGAGAGGTGTTTGAAAATTCCGTGTTGAGGATATTTCCTCCAACCAGGATTGAAATTCTGAGTCAGCTAAATTTTCTGGGAATATTCTGCACCAACTGTATGCTTGGATAGTTGTTTTTGCTGGTGTGAAGGACACTAAAATTAGCTGATGGTCAGAGAATTCGATTTTTGTAGTCTTTAATTTATGAATTTGGGGCAAGATACTTAATGATGCGAGTAATATGTCTATCCGTGACATGGGGATAAGTACACTTTTGTGCACATGTGGGCGTGTCATGTTCTGTAAGAGGGGTGACCGTTTAGGTAATGGATCATATAGTCTCAGGGTGGCCTATAGCACACGAAGTTCCACTTGCCCTTGTGGTGTCTCCGTTGTGAGTGGCCATTGTTCAGTTTCTGGGTTGATCCAGCAATTCATGTCTCCCATGAAGAAAGTGTTTGATGGAAGGTGGAGTTGTGTTAGATCTGTTAAAAACCCTTGACGGTCTGTTTCACAGTTTGGTGCATACACACTGGCTATTATGTGCACCTCTTTGTGCAATGAGAAGGTAATGGCAAGTATGCGGCTGCCCAAAAACAAATTTTTATTAATAAAATTTAAGTTTTGGTTCACATGTATTATCAACCCACAGTGTTGTGACCAAAAATGATATTGTTGAAAGGAGCATGTTTTCCCATGCCTCCTTCTTTCCCTGTAGACATTGGGTTTCCTGAACCACCAAGATATACACAAGTGGGTTTTGCAGGAGACTCAATTTATTGGCCAAGGATGTTAAGGTCTTAAGTCCCACTATGTTCAGCATCCCTATCTATACTGAGATGCCTGATACGCCTCAGGAGCGGTTAGCAGGGCTCACAGCCCTACTCCCTCACCCTCATTATTCTCCATTGCATCTTTGCTATGGGTCTAATTATGAGTAGGAGTTGTGGTGCATTCTGCCCCTTTTGTTACCGCTGCTTTTGCTCCTCACATGCCTTTTATGGATTTTGCTTTCTCTTTGCGGTGCAATTGTGTGTTCTTATTAGCCACATTTTTATTACTCACATTCTATTGTTGATTTTCACTCCTGATTGGGTTGTACTCCACATTTTTTGGGGTGTGTGCTAAAACCCTGTTTTGCCACGTTTGCTTTTAAATTGGGTTCCACTAAATCCATTCTGTTTGGATTGGTTGTTTGGTTTTCTGTTGGATTTGATTGGCTCATTGTTTCAAGTTCATCCATGTCTTCATGGATCTGTTTCAGCGAGATGGATGATTTCACCAAGGCCTTTGCTTTGGCCGCAGCCAACTTGTGTGCTTGTTTGGCCATTTTTCGTTCTATTGGGGAAATTGGGTCAGTTATTTTATATTTTCCATGTTCTCCCCAGTTGAATGCTTGTGTAGTGTCTTGATTTTGGCGTACTCTGAGTCATCTTTGCCCAAACTTCCTCACAGAATTCCATTTCTCTTAGGCATTCTTTTATGGGACAAGCATGAATATTATGCCCAAAGGCCTGGCAGTGGTTGCATATGAGGCGCACGCTCTCCACTGTTGCGCAGAACAGTTGGGATTTTTTCCCATCAATAATTAAGGATGCAATGTGGGAGATTTTTGTGATATTCTCCACTATCTCCTGGTTTGGGGAAGTGAACTCGATTGACTTCCAAGTGCTAAGGGTTGTCATCATCAGGAATCTTTGCATTTCAAATTGTTTGATTTTTCTATAGAATTCCAAGTCTTCCAGGATATGTCGTTTGACTACTGTGCACGCCAGTGTAGTTGGAAGGTAGTCAAAATCTATAAAAATGTCTTTGGATTCTGTCCAACATATGAGTTTGGTCAATACCAGATGCTGAACATTGGGAAGGTTGAGCACTACTCTGACCTTTGCTGCTTCATTTGCTTCTTCTGCTGTTCTGAACCCAAAATCTACCCAACCTTTGTGGATAGTATGGTTTGTCAAGTACACCATGTGCAGAAATAATTTAAATTGGGATTCCCCAAATTTTTCCCACATTCTCAGTGTCTCTACACCCAAGAATACATGTATCACATGTTCCACTGACAGTAGCAGTTGTGAGTGGAATATTTCCATATAATTGCAGTAACTTACTAAAAAATTCACAAAACCTATGGGGTATACCTTTGGTTTTTTTACTGTTATTTTAGTTTGTTCCTGTGCACTTGGTGCCTTTAGGCGGTGCGGATACAGGTCTGCTACCCTTTACCGCGTTCACCCAAAGATCTGCTACCCTTTACCGTGGTCACCCAATTGTTTAATTGTTATTAATTGTGCTCATCTCACCTGGTATTGATTATCAAATTGTTTTGTTTGAATCAAATCGTTTACTAAAAGTGATAGTAATTGGAAAGAAAAACTCAGAATCAAACTTTTTTAGTACTAGATCTCAGAATCAAACTTTTACTATACTTAGTTTGACTAGATGAGTAAGCAAGCTCTACAAGGTCTCAAGATAAGTTTACTAAACAAACTCCATTAACTCATTAGACATGCTAGATTAAAAATTCTTCCAGCCAGATGGAACAATTTCAGATGAATCTAGAACCACTAAATCCACTATCAGAGAGTCCTATTTCCTCTCACCAGTCCAAAAATAGTTTATGATTAATTGTAAACATAATTTATATTCATCTTAATACTATTTATTAAACTCTTAGTTCACTTTATGAAAACATGATACCTGGGATATACTATGTCAGCAAACCTAGATTTAAAATTGGACAGATTTGTGGATTGCACCCTCCACTTATAATTACACAATTTAAAACATACTTCATGTTTTTATAATACTTGTAATTAATCTCTTTCAGCCGCATCAATACCATTAATTAAAAATGTCAGAAATTGTTCCCTTACCCAAATTTGAACATTAACATTTGCAATGACAAATAATTTGATTTTATTGAAGGTTAAAATGTTGAGTGGATCAAATGCCCCCCTTCAGAATCAAGCCTCATTGATAAAAATGGGTTGTAGCGTAATAATCAGTGCTCTAAAATGAGCAAGAACCAATACAAAATCAGGAAACATCATAAGGTATAATCCTGACTGTGCCATCAATTGGCAACCTGGGTGCAACTTTATCCCAAATAAAGATTTGCTATCCTAAAGTACCATAAATGAGAGCATGACAATTCAGATGTTGACATAAGAAGAAAATTACTACTTAGTCTTGTTTGGATGAGAAGTAAAGATCCTGATTGAGTAGGACTCAGAGCTCTTTATGCTACAAGGCTCCCACACATCATATAAAGATTAATATTCTAATTTAATAAGTTCTAGATTCTTTTCTATTGTCTAGATTAGCATATATCTTTATTTTCCTATGCATATTAATGACAGTAAGATTTTCAATTTGTGACTAGTATAGTTTACAATAAATGAACCCTTATGATGTAAAAGAACTTTGCCATAGCATTAAAGAAGCCATTCCATCGCTAAGAGTCATACCAAAGAAAGATAGAATCTCCAGACATTGAATCTCTGGCCAACCAAAGAATCATTTCAATGTCTCTACTAGAACAGTGAATCAATTAATAATTTTTGGTATTTGCTTTTTGGGCTTTTTAAGATTTTAGCTGTTCTGTTTCCCTTCTATTGATTTCACCATTTAGTTTTAAAATTAGGTTTTTAAATATAAAAAATCTGTCTGCTAAATACTCATAGCTTAATTGCCATTATCAGGAATTGACATCTTATTTTGGGCTGTGTCGCAATTTTGGATTTTGACCAACCATAATATCAACTTCAGCCATAATACCCCTACTAACCTATAGACCTCACCTTTAACCTCTTCCTGATTATCAATATTCTACAGCAGATCGATGAGTTTCAATCTGACATCATATGTTTTACTAATATTTCTTAAGCCTGAACCAAAGCATTACTCATTCACAAAACCCTTGTACCAACTACCTGTGTATGGAAGATCATTTACTATCAATATGGTGTCAAATTTTGCTAGCATTTTCCCCAATCAATTTTTCATTTATTAAGTTACAAATAAAAATGATTTTAAGATCAATTCCCATACACTCATTTACTGAATGCCCAGTCCCCAAAAAGAATTTTGTTCCCATCAATTAAATCGACCAAATAATGATTCCGCCAAATTTTTCCAGAATATCTCTGTCAATTAAACCATAAAAATGTTCCCAACATTGGCAGACAATTATATAGAGGCTACTAATACTAGAAGACCACCATTAAGGTGTGCCAACGTTGGAGATAAGACCATTAGGTTTCAAGTGCGTTTATTTGTTTCCATTATTGGATAATAATGGGAACCACTAGGATACTTAGGAGCTGAAGTAAAGACTGACTTACTAAGAACAGGGTATTTATTTGGCTAGTCTTGTACTAGAATAAAGAAGAACACAATAATGCACATTATGGTATTGACTAGTATCAAAGAGCGCATAATCCCTTTACATTGGATACCCTATGCTCAAAGTAAAGCCTAAGACTAAATAAAATCTGAGAATATATTTAAAATAAACTTATTTTTGTATTAAACTTTATATTTGTTTTTGAGGCATATTGTCATCATACAGTTATTGTCATGGATTTGGCTAAGAAGAACTAGACTGGGCTCCCAGTTAGGGTGCGCAAGCACCCAGTGGAGGCACCAGAATGCCAAAGGCATAGCGGTCCAAGTGACTAATAGAAGTGGGGTCCTATGGGAGACACAAGGAGAGCAAAAGTTCAGTAACATACCAAAGGCCCCAAGGCAAACCAGATGGTTGCATTGGTGGCAACCGTGAGTCTTGTGGGGGCAACCCCCAAGGGTGGGAGAGGCAGAGAGGACGACGACTCCTCCAGGGTTTGTGGTTGCTGGCCTTTGGATTTAGATAGGGGGCTTGCACACCAGCGAGGGATGGCACAGAGGTCGCCACATGATAATAAATGTGAGCAGAGGTATAGTAAGACCCATGAGGGGGGTTGGGACTGAGTTTCCCCGAAGGGGGCGCTCTAGGTCCTGCTGGTAGGCCAAGCCAGTAGTGGATGAGGTAGCTATGGAAGCCAAGTCCACGAGTGGCAGGGTGGGGGTGCTTGGGTGCTGCTCTAGCCAGGGAGCAGTTTTGGAGGACTTGGTGACCAAACGGATGGAAGGGTCTCCATTAATGGATGCGCAAAAATGAATGAAGCAGCAGGTTTATCATCAGGGGAGAGGTGGAGTATCACATTTGCAATTGCTGCCGCGTGGTGGGATTAAGTGACCAGATAACCCAGTCAGCAAACATTGGCAGGAGGACTTGGGCGATGGCGCATTTTTTCAGATTGATAAGTAGAATTTTTATAAAATTAAAGAGGTAGATGGAGGCCGCAGCAATCTATATGGGGAAATCAAAACGTATTATATAAAAGGAAAGAGAATGAACTGACAACTACCCCCAGCTGTGGCAGTTGCCTTAAGAACTGGGCTGAATGCATGGGGAAGGTATCAAGGGATTGGTCGTTTGGGGGCTGGTGATGGGATTTGGTTGGCTGGCTTGGAGGGGAGTGGAATGCCACTCCAGATTTTGGCAAAAGTCAAGAAAACTTTGAAAATTTTTCCCAGATTCTTGAGGCCAAACCAAGTCAATATTACTGATCTGGATCCTGGTGACCCAAGTCGTCCTGTTCGTATGGTTTGGGTGGGCCAGATTCATCCCAGGAGGCAGGGGTCCTTGGATCAGATTATTTGCAACTTGAGCTGATCCATCAATTGGACTACTCATGCGATCCAAAATCCCTGGATTTATTTTGGAGTGTTGGGGCAGATGGTCCAATTCGTTCAGGCCCTTGTTCAAGATCCAAGCCATATCCCAACCTGATTTCTGGAGCAGGCTAGTCTGGGCCAGCTCCCCCGGTCAGGAATTTGCTTGCTGGGCTCCAATGTTGGGAATTGTCATTTTCCCAAAAGATTGATATGGTTTGTCTGGGGAGTGGGTGGTCCCAGGGGCCTCTCCAAGCCCCCTGATGTGTGCAATCTCCCTGCAGACCCCTTCTATCAAACTTACCAGGGTTGAGGAGGAGGGAAGAGGTGGGAGTGGGCTATGTTTGGGTGGAAAAGCAGTTACCCAGCGCTTATCTATCACATGGGCTAGGTCGCCCAGCTGTGACAGAGGGTTCACTGGAGCCTTGGGGCCCCTTTTCTTCCAGAAGGGGTGCTGATCCCTATCCAGTTGTAAGGGCTGGTCCCCAGGACTTACAGTTATACCTGTTTAATTGCCAAATCCATGTGAATATCTTTTCCAGTTAAAATCAAATTTGAAACAGGCTGAATGCTGGATGACAATACAGGGTAAGACCATATAGAGATTTAAATAAGTACTTACTAGTTATCCAGTAGTTACTACCCCTTTAAGCAATTAGGGGGACATGAAAGGACTCATTTCATCTTAAGGGTCAAAGTTAGTTGCTGTAGTAAAATCAAAATTAGTGTGTTATCTGTTTTTATCAAAGCATTAATATTATAATGATAGTAAGGGGCAGCACAGACTTACCAGGTCCTCGTTAAGGGTAATAACATCAGTCACCACATAAGACACAAAGTTCTTACTATTATCTGATAGTAGAACCTTTGTTTTATCATGAAAGGGGAAGACCTGGTTGAATATTAAATGCATTACCTTTAGTAGTCGCATTGACCACTTAAATGTTGTTATGTTTTTAGTTGATGGTGCATAACTGAATCAATTAGCAAAGAAGACTGAGGATAGACTTCTTACATTATAATTCCTGCTTAATAGAAGAGATAGTTGCTCTTTGAATCCTAAAATCACAGAGATACTCCAGTACACTTATGTCTTTAAGCTTACAAGGCAGTCAAAAATAGATAAGAGATTTTTGCCTTTGTATATTAAGAAACCTTCCTACACAATTGAACCTACTTCCTTGAGGCAGTCAAACATAATTCAGTACTTATATTCAAGAATTTGGTCAAATGTAAACACTACTTTTATTAGCATATATTTTTAATAAGATATTAATGTTTATATGGCAATAAGATATAAAACAATAAATGATGATTTTTTTATTGGAAATGTGCCAGTATTTTTATACTTAGTGAAATCTTCTGGCCATAATCATCTACTAAGATGATTATATAACCTGCCAATCTTTGCTGGTTATGATCATATATATGAAAATATTCCCATAATTTAGATCATCCTGAATCTGGAGTACAAAAGTAACAATTACTTCATCCTGATTGTGGTCAACATAATTTTTAAACTTAAATTTATTGCGAGGAAGGCCAACCATGGGACAGACACTTCCAAATTTGACCCAAAAGAAACAAAACTCAGTAACAGGGAAGGCACCCCAGAGAAGCGATGCTATCTCTTGTTGCCAGTGGGAACGCCACTATGGGGAGGGGGAGGGAACGTGTGAAGGGGCCGTAGCCACAATTGAACACGTGTGGAGGAAAGGGTCTGATTTGATGAACCAAACTGGGAACCAGGAGGAGACCAGCTGAAGGCGACGCGGTGGGAGGTATCCAAACATCCACGCCTGAAAGTGGTCCACCAAATGAGACCGGAATCTGTGGACAGCTTCTGGGAGGGTGGGGATGGAGCCAGCGATGGCATCCAAGACAATCGTGTGGATAGTCCACATGGCAATTGCAACCACCAGAGCACAGAGGGAGGGTGGAAGGGGGGAGGACATTGATAAAGCAAACATATCTATTGACATACTGAAGGGATGTGTTTGATCCTAGCCAAGGAGACGTTGAACTTCGCGCCATATCACTTTAGAGGTAGGACACTTCTACATGCGGTGGAACGGCGTTCCATACTGGCCACACATGACGCAGGATGAGTGTAAAGCGTTAGAGACGCTCAGCCATATGGTACACCCGCCTCAGGCAGCGCCACACATGGGAACGGATTTGAGGCTGCAACAGTGGATGGTGTGCGTATTTCCAAATAGTCTTCTGAGTCTCAATGGAGTAAGGGATGTCCATCATGTCCAGGTAGTCCACCCTGGATAGGACATGGGGCCGTGTGGGGATCACGCCATATTGAATGGGTAACCCCTGTACCTCTTGTGTGGACTGAGGAGAGGGGCGGCCTCTCTGGGCTGTGTGTCCACTAATACAAGTTCTCCACTCAGCGCTCCGCATGGAGAGGAGGATTCGTTTGTAGTGGGTTTTAGTACCGTGAGGACCTGTGGCCGATGAGTGGGAAGTCAGATATTTCATCAAGGAGTGAGGATTCAATGGATTGTTAAGGCTCAAGGCGTGGGAGAAGTTGGAGCGGGCCGCGTGGGACCAGTGTTGAGAGGGGAGCGTAGGGGTGGTGACAGCCGCAATCCAGGTGCCCATTATCTTGGCAGCATGGGCTTTGAAGTCAAGCAGGCCCATGCCACCATGAGATGAGGGCCAAACATGACCTCTAGCCGTACTGGTGGTGGGCGGCCTGACCAAGGCCATCCTTGCAGAAGGGCATACAAGGATTTGAAAAATCCTGGGGAGAAGGGGATGGCGTGGGCTCCAACCAGACTTTGGAGAGGAGCATAGAGTTGGCTAAAACAACCCGGCCAGTAAGGGAAGTAGGGTGGGCTCTGAGGGAGGCGATGCGCTTTGTCATATTGTCTAGAATACAACTTTCCATTACTGCTGATGTGTACCCGCCTGCCTCCACTTACACACTCAGATGGCGGACAGGCCCAATGGTAGGGCGTGGTATGAAGGTGGACACTATTGGGGCGGTGTGGGGTGAGCAGGGAGGGCGAGCACGTATGCGAGCAGATGGGCCAGGCCGGGCACTGGTCGCTGGGGCCCAGCAGGTTTGATACCAGCTAAGGAGGATTATTTCGGTTTTGGAAGCGTTCAGTGCAGCATTACTTACCTGGGAATACTCCTGGATTAGAGCTTCAAGAGTGCGTGCATCTATATTATTAGACACCCCAACCACACAGTCATCTGCAAACGCCATCATTTTCACTGGGGCTTGGCCTGGTACATGGACCCCAGTGAGGTGGGCATTCACATTTCGAAGTAGTGGGTCAAGGCTGAATTTGTATAAGAGTGGGATAAGGGGTCCCCTTGTTGTAAGCCCCTTTGAGGGCGGACTACTTCCGTTAAGAAGTCAGGGCCACGCACTGCCATTGTTGCAGATTCCGTAAGCAGCATTACCCAGTTGATGAAGCGAGGGGGTAAGCAGAATTGATGGAGGAAGGCCCTGAGGTATTCCCAGTTTACTCTATCATAGGCCTTCTGTTGGTCCAAGAATACAAGTGCCCCAGAGGCTGTGGACTGGCATGCGTTAGCCACAGAGTGCACGTTGCCTCAAATCGACCTTCTGGGTATGAAACCAATTTGTTCTGGGGAGATGGTGGCAGATGCTACAATCCCTAAACGGTTAGCCATGATTTTTGTTAAAATTTTAGTGTCTGTGTTAGTTAAAGAAATGGGGCGCCAGTTGACTAAGTCTAGCTTGTCCCCTTTCTTAAAGTGTGTGACGGTGAAGGCCTCTTGTCCTCCTGGTAGGAGGAGCGTTTCCAGAAGGCTCTGGTTAATGGGGGCAAGCAGCAGTGGGGATATATATTTGAAGTACTTTTTGTAGAATTAATATGGAATGCCATATGGGCCTGGGAATTTCCAATTTGGTGCACCACGGATGGCTGACCAGAGTTCATTCAGAGTAATCAAATTCATCAATTCTGGGTATCAGGAAATGGTGTAGATGTGGGTTTGGTCAAAAATTTTGCCAATTTGGCCAGCTGAATTGGATCAGATCGGTATAAATTGGAGTAATACTTTTGTATTTCTATTGCCACTACAGCTGATGTATCTGCGGCAGAATCATCCGATCTCTGCACCTGTGTGCAGGCCACACTCTGGCGTGGTGCAAAGAATTTTTTAAAAAAATGTGGTGCACTTGTCACTCTCTGTAATGCGTTTGGCCCTGTACTGAACACAAACCTGACGTTTGTGCTGCCTTTTGAGCGCGTTGAGGTGGGCGGCTGCCTCCGCCCACTTCCATCCCCATGCAGGGCTGTAGCTGTGGCAGGGATATTGGACTCCAGGTGTGCCAACTCTGCCAGGGCGCGCGAAATGATGGATGATGTGGCTCATGAGCATCAGGAGGAGGGGTGGTGAGAGTGGCGGATGGTATCCTTTTTGAAGGCTGACCATGTGGAAATTGGGTCCGCGCAAAATGGTGTAACAAACTCTTTTGCCAAAGTTGCTGATTCCACCCAAGTGGAAAATTCTGGTGACGCAAGTTTGGGAGGGCGGAATTTGCACCAATGTGGGGCCTTAGCCACTGTGACAGGTAAGTGGTAGGTTATTGAGAATGCCAGTGGTCGGAGAATTCAATTTTTGTTGATTGGAAGTGGGAAATGTGAGATTGAAATTTTGCCGGCGTGAGGATAAGGTCAATGCGGGTCATGGACCTTAATTGGCCATTGTGGACGTGGGGGTGCATCATGTTTTTGAGCAGTGGGGCATGCTACGGCAGTGCATCTATTAACCCAATGGTGGCCTTAAGAACGCGAAGTTCTACGTGACCCTGGGGGGCGTGGGAGGAGGAAGGCCAACGGTCCATGGGTGTGTTTAGCCAACAGTTCATGTTGCCAACTATGAAAGGGTTTGGGGGTAACGGGAAGGATTTGACTGATGAGAAAATTCCTGACGCTCTTGTGCACAGGTTGGGGCATAGATGTTGATGATAGCATGCACCACGTTGGCCCACGAGAAAGTGACAATGAGGACTTGGCCATTGAGGAAGGATTCCAACGATAAAATTTAAAAAACTTGTTTTTCTGAACTAGCACCCCACAGTGCTCTGACCAAAAGGATAGGGAAGGGAGGAGCATGGTTTTCCAAGCATCCTCAGAACCTCGCAGACAGTGGGACTCCTGGATGGCCAGGATATCCATGGGTAATTTTTTTTGTAAAAAACTCAGTTTCCTAGCCCGGGACAGCAAGGCCTTGAGTCCGGCGATATTCAACACCCCTAAAGTGAAGGTTTCCCCCATCACACCTTAGGTGCGAGGGGGTGGGCACCCAGGCCCACTAGCCTCCTCTAGAGCCCCACGGGCCTTCATGGCAGCGCAGGTGTTTGCAGCAACTCTATCAGTGGTTTTGTTAATTTTAGCAGAAAGGTTCACATTGGCTTTTGCCTTCACTTTTTGTTTCCCCAACATTGAGCAAATTTTTTGCGGTGCGGATGAGTTCAGTGCACTAATGTTCAGGTCAAAAAAAATTTTCAGGTAGGTTGAAAACCAAGTTAGTTTCAACTGGAGCTTGGTTGCAAAGGTTGGGTGAGATTAAGTCACCCATTGGACCCTCAGATTGGTTGGCCCAATCAGAATGGGCTTCCCAATCTGATTGGTTGATGGATTCCCAAGTTGCTTCCACCGCTAAGGTTTTGATGTCCTCCTGGCTTTGGGAGTGTGGGATAGCAGAGATGACTTTGTTGCTTCCTTGGCCGCGGCCCTGCAGGCCTGTTTGGCCTTCTTCTGCTCTTGAGGGGAGATAGGTTTTACCAATAGGTAGCAGCCTTGTGCTCCCCTTGGGAAAGCCTCTTTGGTGCTTGTGGTTGGTTCATAGTGCGCCTCTCCGCTGGCCATGGCCACCAAGGGGTGCTCTTGGAATGTTATGCCCTCCTTGGTGGGGCATGCATGTGCCTTATGGATGAACGCGTCACAGTGGGTGCAGATGGGGGGTGCACTGTCCACAGTTACCCGGAAAGGGTGGGTGGTATGCCCTGGAATATCAATAAAAGTGGAGTGTGGGATCTGGGTTAGGTCCTTTGCAATCTCCTTGGTTGGGGTCAGGACTGCAATGGCTTTGCCGGTGCACAGGTGTGGCATTAGTGTAAAGCGTTGCATCTCAAAAGATTGTATTTCGCCATATATGGTGAGACCATCTTTCAGGTGCTGCTCCAAAATGGTATATTTGACTGTATTAGGCAAAAAGTCAGATGTGAGGAAAATTTGGTTGGATTTTGTCCATCTGGTGCATTTGGTTTTGACGACCCATTGCCCTTTGGGGAGGTCAATCACTATGCACACTGCAGCAGCTTTGTTTGCTGCCTCCTTGTTTTTGAAACCAAGGTCCAGCCAACCGCGTGACATGGAGTGAGGTGCAACGTGCGCCGCGATTAAGAAAAAAGTGTGCACATCCCCACAAAAGTTTTCCCATAAAGCTGTTTATTGGATGTCCAGAAACACATGGACTCCATATTCCACCGATGAGAGTGGTTGGGAGTGCGGCGTGTTGATGTACTGGTTGCATCATATTTGCCAAGCGAGGATTTCTGGGGAAATAGTGACCACCAGTTTTTTTATTATTTTCTATTCTTCCTGTTTCTCTGGGGCGTTTTTGAACGTTTGAGGCTGCAGGCCTACCACCTGCTCCTCTTACCTTACTTGCCCAACTGCTCCCTGACATGGGCGCAGACTAATCTCCTCTGTGAGATTATCAAACTAGAATCAGACTTGAATTTAATAAGTTGCAAAAGTGATTGCAATGAGAGAGAAAAGTTCGGTCAACATAATTTTGTAATTGTGAGGATCTATGAGCAATAGTGGCACTAAGTCAACAATTAATTGAAAAAAGCAAAATTAAGCCACAGCATAATTTGACTTATACAAAAATAAAAATATATAATACAAATGCATATCGCTATTGACATAACAAAAATAGGTTAGTATGCAGACCTCTTGCATAGCACTATAAGATCATTAAGGATGACTAAGTGTAATTATACTGATTACAATAGAAGAGACAGCATAACCTAGCTAAGTGCGCTGTTATAGATGCCATTCATTAATTAAAACCAAGAGGCAACCTTATTAAAGCCATAAGACCCACTTTTGGAACCCAAGTGGGGTCATAATTGGGCATCAACTGCTATGACATTTTGTCTTTTTTAGTGGTGGCTAATTGGGAGAGTGAAAAAATAATATATATCATAGTTAACGGGGTTAAATTTATAATTTTAGATTATGATGATAAATTAAGAAGGATATAAGGAATACATTTAGATAAAGTTTACTAATATTGTTAGTTTCCTCAGAGATCTTACTATTTGAGTCAATCCACAAGAATCCAACTTTTTACTCCACTTGACAGGAAATATAAACCTGAGTTTCTTGATTGGTTCAACAATATCTGTTGATAGTATGTCCTCTTCTTATTGCTGATATGTGGCATAAGCTTATCTTCAATGATAGACGTCAATTTTCTTATTTACATTTATCAATTAGGCTATAGTATGTGCCGTTTTCAATGCGTAAATCTGATTTAGTCAACTGGTCCCTGTCTGACTATTGTTACTTATACTCAGAAAGATACCATAATCAAGGAGGAGATTATTCCCAATGGGATATGTTAATCAAGTCTTCCATTTTGACCTTTAATTACGCTTATCCTAGGCTCCTGGATTATAAACGTTTGGTTATATTTCAACTTGTAAAAACTATTACTGTTACCCTTTAAGAAAAAGCGGCATTTTTGGCAGAGTTTGTCTTCATTCTTAGCCATTTTCCAATGGCGCATAGTTACTTGCTACTCTAAAAGATTTTAATGTCCCTATTTTGCAGTCTGATGACTGAACTTATGTAGAAATTTATTTGGTTATCTAGTTTTATCTGCAATGATTTTATTTCTTCCACCTCTGTTAGGGCTCAAGACTTTGCAAGCAATAAATTTTGCTGAAGAGATTACTGCATTCTGGGCGCCATCCATGGAAAACTGGACCAATTCTAGTGTCCTATTTGGGTGATAACATGCTTGATAAGCAAGTTGTCTGATTCCAATGTGCAGTCAGGAGTGCCTATCAAAGTATTTATAACACAGATTAGACTTTTATCCGCCCAAGATGGCCTTCATGGCCACATTATATGAATAACACCAAGCAGATATCTAAGAGGAGACTTTTATGCATCTTGTCTCTTCATGAGATGATGATAGGTGAATCATTAGCTTTTATTACTCTTCTAGATGTATATAGTTATGATATTGACTTTCTACTGTTCTTAACTGTCCTGGCCATGTTTTTCTTTAAAATGCGCACTTAATTATTTAATCAATGCAATTTTTTACTACTCTCCATCTCTTGTAGTGGTCTACAGCCATAATAGAGACATGGCACGTTTGGATGTACAACACAATGAGCTTATTCTTATCTGTGCAATGATTTAACAGGGGAAAATAAACCTGAACAATTGAGCATCAAGAGTCAAAAGGTGATACACCTTCCCTACTCAAAAGTAACAATAAAAATAGTTTAAAAAGTGAATCATTAAATCACTTTTTTAGTTACTTTTTAATCTCTTTTAACTCTTATCTCCTTCTTTTTTTACCAATAGAATAATACAATAAAAATTATTCTTATTACTATTTCTATAAATATTACTATTACTATTATTATTAAGGGGAACTGGAATAGTTGGGATGAGCGTCCCGCTATCACCCTAATGATGCAGGTTCAAATCCCATCATGGCAGCAATTTGTATTTATGTGCCAAGAGGATAGTAATACATGTGGATTCACGCAATATGCCTCAATATGACCAAGCAAATTAGTGAAGTTAGATCATATATTCCCAGCCTGTAGTCCTGGCAAACGTCCTCTAGGCGTTGATTGGGCCATTTTCTCATTACAAGCAAGAAGGCACTGAAGAGGATGGCTGTATCCCTCATTACTCAGGGCGATCTCGCTCATGTGGTAGATGAGCGCTGGGTAACAGCCCTTCTGCTTTTGATCCTGCTTCCAGTACCCACACTCTTATTGGCAGAACTGCTATAAGGAATCAGTGAAATCTGTGTTGAGATTGCCAAAATGAAATTGATCAGAACTAATTCAAGCAGCAATCAGCCCGATGCTTAGATTTCAAATGGTAGAAAAGGTATGAAGACCAATCTATTAGCTAAAATGCCCGATGGTTGTGACTTAGTTAAAATGACAATCAGAAAAATCTCCCCCTCCCAAAATCATTGGGGATCACCCCTGATGGGCAGGTAACAGCATCAGACACCATTAACAAGGTTTCGAAGCTTCCTGCTGGCAAATTGGGCGTTGCACCTGATGCAATGCCACTGACCAAACAAATGGCTCAGTAATTGAGCACAGGTGGTTTGGACATCCCAAACCTGTTCCCAACCAAATGAGCCCACCCCTATGTGGGGTGGCCTTGTAGGATTCCTGATGCTCGTTGGGCTAAACGCCGTCACGTCAACCATCAGAAATGCAGTCAAGCCTCAGCTTGGATGTTTGAGGTCAAACCAACAGCAACTCAGCCTGCTGCTGAATTCTTCAATGTCAGTTCCCAGTTATGTTATCTGTTCCTCATTCCAAAACAATTCGCCAGTTAGGTTGAACTTGCGAGTCCTGATCCTGGCTTGTTTCCCCTCCAAATTGACTACTATTTAATCAGTCACATCACACTGAGAAAATTGTTGGTCAGTTTTTCTTCATTAAATTTTCCATTAAAAACCTTCCCCAGAATTTTAGTTTTTATATATTGAGAATTAAGCCGCCCTTTCCACTGGCACTCTCATACCCCTTGGGGTTAACAGCCATATTTGTCAGGTATGTTATTTTTGTGCCTGTACAAAATTCTGGCTCACTGGCAGACATTGGTGAAACTCCTTTCTGGGTTCATATTTGTCATACCAGCAGCAGTGCCTTGGGCATTCTGAGTTGCCATATGGGTGCTCTGGCACTTTGTCTGGCAGGCTAGTCTAATTCTTACTTGCTGTTCGCCTGACATAATTGACAGACCATTTTTCTTTGCCATTTCGCCTTTCTCATGTATATTGGCGCAGCAATGGTTCCTCCTTTTCAACTGAACTAGGTTATGAAGAAGATTTTCTCTGCCCACAATAGTTCAGCCCCACTCAAAACTTCAAACCCATACCCCATAGTTGCCGCGGCTATTCTGCCCAAGTCAGCACATTCTGACATCTTGACTTGCAACGAATTTACCTCCCATTAAAGCCTAGTGGTTTCCCCCTCAACCCCACTACCATCTCTTTGGTATCACTGGATTCATCCACAACTGCCAATAATTAGAACTCCGCTTACTTCTTAGTACCCATGAAGATTAGTATTGGGTCCCATCACGTCTCCTTTGAGGCCCTGGGGGACACTGGAACTTCAGGCAATTTCATGAGTGTAGAACTGGCCCGGCAACTAGAACTTGCCCTGGATGCAGGTCCTTTGATGATGGTTGCATCATCAGCCTCCCAAACCTCATACCTGATACACTGACCAGTCACAATTTCAATACACCAGATCAGCTTCTGCGACCGCTTTTCTGCTATGCTGAACTTGGTGTTTCCAATGATCTTAGGAGTGGGATGGTGGTGCCAGCAACATGTCAAGATCCACTTGGAGTCTAACATGCTGTCGTTCAATAATGATCATTCTGGAGGGTAATTCCTCCTAATTGATACTCTTAAGAAAGCTCAAGGCCACAGTTATATTATGTCCCTCGTCTCCCCTACAGGCATACCATCCGATTTTCCAGAAAGTTTAATGCGTTATCAAAGTATTTTTGATTCTGAAAAGGCAGATCATTTGCCTCCCCACACTAGATTTGACTGTGGTTTTTTCACGACGGTGGAGTTGGTGAATATCAACTGCCCGTTGTATACCCACACAGCAGAGGAGGAGGTCGAGCTCAACACCTGATTAGATGATATTTTGAAAAAGGGTGGTTGTTCAAGGAGACCTCGCCTGTCGCGTCTCCCATCATCTTTGCTAAAAAAGCCAATGGTTCTCTCCGCCCCTTTGTGGACTATGGACAAATAAATAAAATCACAGTTTCTGATCCCTACCCCCTGCCTTTAGAACAGACGATAAGCCAAGCAATTGCCAGAACTCAGGTGTTTTCAAAGCTGGATCTCGTCAATGCATTCAACCAGATTCGGGTAATGAAAGGGGAAAGAATGGTTAACAGCAATCTGGATGAAGCGGGGTATTTTCTAATTTCTTGTGATGCCCCTTGGGCTGAAGAACGCTCCTGCTACTTTTCAACGCATGATCAACAATGTACTGGGTGGCCTCTGGTTTAGCTGGCAGCTGCATATATTGACGACATTCTGGTTTAATCCCCAACTCCAAACAACACGCTACTGACCTGGAAGCTTTGGCGGCCGCCTTACATAAGGCAGGCTTGTTTGTCAAGCCTTCCAAGTGTGAGTTCTATAAGGAGGAGGTTACCTTTCTTGGGAACTTCATCCTTAAAGATGGTTACGCAATCCCTCCCAATAAGTTGGATGCTATTCAGGAATGGCCAACCCCGACTACCCAGAAACAACTATAGAGTTTCTTGGGAACCATCATTTTCTTAATAAAGTTCTCCCCAGCACTTTCCCAGCTTGCTGCCCCACTCCACCCCCTTACAGGGAAAAATGTACCATTTCGCTGGACGGACGAATGACAACATGCGTTTGAATTGATTAAAGAGGTGTTTATATCCCCTCCCATCATGAAACATGCCGATCCCACCAAGCCATATATCATTGCATGTGACGCTTCATCAGTAGCCATGGGGGCAGTATTGCTCCAGGAGCATGATGGCTTGGAAAACCCAGTTGCCTACTTTTCCCAAGAATTCACCTCCTTCAGAGCAGTCTTGGGCTATTTATGACAAGGAGTTGGCAGCCGTTGCATGGTCCTTAACTCATTGGAGGTACCTGTTACAGAGTGCCCAACATGAATCAACAGTTTTCATGGATCACCAGGCCCTTTTGTACTTTTGTAAACCTCAAAAATTGGCACATCGGCAAGACCAAACCTATCAGGACCTGTGCAGTTTTAACTTCAAATATGACTCTTAAAAGGTGCACTCAATTTAATCCCCGATTTTCTCAGCTGCATCCCTTCCCAATGTTCCGCGGATCTGGAGGAAGTGGATCTCATTACTGTGATTCCTACCACCCAAATCCTGTTGATTGTCCCCCCTGTCCTTTTTTCCATCGCTCTGGCCAATGATGCTCCATTAGTTGCTCAGGTCTTAGCTAATCAAATGGCCTGCCCTGAGGGCGTGGAGCTGGTCGAACAGTTATAGCACCAGAAGCATAAAAACTCCATATACTCATTGAAGGAGGGTCTTATTTATTTTAGGTCTCGCGTTTGGGTTCCCCCTCCTTCTGAACTGAGGTATTCCGCGCACATCATGATCCTCCACGGTTGGTCACCCTGGTACTAAGAAATGCATCAATTTGATCAAATGGACCTACAATTGGACGGGTTTAACAAAAGAAGTTCTGGCTTGGATCGCCAACTGCGTTACTTGTGCTTGGGCCAAGTCAGACCGCTCTGGTAGAAATGGTCTTTTACACCCCTTACAGCAGGCGGAGGATCCTTGGACGTTGGTGTCCATGGACTTTATTGTCAAACTCCCCTACTCTAATGGGTTCACGGCGGTGATGGTGGTGGTGGATCAATTCACAAAATTCTCCCTCTTTATACCTTGTACTTCCACAATTACATTGGAGGAAATTGCCCGCCTTTTTGTGCATCACATGTTCTCGAGGTTTGGTCTCCCTCAG
This sequence comes from Massospora cicadina, assembly GCA_022478985.1. Lineage (NCBI taxonomy): Eukaryota > Fungi > Entomophthoromycota > Entomophthoromycetes > Entomophthorales > Entomophthoraceae > Massospora > Massospora cicadina. Next base: position 182,097 of record JAKSZP010011834.1, on the reverse strand, counting down.
GAGATTATTAGTGACCATGGTTCACAGTTCACAGCGCGGTTTTGGAGTGAACTCCTATCTATACTAAAAATATCCTCCTGTCATTCTTTAGCGTACCATCCCCAGTCCGATGGACAGACCAAGCGATTCAACCAAGTCCTTAAACAGTACCTGCATTGCTATGCTGCAGCCACACAGGACACCTGGGCCAATGACCTTCCCCTCTCCCAATTCGCCTATAACAATGGAATGCACGCGTCTACAGGATTTTCGCCCTATTAAGTGACGTTGGGTTACAATCCTTCGTTTTTGGTCAGAACCTGCTTGTGGCCTGAGGTTCAAGCTGCCGCGGATCACACTGACCATATTAAATAAACTCAATCCTTGGTGCGGTAACACCTCACCAAAGCTATTGATGACTGCAAGAGGTTTGCAGATTGTAAGCGGCTCCTGAGTCATGATATAACAGTGGGCTCCTATGTTGTGCTTGATACCCGCCATTTATGTATTCAAGCGCCTTCTTGTAAATTCGTGAGTAAGTGTTACAGCCCCCATTTGGTGGAAGAGGTATTGGGTAATGGTGAATTCTGGTTGAAGCTTCTGACTCACTGGAAACAGCATCCCATCTTCCACGTTTCCCAGCTGTCACCTTTTGAAGGTACAGTTCCCATGGAACCTGAACCAATCATCAATGAGGATGTGGATGAGGCTGAGGTGGAGAACATCCTGACAACCCGCAAGTCCCATCAGTCCATTCAATATCTCATGGCTTAGAAAGGTTATCCAGCTTATGAGAACAGTTGGGTCAAGGCATACAATTGTGCAAACTGTATGGAATTGGTTGAAGTGTTTCACAAAACCCACCCCAATGCTCCGCCCTTCCCAAAAACCTGCGACGGTAATGGCAATCAAGTTACCCAAGGCGCACAAGAATGTGGCTCTTATACAGTTTCCCAGTGGTGGGGCCCTTCCCTTGGAAAAAGAAAATGGTAATGTAAGTCCCAGTGAACGTCATCTGGGTGTTGATCAGGCCATTTTCTCATTTCTGAGCAAGAAGGCACCAAAGAGGATGGCTTTACCCCTCATTACTCAGGGCGATCTCGCTCACATGGTAGACAAGCGCTGGGTAACAGCCCTCCTGCTTTGGATCCCACTTCCAGTACCCACACTCTCATTGGCAGAACTAATACAAGGAATCAGTAAAATCTGCACCAAGATCGCCAAAATGAAATTAATTGGAACTAATTTGATTGGCAATCAGCCTGATGCTCAGATTTCAAATGGTAGAAAAGGTATGAAGACTGATCTATTGGCCGGAATGCCTGACAGTTACAACTCAGTTAACATAATGATTAGAAAAATCTCCCCCTCCCAAAATCGTTGGGTATTACCCCTGATGGGCAGGTAACAGCATCAGACACCATCGATGAAGTTTCAAAGCTTCCTGCTGGCAAATTGGGCGTTGCACCTGATGCAATGCCACTGACCAAACAAATGGCCTAGCGACTGAGCACAGGTGGGTTGGAAATCCCAAACCTGTTCCCAACCAAATGAGCCCACCCCTATGTGGGGTGTCCTTAGGGGATTCCTGCTGCTCATTGGGCTAAACGCTGTTGCGCCAACTGTCAGAGATGCAGTTGAGCCTCAGTTCGGATGTTCAAGGTCAAACCAACAGTGACCCGTCCTGCCGCTGAATTCTTTGATGTCAGTTCCCAGTTAAATTAACTGTTCCCCTTTTTCAAACAATTTGCCGGTTAGGTCAAACTTGTGGGACCCAATCCCAGCTTGTTCCCTCAAATCAACTACTATTTTATTAGTCACATTGTACTGAGAAAATTGTTGGTCAATTTTTCTTCCTTAAATTTTCCATTAAAAAACCTTCCCCAAAATTTTAGTTTTTATATGTTGAGAATTAAGCCGCCCTTTCCACAGGCACTCTCATACCCCTGGGGTTAACAGCTGTATTCTCCAGATATGTTATTTTGTGCCTATACAAAATTCTGGCTCACTGGCGGATATTGGCGAAACTCCTTTCTGGGTTCATATTTGTCATACCAGCAGCAGTGCCTTGGGCATTCTGGGTTGCCATACGGGTGCTCTGGCACCTTGGCTATCAGGCCAGTCTAAATCTTACTTGCTGTTTGCCTTACACAGCCTATCAGAACATGTGAGGGAAGGTTTTACCCCAGTACTTGGGTTTTGTCCTCCACTCCTATCTTTTCGCTCCATACTCCCTATACCTCCTATTGGTGCATTATATTTGTCCCAAGTTTTGCCAAACTCAAATAAAATTACTATTACTATTACTATTATTTACTATTACTACTACTATAACTATCATGACTGGTGTTACTATTACTACTGTTGGACAATTGCCCTCTCAACTTTGGCAAAAGAATGCCTTGGGTAAGGATAGTATCAATTTAACAAATATTATTGGCCAATTCTAAGTCAAATCCCATAATAATAATATTTTGGATGAATATAAAGACAAAATTGATCAAAATACCCTGGTCAATTCTTGGTGGAACCCCATAAAATGGGGGTAACACTTTTTTAAATTATTACATGGGAAATTAACCCAAGATCAGGCAGTTGGATTGCTCTGACCATGTGTCAGAATCCGGGGAGTCCATAAGAAGGTTCTCCCCCAGCCATGTCTAGTTCCATTCAAACACCTAAGCAGGGACCAACCCTTTTTATAGGCTTAGCGGAGGTCCCCCAAGATAAAATTATTTTATCTAATGGTGATTGGTTAAATTATATCAAATTATTAACTCATGGGTTCATTCTGCCTAAAAATAACTTCCCATCTGGCATCTCATCAAATTGACCCAAACTTCCTGAGCTCTTATAGAACAAATTTCCATATTCCCTAATTTGGACGTTATTAAGCTATTATGAGTATCAAATTTAACCCCTTAAACTTCAATACTCACTTTAGTATAAATACTGAGCAGTAGTAGTGAGAAGTATCACTTTTTGCTTCCTATCCTGTGCCAAATAATAATCTTTTAAATACCTAACTTTAGATTTATCTGAGGTATGCTGACCAGGGGACAAACATTAACAAAACATAAATACCAAACAAAAAAATGAAAAATATGGACCAACCGCCCTAAACGAGTGGCAAGACACACAAAAAATGGTAAAACAACCAATCAGGCGGAGCAGCGGTGAGCCGCTTATCCCACCATGGCAGAGGTGGAGGGGGATCAGGCAGACGTTTGAAATCATGTTCAATATTGAATATCTGGATGAATGCTGAGAGAAAGTGGGTTTGAGCGTCCATTGGATAAGGATTAAGATGAAGCAGATATTCATTGAGACTGACACTGACAATTTGGGCCTGGAGCAAAGCCTCCATGAGTTTTGCAATATGGTGTTCAGCTTGTATGTGGTCGTCAAGATGCTGGGCTAATTGTGCAATGTTAGCTCTGGTGATGCACATAATTGGAAAAAATGCCAGTTCAGCAACATGCTTGATAGCGGTGGTGGCAGTTGCATCTAGGCGTTTGATTTCCGCTTTGCAACAGCAGGGAAACTGAGGGGGAACTAGGTGGGGTTCAGTCTTTCCTTAAATTCAACAACAGAAAGTACCACGGCTTCACAGAGATGGCAGCTTTTGGGTGAGACCACCGCAGCCTCAGCAGCTGATGGTCACTCAGAAAAGTGGTAGCAGTAGGTTTGGGGACATATTTGTTTAGGCGGGAATGGGGTATTAAAGTCTGGATTCAGTTAAGGTTCTAAATTCAAAGGGAGGTCTCGAAGTGGGACAAAATTCACCAGATTTGGTCACTTCATCCAATAAATCCCAGGGATTTTAGTTGACAAGGATTGATTCAGAAATATGTGACTGTGGTTAAGTAGGCTTTGGGGCGGTATATTTCTTGGGCTGAATAAGGGTCCAAACCTGCTCCCAATTAGTTAAATTGGGAGTGTAAAAATTTACTTGAGGGTTATTATCAGCAAACAACCCCAGTAATCTTTTTACTTCACAGGTCTGGTTTCTTGTGCACTTTGTCTGCATTGTATAATATATTAGAATATTGGTTGATAATAGTATGATGACTATTATTCATAGTTGAGGGTGAATTCTTATATCTTGGCCCAACGCTTGGCTAGTATTCCTGATTAAATACTTAAGCTTTAGTGATCTAGGATTCGTTACCATGTTCTGTCCAACTCAATCTTCTCTGAGATTCCCTGGTGACAGTCTCTTTGGTCCAACACACATTCAGCAGCAATCCTTGATAGTGTCTCCTTCTTTTCTAGATCACTGCTCAGATCTTTACTCTTTTCGCTAAAAGTCTCCCAATTATTGCACACAACAATAATATCCTTGAGAAGAATATCACAATGGAAAGCTGATGATAGTTTACTACTTAAACTATATACCGGAGGAAAACTATATTGATAAACTACTGTTGTATTATTTGTTTTTGTAAATATTATTTTTTATTAGGAGTGAATTCTAGGGAATTTATAGTAGGGATTCAGTCGTCTAATCCTCAGTTGACACCTCTTCAATTAAATGGCAGCCATTGCCATTGAATCACCCATCCTCATCTCGGCAGCAATGGTTTTCCCCATCCTGTCTAATAATTGTCATTGGACATCCTTGAGACCTAAACAGAAAGAAGTCAGAAAACGCGTCCCTAACGTTTTCCTCTTAATCTAAGCGAACCAATCATATTTGGCTAGCGACCTGCTTAGGTAATGGGACTTACTACCCATTAAGGCAGGTCATGCACCAACTGATTGAATCACTAGTTACAGGCAGCATCACTCGCTTCCAACTTTCTACTCATTCCCAATCAGTCAGTGATGAAACCTGACCGATTTCAATTGGTACACCTGATATTCAATCACTATCAGATGCCCCTATCTCATTAGCAACTCTACCCAACAAGATCTTTTGTATTCGTCCAGATCAATCCCCAATGAATATGACCAGGCGAATATCCCAAAATCCCTCGAACATATTTACTCTGAAACTTGGGCCAACCAATTTCCAATTCACTTTGCCTTAGGGAATTATCCTCTAGCGAATTCTGGTAATCTAGCAGGCTGGAAATATGGGCAAAAATCTCAACACATTCCCCCACTTGCCTAGATTTACAGCAAGAAAAGGACCAGGTCATGAGAACATCTTCTCAGACACTTGGTTGAATACTTCATTGGATCAAGCGGAGTATGATCATCAATACTCAACGCTGCTTGGGATGACCTTTGGCATGCGGAGCTCTTCCTCTTCCTCCTCGCTACTGCCTACTCAGAGCGCGGTCCCCACAATCTACTGTTATGCCAGGCTGATCAATTTACTTGTGATGATATTAGTTCTGGTATCTGTTTCCCCCCGTCAGGGCATATGACCCGCTGTCATATTCAGGTTTCTTGGTCCAGCATCCTTAATTTCCTGATTTTCTCCTCATCCTAGACAGGCGACTCTTGCCGTCAATGTTCATTTCATGGCTCAATTAAGAATACTTATTTATGTTCGCCCTCGTTATTTCTCTCAAAACCTCTTAGCTCAATCCATTCCTAATTCTTCTCTTGAAGAGCTTATCTCATCAATTTTGAGATTAATTTATCTGAAATTTAAGCTTAATTGATTTCAAAGTGTATAAGGTTGACTATCGTATAAGTTTGACATTTTCCCTCTCATCCAGCTCATATGTCAGATTTGGAGTCTCAGTATCTACAACTGCTTAATAGCATGTCTGATAAAGACCTTCAGCTCTTCCAGCTGATGAGTTGATCTGCGCGTTGGAACCTCTTCTATGGTCCTTCCAGGACTCATACTCTCAGTCAAGTACCCATGGCCAGTACTTCCGTGGAATTACCAGAAATGGTAACCAACCCTAATGAAACCAGGTTAGTGATTGTCTCAAGTGATTCATGACCAATCCTTCCTCTGTCATTAATTACTGAGTTAGATTTAAAACTATCCTGGATTAAGCTCCATATACAGACTTTCCTACCATCATCAACAATCCTCCTGAAGCAATGCCCTCTACTCTTAATCGTTCATTCCTTTCTGAATCAGACTTTCTTCAGAGTTCCTTTTCTGACTTGACCAGTATTATAAGCCAGCTCTTTTGGCCACTGAACTAGTCATGAAAAACAGTGAACATTCTAAACTACCCTAGGCAGAATTGAGGGCCCAAGTAACTGAGGTTTTGTCCATAGCTCTGAACTCTTCCAATCTCAAAAACATCCTATATCAAAATGTTGCAGCCTGTGCTCTTTGCTTTACCATCCAAGTTCTTTAAAGTTGGGCCATGAAGATTCCAGTCTCTACTGGCTTTCATCGCTCATTCTGCTTTCACTTCCAAGAAGCTCATAGTCTTCATCCGCAGGATGCCATTTGCTCCCCACATGACTATCTCATTTCTGGTTCGTCCCATTGGTATCTTCCACTGATAGCCTTAATAGGGGACATGTTGGCAACCCCCATCTAGTATCCCTTGCTCGATGCCAGCCCATATGTCCAGTATTCTTGATGAAGCCCATTGGCAAGCGCTCAAGGCTAATCTTCTAGCTCTGGTGCCATATTGGGATTACTTGGGGTTATTTGAAATCTTCCTCTTCGTGTACTGTTGCTTACACCCCCAATCCAGGGTATTGAATTTTGCATGTTCTGACATTTCCATATCTCTTCCCTAGTTGCTTTCTTGCAGGATCAGCATCCACTCAACAAACTTGTTTTAAAAATTGAACTAACTCACGCTAGCGTCTGATCACTCATATAATTTGATGGGTTGTTTAATCCTATTGAAATACATCAACCTTCCTTTAAAAGTTAACATAGGCAGAATCATTCACACATCAGGGAAACCAATAAAAAATAAAAATTATAAAAATATATCTTGTTTCTATGCGTTTTTAATATTTTTTCCATTCTTATCAATCTTTTATTTTTTTCTATGGGCTTAACCTTTTTTCAGTTCAGCGGTCCATCTTTTTATCTTATTTCCCCAAACTGATTCCTAGGTGTACTTAGACCTACCAGTTTTCTATGGTTCAGAGGCCTTACTTTTTAAGACTTGACCATTTAGTTTGGTTTAGCGATCCTTTTTTCAAATTTAACCAAATCATTGGGACATAGTCAGCTTAATGTTTCAGTGATCCTTTGGGAACTCTTTTTTCATTATTTCTTTCATTAAATCATTGTTTTAAATACTTGGCATGGACTCAATTTACCATCCTTCCATTCATGAGGTTCTTGATGGAGTAGGCGTCCATTGCTTTTTTGATGATAATCTCTAATGGACCTAACCACAACGCATCCAACTTGTTTTCTACTCCCAAAAATATGCATATCACAATAGGCAACTCTCTCACCAATTAGATATTCTGATAAGGCTGGTCAGTTCTTATCATCCATTGTTTCTGCTTGAATCCGTTTTCTTCAAAGTTGTATCAAATGCTTGCAATTGCATTTTTATCAGGAAATAATCATAAATCAGTGCATGTACTGCTTAGCACTCATACCCAATGTTGGTTCCACCACCAAATATAAAATCAGTGGCAATGTTGCCTTACTTCCATATAGCAACTCAATGGCGTTTTCCTGTCGCCATATGATGAATTATATTGTAGTTAAACATCACTGAACTAAGGTACATTCCACACGCAGATGTTCTCCCTGCGACCAGCTTCCTCAGCATTGCAGCCAGAGTCCCATTGACTCGTTCTACCAGTCCTTTTGTCTCCAGCTAGTAGGGTACCGACAAGACTCCTCAAATCTCCATTATTTTATTTAATCATGAGATAACATGAGACGTGAAATTCCTTCCATTGTCAATCAGCAGAATCTGCGGGCATCACATGTTGATATACTACTTGATCTAGGATAGACTTCACAGTGCTGGTAGCATCTACTTTTTCCAGGGCTTTCTTCTCACTCATCTCATCAGATGGTCAATCGTAACTATGATGTACTTGACTCCCACTGTGATTATCATAAGTGGTCCCATCACGTTGAGAAACATCATATGCCAGGCAAATCTAGGGCGAACCTGTTAGTATCCAGATGTGTTCTTATGCAGTTTGTGTAACTGGCACTCCACACAGCAAGCCAGATAGTCTGCAACATTGTAGTTGATGGACTCTCAGTAGTAATACTGGTGAATATGAGTGGTTGTTTTTCTCAGGACTCCATGCTAGAAAACCTTATGAGCGGCTTAAATGATAGCCACTTGTTCCAACAGCTTCTGGAATAGTAATCTCTTCCCATTGATCATCTTGAAAAATTGTCCATCCATGGTCTTGGTGTTTTCCATCACTTTTCAAAGTGCATCTTGGATTTCTTGGGGCTTGTTCCTGATTTCTCCATTAACCATTATCTGGAATAGCTCATCCGCCTGTTGATATACCACCTGGACCATTGGTAACCCAATATGACATCCGCATTCTGATGAGAATCTCCAGCTCAGTGGACTATCTCACAATCATAATCCTGTAACTTTAGAACCATTGGGCCAGTCATCTTCTGGTTCTCATAAATTGTGAAGCCAACGCAATAAGGAGTTGTCCATCACCACTTTGAAGTGCGTTACATGGATATACACCTGAAACTGTTTGTAGGCGTAAATGACCAAATGGCATTCATTCTCAGTTATGTGTAGTTCCTCTAAGCGGCTGAGATTGTTTGAATCACATATGCCACTGAATGTTCATCCTCAAATTCATCTACTTGGCTCAATATGGCGCCTATTGCCATCAACGAAGCATTGGTTTGTATTGTAAATTCTCAATCATAATTCTTTATTTCAAAATTGGAGAATCTATTAAATACTGGCATAACTCATCAAAAATCTCTGGGCCTCTTCACTCCAAAATAATCCTTCTTTTGGATCCTTTAGTAAATAGAAGAGGGGCTCAGCGAATCCTGTAAATTCCTGTATGAATATTCTATAGTGTTCAAACCAAACCAAGGAACACTTGGATATCTCATACACTCTTTGGTACAGCCATTCTCTCTATAGCTTCAATCTTCTGGTCTTGCAACTGCACTCCACTATAGTTAATTATGAATCTCAAATTCTCTAACTCTTTCTTAAAGAGATGGCACTTCCTCAGATTAAATCTTCAGGTTGACCATGGATAGTTTTTAACGCTTCCTCCAAGTGGTGCAAATGGTCGGTATACGTCTCACCAAACCATTTATATAATCCAAATACACCAGGACGCATGTAAACTTCGAGTCATTTAGTATGGCATCCATGGCCCTCTAAACGTCGCAGGTGCATTGCACTGACCCTGGGACATCCCTGTCAGTTGATAAAGCCCTTTGTGGTGATAATCGTGCGTTTCTCTTGATCTTCTTTTAAAAAAGATTTTCTAATATTATATCCATCATAGAGAAATATATCGTTTATCCCAGTTGATCTAGCACATCATTGATTCTTGACAGTGGGTACAAATCCTTCCTCATAATTTTATTCAGCTTCCAATAATTATCTTCACCTGATTAGAGATGTCATTCTTCTTCACATTAAAGATAGGCCTCTCCCAGGGACTTGATGATGTAAGTAGAAGCCTATGCTTCACTAGTTTGCTTATTTCTTCCTCTGCTACTACTTCAGCCGCCTTTGACCATCAAATCGGTCTCATTATGATTGGAAAATTTTCCCCAGTATCGACCTTGTGGATCACATCTCTTTTGCATCCCTAGTCATGGTCATCCTGGGTGAATACTTCCTGATACTTGTCAAACAATCTGAGCACATCCTCTTGCTGTCCTTCCATCAGATCAGCGAGTTGCTCTCAATCAACTAATAGATTGATACTCTCAGTTACCCCTTCTGGAAATCCCATTTCTTTGAGGTTTCAAAATCATGAAATTTACTTAATTCAGCTGTTGGGATTAGGTTAAAAAATGTGAAAACTTGATTCTTCTCCATCTTCATCAGTTTTTCAATCAAATTTGCCAGGAGTACACATATTTCTCCATGGCTCGGCATAATTATACCAGGAGCCACCCAAGATTCTACTTTGGACTTCTTCCAGGGGCTTCCAACTTTCCCATACAGCAGCTCTGATATCTCCAATTTTAACCCCATGTCAAATTCACTTTTGATCTCAGTGGCATGGTTCTCACATTCTTGATCCTCAACGGAGCTCCCCAATTTTCTAGGATTCCCATTGGCATTTCTTGTAATTTTTGAACAACTAGTTGGTATCAAATTGGGGTAATGCCATCATTGTAGATCAGGTTGATAAAGTTATTTCTCCTATTCAGTTGAGCTTCCCCATTCTGATAAACCAATAGTAATGTCTGACCTAATATGGTCAATGTATTATCTACAAAGTTACATTTAACTCCATTTTTTAATAGAAACTCCATCCCAATCAAAATAATATAGTTTTGGTTGGCAAAATTATTGTTGAAGTGGATACCACAAAGGATCTGAATCAAAGTGGTAAAGCAATATACGCTCTAAATGAGATGTGGTATTCAGCCTGGATGTCCTATATTCTTTCTTGTGCTCTAAATAAGACGAGATCTTCATCTTCTTCACCAGCTTTGTCAAAACAATATTAATTGGCGCTCCACTGTCGACTATTGTCCTCAACTATATTTTAATTACTAGTAATCTTAATACGTACACTCAGAGTATTGTAAAATAGTGATATCTGAGTGTATAGAAGCATTTTTAGCTGAATTGAGGGTGTGAATTATTTGCGTCAATAGACCATGGATTGATAGCTTGATCGCACTAAATGGGATTGACAGGTTTGCCTCATCTAATCTGAACTCAACCAATTCTTCTGGATTATCTGCAGCTCACATATTGTCCGCTAGTTGTTGAGCATACAGCTGAGCAACTTCATTAATTATTTTGGGGTCAATCCCCCTCACTCCAGATCTTGTTACCACGCTCACATCTAAATTTGCTACTTGATATAGCTGGTCTTGCACGTCTTCATCCACAAACAGATCACTGATGTCAATTTCATTGTGCATGATATTATGAGGAACTGGTTTTTCCGCACCCCTAGACTGTTCCCCATCTAGGCTGTGGGCCCTTTTCCTGATTTCTGTGCAGTTTTAGACTCTCTCACTTGGACCACATTAATCTGATCTTTAGGTTTCTTGAAGTGCACAGCAAAATGTCCTTTTCCTCCGCACTGGTAACAGATTTTTTACTTCTTATTGATCCGTTTAAACCCTTCAAGCTTATTTCCTGGCATGGTTCAGCCATTCAACTCCATAGTATCCTCAGTTTCCTTCATGAGATTTGAATTTTGTACTAGATTTGATTTGAAACTTCTATTCAGAGCATCGAAGGTAGCTCCTAGTATTTTCAAATGATCCACCATCTGAGAGGTGGTAATCTCTGTCACAAATATGGAAGACATCATTTAATGCAAATTGCAATAGGGCTGAAGGGCCGCTTGAAGTGCAATCTTGGCAATGAAAACATCCAGCACTTTTGCTGAAACCAAAATCTGTGATTTTTGTTAGAAATGATCAGTTAAACTTGCTAAGGATTCATCCTTATGGAATTGAATGCTCATAAATTCTTAATTGCTCTTTGACATACTTTTTGGGGCTTCCAATTTCCTTTATAATGGCTGACTTGACCTCTGAATATGACCAGCTGTCCCCATCTAGATGGGGTAACACTAGGTTCTGACAATTGGTATCCAAGCAATTCATCACCATTAAAGCCTTTTGGCAATCAACATATCCATACATTGTTATATCAAATAATTGGAAAAACGCAGGGGTATTATCCTGATGAAAAGTAGGTATAGTTGTTGTTGCTCTAAATTCCTCCGAGGTTTCTCTAGCCACCTCTCTTGGTTCATCTACTCAGCTCACTTGAGGAGTAATTTGGGCGTCATTTTTAAAATGGCTGTGAAAGCAGGCGGCATATTTCTTGGGGTAGTCACCTTTACAACTGGAGTCCATGAAGTTCTTTCTTCAGCGTCAGTCACCATATATGGCTTACATTCGCATTTGTGATTTTTCAACCCCTAGAATTGGCAAATCAGCTGCTCTATATCTGCGCTGAATGCTCTTAAACAAATTTAATCCACTTCACGCTCTGTTTTTAAGAATAAGACTTCTTGAAATAAATCCTATTCTTTTTCTTTAATGACATTACTTTCCAAGTAACTCATTTCCAAAACTAGTGAAATTCTCAACACCTTCCTATATCTTAGTAACTCTCTACTACAAGGAAGTGAATTATTGATGATCCGCCAAATTAAGGGTGTTCTGGTTGATGGTTGTCAAATCTGTCCAGAGTTTACTTATTTCGTCATTACATGGCATCGTGTCCTAGTAACTTCTACTCAACTACACCCCAGTAGTGAGCACCAATTGTTAAATCTTTTAAGGGTTTCTTGATTATTCTCTGCTTATAACCCCTAAATTAATTAACTGCATAGGTTTGGTGTAGTGCAATTCTCCGCATTGTCTGATTTTAATATGTATTATTTTGATAATAGTATAGAGACTATCATCCATAGTTGGATAAAGCACTAGTATTGGGTCCAACGCTTGACCAGTATTTCCCCTCAAAGTACTTAAGATTTCATCAATAGAGATTTGTTCCCTTATACTGACTAACTTGATCCACGCCTAAATCCGTGTTTACATCTTCTCTCTGGTGACACACAGTTGACAGAAATCCCCAATTCAACTTAGATTTTTTATATGGATTCACCCTCAGATCTTTATCTCTTTATCCCAAAGAGTCTCCCAATTAAAGCACACAGCAATAATTTCTTGAAGAAGAATAGAATAGACTGCTAAGGTCCTGTAAAGTGTGTGTCACTAACAATTAAATTCTCAGGCGAATTTGTAGTGGGTATTTAGTGCCTAACCCTTGGTTGGCAACCCAATAATGAAACGGCATCTGTTGCCATTTAATTACCCATCGTTGTCTCATTAGTAATGGTCTTCCCCATCCTGGCTAGGATTTAATCATTGGACATCTTTAAGACCTAAAATAGGAATGAGTCAGAAAATGTGTCCCTAACTTTTCCTCTTGATCCCAGAAAACCAACCATATTTGGCAAGTGACCTGCTTAGATAATGGAACTTGTTAACCATTATGTCAGGTCGCAAACCAACTGATTGATTTGCTAGTTTCAGGTGGCATCACTCGCCTTGCAACATGATCCTTAATTTTCCAATCAGTCATTGATAAAACCCAAACTGATATCAATTGGTAAACCTGATAGTTAATCATTGATCAACTATCAGATGCCCCTATCTTATCAGCAACTCTTCCTGATGAGATCTTAAAAAATCACCTAAATTAATCCCTGACAGATCTGACCCAGGCGAATTACATAATATCTCCTGAACATTGTTACCCTAAAACAGGGTCAACTGGTATCCAATTCACTTTGCTATAGGGAATTATCCCTAGAAACCCCTGGTAATCTAGTCAGCTGGGAATATGGGCAAAAATCCCAACACTAGGGGATCCAGGCCTTTATTTATGCCCTGGGACAACCCCAAAAATCTAAAACCCGCCATGACCCTTGTGCCTATTGCAGATTCTTTGAACATTAGAAGCTGCTTTATGGAAGAAAAAGGATGATGAGGTGGTAAAAGTAGATTCAGCTTAGGGCGCGAGGCATACTGTTAATGACCCTGCGCCTCATGAAACCTCTAATGCCATCTCTCACGCTGGGTATTGTGCCCTACCTCCGCCTGACAATGGGATATTGCAGACTCAATAGCTTCTGATAAAAGTCAAATTAGTCTTACTTTGCGCTTTCTGGACCACTTCTGCTAGGGATTTTAATATATTAAATCCCACATTTAGCGCTGAGGTTACTCATGTCGAAGTAATTATTTACAAGGTGAAAATTCTATTTATAATTGAAACTGGGTGTTGAGAATTAGAATTGACCAACCATAGGAAATCGCCACCAGCACTTATTACCACCATGCCTAAAGACCTCACCTTTACCCTTGGCTGAAAGCTACATTGTTCAACGGAATTAATTTAAATACTGTCAGATATTTCAATAGAGTTTTTGACCCAATCCTAATCCCTTGTTTAGTATAATTTAAATAATTCTATGTTTTGGCAGATTCAAACCTCATCTGCTCACTCAAATCCCTTAACCAGTTTTGTTCCATCAATTAATAGTTAACTGTTTATTCCATTAAACATATTTAAAGTGTCACTAGTCGACTGATACTCATGAAAATTATATTCAGACTGACCATATTATGCCAAGACGTTCATGAACTTGTACAATTGAGCGCTATGTTTCTGCCAAGAAGTGTCTGTAACTCTTTCAATCCAGAAAGTTGGTGCAAGATGCATTGCCACACTGCAAAGGAGCTAGTTTCTAGTAACATTGAGAATAGGGCACCTTGGAAGGTTCTGGAGAAGAGGAGACCCAGGTAGAGGGTAGACAACCTAGAATATATAGATAGAAAACTAATAAACAAGCTAACTTGGTTGGACCCCAAAGAGAAATCCCTAACCATGTGAAGATTGTTGTTAGTGTGCTTGGGTGCCTCAATCAGGACGGGACCAGGACGGCCTGTTGTGCACCAGATTCTGAAGTTAATTTTGTTAAAATGAGTGTCATAGATTGTTGTAGACCTCCTTGAGGAGGTCCGCGCACAGGTTTATCCAAGGGATCATAAAAAGTGTAAAACTAACGGTTTTTTAATAAAGTCGAATTAATAAGGAAGGTTTGTCTTGAGGTCTAATTAAAAACTGAGGAGAATTTTCAGTCTGTGAGAGTGGTTCTAAGCCTTAAACAAACCAATAAGCGCATACAAACATCAGCCATGGTACTGTAGCTCAAATAGGTCCGATTTGGGGTTATTGCTTACAGCTGAATGCTTCAGATTTGGCAACATTGTATACTGAATGGGTTTCAAAACCCTGTTTCTCAAGCAACTGTAAAGAACAATCATGATTAGTAACTTAGCCAGTGCGTTTAGATCCCTTAATGTAATGCAGTGCCGAGCATCACGCACATCCCTAGGACCAACTTGAGCTTACCTTGCCTGTACCAAGCTTTGGTCCAAGGTATGTTTTAGGTCAAGGAGGCCTTGAAACTTAACCTTTTTAGCCTCCTTGCCCAACCTTGTCTCTACAATCAATACCCTCACATATGCCATGTAACCAAGAAAGTTTTAGACTGCTTAATTCATTAACATCAGCGGACCATAAGGAGGAAACTCTAGAAGGTTTAGGGGCTAGGCAGTAGGTTGTCTGACCAAAGGTCCAGGTATGAAAAGTTTAGGACCAGCATGAAATGTGATATACGCAGCAACGCACTTTCTGAGGTCCTATTATTGACGACAGATCTCTAAGCTGGCAATACTTACCAAGACTATGGCGTATTTGGGAAACTTACTTTTAATAAAAGTTTATTTTTTATCATGATTAACATTTGATTGGAGGTACAAAATCTTGGCACAGTTGTACCTAATTAAAGTGTGAGCTTACCTGTTCTTATGTTACCCAGTTGCAGTCAAGAATTGCAACATATGGTGCTCACTTTTTTTAGGAACTTTCAAAAAAACCATACAGCAACCCAAAGAACACCACACAATGAGTTAGGGTCCCAACTGCTTCGCCATTGGCTTCAGGGCCAAGTGTCCCCCACCCTATGAACACAGGAGAGCCCTCTCACATCCACTTCCAACTTAAAAGATTATATGAGGAAACAGAAGCACCTGCCATGGTGCTCGTTCCCATAGGCCCGCAGGCCTTTAAGTCAAAAGATATCTGTCCAACATACTTCCCAGACATGTTGAAGAAGTCATGGTATGGTTCCTTAGTGGATATTATCTCCTCCCTAAAGCCCTCAATCAAGCGCATTTGGGGATGTTCAAAAACTACCAAAACTAAGACTATCTCTAACCAAAGTACCATTTATTCTAGAAGATGTCAATGTCTTTGCGGTCAAGAAGCTCTTTACTTATGTACAAAATTAATAAAATGATTCTGCTAAAATGACACCTTTTAAATCTCCAAGCATGTGCATCCTCACCCGGCAACAAATTGAGATTTGAAGAATTTTCTGAATTCACCGAAGCTCAACATCAGGAGAACCAGTTTTTATCAGATTGATTTGAAGCACCTTCTGAAAAGTCCACTTGGTCACCTTACACGCCTAGTATCACAGTAGTGAAGCTCATTACAATGTGGATGAACTCATGGACCAAATGAATGCTAATCTGGCCCACATCATTGGCGGGGTGCTAGATCATCATGGAGAAATTTCTCAATGGTTCGCCAATGTGACCCATCACTGAAGCTAGGTCAAGAATTACCTGATAGCAAAGGTCAAGCGGAATGATGTGGCAGAAGCTACCAATTGAGTGGCTCATGCCAAGACTGGTCAAACCATATGGCAGCTGGTGGAAGAGCTAGAACGACAGCTCGCCAGCCTTTCAGGAATAGTGTTCAACTGTTGGAATCAGCTTATGTTCTTGAACATAGCATCCATCTTTGCCAAAATAGAGTAAGCAAAATCAAAGAGCTCCTGATTAGCAACAAACATCTCTCTGCTCAACTTCAGGGGGATATTAAATCAACAAATGAGGTGGTTAAAGCCCACGGCCTGAAGATTACCCGCCTATCTGAGGAAAACGCCCTATGAAATTCTGACTCTCTGCAGCATAATTAAGATTGAAAGAGATTGAGCAATCCTTGCAGGATGAGTGTCAATACTTTTCCAACAAATTGAACCAGTTCCAAAAAAATAATATGTGAGCACTGCAATTGTCAATGAGGTTCACCCATCCAAAAAGCGAAAGATTTGTTCACTGACACGCAGGATGATCCCAACCTCTTTCCAAATCTGAAAGCAACAAAGCATCCTCATAGCTGAACATTCCAGAGGTCCTGACCTATATACCCAAGACCAACAAATTAACCCATACTGCTATCCTAGAAACTCCCCCTCGCCTCACACCTACTGTTTCAGACAGCCACGATGAAACACTCATTCGCTCTATGCCCACTGCTGACCCATGCTCCTTGAGCTGCTTAAACTTTGGCTCAAGCTCCAGCGGGGCTGACTTATCAACTGCACCTCAAAGCCTCAGCTGAGCATCCAAAGATGTTGAAAGTTTCAGGGTCGGCCTCATCAACCTATGAAGTTTGACAAGAACAAAAATATATACACTTTCTTTTCGTTACTTAGAATTAGCATGGATGGCAAAAGTGATAATGCTAAACTGGCGACGCTCAAGAACTCGCTGGACCCAGAGAGTCAGGAGTTGAACACGTCAAGATCAAAAAACTAGGCTGCCCTATCAAAATGTAAATAGTATTATTAAAAAGGATTTTGGCAGAATGGAAATTATGACAACCAGAAAACCCCCTCATCAACGTCTCTTTCAAAAATACAAGCAGATCCTCAAGTTTGCAAATCACTTCTACCTAGAGGCCCAGGTGTTATACAACGTGAAGGTCCTGAACAATTAAGTCGCACAGATGACCTGCGGAACTCCTGAAAACCATACAAGAGCTCTACTGAGTCATGCTTCCCATGTTGAACAAAAAATATATCATATTACAGATGGCGAACTATATGCGCCGTTGCACTGCGCCCTTTAGTACTCCTAATAAAGGGTAATTTGATAATTGAGAGAATCAGAACAATCACTTCCAGCAGGATGTCAAAGAGAGCTGTCCCTACTATTGGACCCAGTCAAATTGACATCCACTTGATTACATGCCAACAATTTGGGGTAAAAGAACACCACGATAACCAAAACTACTTCAAGGGCCTTAAACTGATGTTACATCAAGTAGGAGCAAATGATACAGAATAACAGGGAAAAGAATAAGTGGATTAGAAATGTGATATTCTACTTCCATGGAACCTAACTTATCCCTAATTATAAGTTCAATGCCTTGACTTCACAATCCGTCATCACTGACAATGTAAAAGTGGATTAAACCCGCTCCCGTCAAGGGGACACTATAGTACAGGCAGCTAAAGTAGTCTCCAAACCCTATGCACAAAAGTTGGAGCAATACAATTTGCCAGTTGCTTCTAACAACATTCCTAAATTAGAAGGGGTTAACATGGCTATCCCCTTGGGAAGTTAAGGAAGACTAGTCTCCTTCACTGCAACGAATTACATTACTACCAGGGCCAGGCCAATAAGCTCAGCATACATCTAATAAATACTTTTAATTCTTATTATTATGAGTGCACGTAAGTTGACATGAGTGTGGGAAAGGCTTGGGTCAGGGCCATAGATATATGGTGGGGCCCCTATATAATACATATCCTTTAAACTAGTCAAAATTGGGATTATTACTAGATAATGACTATCACAAAGGATAAGGGACAATGGGACACAAACTGATCACCTCTTTAAGACTTACAGCGCTACCACTAAGATTTGAATCACTCTTTTTGGCAGCTCCTGCAATAGTTCTTCAAAAAACCCACTATGATATCCTCATCAGTACCCCCTTTATTAGATGTATGGCGTCAAAGCTGATTTTAGGAAAATAGCCTAACAATACTCAGACAGAACCTTCTGTTGTATTACCAGATAGGGGACTGAAAACTAGAAGCAAGCTCCTCTGTTCATAAATCTAGCCTTTAAAGATGAGATTATACTCATCTATTACTGAAAATGGGCGTGGCCATACATGGTATTTACCAAAAAAAATTTAAATCAGAAGGCATTCCATGAGGGCTGGCAGCCATGTGACAATTCCGCCATGCCACCATTCCTAACAAAATTGAACAACGACCTGATGATACTGTCATGTTTATATTGTGAGTGTTTACTCCTTCATCTTCTCAAATCAAGAGCCAACTTCATAACCAAGACTTGTTCTCCCAGATCATGGGGAGATTATCATACTACTAGCTAACCTCTATCTGTACCCAATCCATGTGAAATGGCACCAAAATATTGCACTCCTCCATATTCTACTGATGGAGGAAGTATAAGTTTTTTAAAATTTTTTTAGAAACTAGAGATGTTCAGTTAAGATGAGGAGGATTGTGAGGCTGTCCTCTCAGTCATACCGCGCAAGTCCCTGATAGGCTGATGTAAGAGGAGAAAGATTGAGCGATGGCCCAATAAAGAAATATAAACAAATTTTTGCAACAGACAAGTTTAACTTGAGTTGTGCTGTTGGAAACTCAACTGCAATAAATGATTTTAATCAAGAATGAGGTTTTTCATCTTGGTCTAATAAGATTATAATAGTCTGTCAGATATATCTGATTCTCTTCTAGACTGATGAACAACTCTTTGGAGTTATCAGTATCATCTGCCTGAAGGGGCTAAGCCTTCTGAGGAGGCTAAGCATTCCAAAAGGGCTGAGCCCTTAACTTGAAGGTTGATTTCATTAATCAAAAATTATATCAGATTAGGTAATCAGCCATTTAAGTCCTCTAACAGAAAAGATCTTACATCTTTTGAAGCACGAAGATCCCTATAAAGATTTACTAAATCCACTCCTATAAATATCTTTAAATTCTAACTGATAAACTACCACATATTTTTCTCACGTAGTTTCCTTTTGGTAAACAAAAGTCAAATATCACTATTCTAAATAAAATCCAGTATTGCAATAAATTTAATAACTTTGGTGCCTTATTTTATTTCTTGCTAAAGCCATGAAACTAATTTTTCTCATAGCCTACATAGCACCTGAATTTCAGAATTTCTCATGAAATTCCAAATCTGGTGCTCTCTGCCAGGGTTGCTTCCAAAGCTTCCTGGTGAAAACATAGTTTACTATAATTAAACTTTCTAGCAAAGTAAAGTTCCTCTTTTTTTAGTACTAGATGGTAAAGTAAAGTTCCTCTTCAGAGGAATCAATGAGCATTTCGCAATGGGTGCATACCAACAGGAAGGAGGTGCCTTCAGCTAATAGTATCTGTCTTCATTTTCAAGAATTTATAACTTAAATATTCAAGGCCCTAACCAAACAGATTTTATTAATTTAAGCCTGCTGATGTAGCAGAAACAGTTAAAGAACTAATAAAAGAGGCTATTCATCCAGGAGAGCGTCCTAATTGAGAATGATCATCTAAGGTTTTATCTAATATGAGGATTATACAACTGAGCTATCTTACAACATAATGAAGTCAGGTTGGCCAGAACAGAGCAGTATCTCAGGTAGTACGTGCATCCCGCCATTCATAATTTATTTCAGATCTTGGGGCTACATCATCTGGAGATTCAACGCCAGTTGACTATGGCTCAGCAGTTTCATTCTCAGATATTCTCTTTATATGAAACTGCCTCTAAATTTGGTCATGATAATTATTAAGTCATAATTGACAATCAGAGAGAGATTTTTAAATTGCACAAAAAACTTTTGTTAGAATCAATAATGGAGTTGGAAGTTATTTAGGTCATGAAGTATCTCAACAGGTTACTGAGGCGGCTGAACCTATCCATAGTCAAATTAACTACTCTTGAAGAGGAGTTTACTATTCAACTAATAAAGTTACTAACCAAATAGGGGGAATGATTTGTTGAATTAGATGGGCTATTTAACAACTTGTCCAAGTTGTGGATGATATTTTTGATGGTAGAACTGGTCATATGGGTCCTCCTGGACCTCTGGGGCCACCTAGTTCTCCCTCTGCAACACCGGAGCCTACTGGTGAGCGAGGTCCTCAAAACCAATGAGCCAACAGAGTCCCCTGGGCCTGTAGGTTGTGACGGTCCTCAAAGCCCCCCGGGACCCCAGGTCCACCCAGCCCTACAATTTCGTTTCCTGACTATGAAGCTCAAAATTAATTGGTAATAAGAGTGCAAGCTTAATAAAGTCAAATATGAGCCATAGCTCAAGGATTTTCTTATCTTTGAAAGGCTACCTGAATAATCCAGATTTATTTTTAATCAGTTTATTGGATGGTGGTGACAATGCTCATCGTCTCTGTGATGCTAATCAATCTGCTCAAGAAACTCAGTTTTCATTTTTATCCACTTCATATGACCACTTAACCACCTATATGAAGTAATTGAGTATAGGCAGTAAGAACTTCTTCCTGCGACCTCTAACTTAAATCAATCCTCTTCTAATTATCACTCTTTAATAGTTCATAACTTACAGGATGATCTTAACAATTTAAGCCAACAAGCTAACCAATACTACTCAAGTCCATATCCCCAAATCTGAACCTTCTGAGGCTGAGCCAGTCCTAGTATTGGGCGTTCACATATTGTGCAATGAGCCTGTCTCTTTCAAACCAACTTTTTAAAGATAAGTATGAGCCAGGTGAAGGCAGTACTCACTCCTTTTTATTTGTTTATAAAAGAGCGATGGATGGAGTGACTGCTCAACAAAAAGTGCAGCATATTACATCTTGTTTAAGTCGATTCACTCAAGAAAGAATGGTATTTCACCTTACGGGTTGCATACGTGGGTTTAGGTGAAAACTGTTCTTATTAAAGAATTTGGAAGTGAACAAATCCTGTATAATCAAAAGTAAGCCTTCATGAGCATCCAAGTTAAGTAAGGAGAATCAATTTAAGAATCCATTAAGCCATTTCATCATGATGCCTGACTCTCACTACTTGTTATCATATTACTTTAGATGATGCCATTTTTGACTGTGATGAGTGCATTTGCTTCTCATAATCAGCTTTTACTTCAATTGAAATCTTTAATTGTAATTTTTAGCCTATTCTCAACATAAAAGAGGCGTTAATGGAGATCCTTAACGGGTTGGTACATCCATATTCTGCATATAACCCTCGCTCCTATGTCCATGAATTGCCTCCTAAACCCAAACTTAGCCCTAAGAAGGATTCTTGCTGTTACTGAGGACTAGTTGATCATATGGATCAGCAATTTGGGAAGAATCAAGCTGATAAGTTGTAAAAACGAGGAGTCAGCATAGGGTTAGAGCTCCCTGTTCTGACATACTTACTGTGCCTCAATTTCAATTTTCTAATAACTCTAAATATTGTTATGTTATCTCTGCTCCAGGTAAACTGAATATCTCTGATGATTTAGTCAACAAAGATACTATTTCTTCTTATGTTTCTATTTCAACTTCTAATTCACTTCAATATTTTAGTCATTTAGTATTTTCAATCCCGCATTTTGGTACTAATGTGACTCAAGTGGAGGTTGTGGTACATAAAGTAAAAGTTTAGACATCATTGACATATGATCTCCCATAAATGGAATCTCATCCTGGATTATGTAGAAAATCAAAGTTGCGCCAGTTTTAAACCACTCTTAAGACTATGGAACTTCTGGTCCCTCATATAATAAATCCATAGGAGCTTATTATTCTCTACCAATGCACTTTAGAATTGGTTATTTTGGTCCCTGCAGTAGTTTTGGACAGTAATTGTTATGACTTGCTCTTGAGAACCAGATTACTTATTGATTTTGATGTGGTAATTAGTCATAAGGACCATTATCTTTCTTAAATTAGTAACAGTTACCTTTAATTCTAAAGAATGTCCCAATCGATAAAGGCAAACTTAAACGATGTGTTTCTTTATTAGAATATCCTAACTCCATCTCTCGTCTTAAATATCAAATATTGGGTCTTAAGACTATTCTTCTGTCTCCAACCGTATGTGCCTCTAAAGGAATGCCTTTTTATTCTATCAACTCTTACAATTCCTTCTAGAGCTCAAGTTATAATTGATACTAGATTGCAAGTATTAGTGCTGACTGATTATTTATTAGAAATCTCATGTACTTTTAACATCTCTCATATGGATGCTTTAATCTGTCCCAGTATCCTTAATCCTTCATATAATGGAACTATTTTAGATTTATTAACTAATCTTACCTCTCAACCTATGAAATTGAATTGGAATAATCCTATTGCTTATGTATGGCTTACTCCTGTAAATGAAATATTATCTGCCTCTGGATGTAGGGAGTTACGTGATTTTAGGTTGGTTGACCCTCCTATCATTGCTAGAGTCGAAGTTTAATATAGAGATTCACTTACTCAAGGACAATAACAAGCAGCTGAGGCTCTAATTAAATAGTATTCAGATAGATTTTTCTATTGGCTCTGGAGATTTTGGGTTAAAAAAAATGTACAACATCGGGTAAAAAAGGGAATAATCCCCCCATCCAAGAACAGACTTATCAAAGTCTAAAGTCAAGGAGGCTCAAGTTTTAGAGGAATTAAAACAACTCCTTGAAACTGGGCTATTAACGCCTTTTCAAATTCCATGGGCTTCCCCTCTAATGCTTATTTGAAAAAGGATAGATGTCATAGAGTGGTTATGGATTATCGTCGTCTTAATGATGTTACTCAAAAAGATTCATATCCATTACCTCACATTGATGACTTGTTAAGATTAGTATATGGATCACAATTCTTTTGGCTTGAACCTTGCTATTGGTTACTTGAAAAGTGAACTGGCTCCTGAAGATCATCAAAAATGCGCTTTAATTTCTAGTGAGGGGTTATTTGAAACTACTCATATGCCGCAGAAGCTTTGTAATGCACCTGCTACCGTAAAAGGGTCATGGATGGCTTATTAGGTGATTTGAAAAATTCTTGCATTTTAGTTTAGTTAGACAATGTTACAATTTTTTTCATACTTTTAATGATCATTTAAGCCATTTAAAAGAAGTATTTGGCAAAATGCGCCAAGCTTCTCAAAGCTAAATCCATCTACGTGTGCTTTTTAAGAACTAAAATGGAATTTTAGGTCATAAGGTTAATCACAATTAGATTTTACCCTTATCTATCAAGATATAATCCATTATGACATGCCTGTTCATAAGAGCTTTCGTGATATTAAAGTGTTTATAGGGATGGTTTGTTATTACCAACAATTCATCCCCCATTTTGTTGAAATTGCGGACCCTTAGTTTATTTACTACATAAAACAGTTCCATTCTTTTAAGAATTGCAGCAGCAATCTTGCAGACATTTGCATCATAATCTTTATTATAAAGAATGTTGTGGGTAAAAATCATCTAAAAAGAGGAAATGTTGGACATTTACAAGTCCGCAAAAATATGGAGATCTATATTAATGATAGTAACTATTTAATCCGCCAAAAGACCCTGGCTGATTCTTGGTAAAACCCCACAAATTATGGTAACTCAATTTCGGATACTTCACATGCAATAACCACAAGATTGAGCAGTCAGATTTCTCCAATCATGCAGCGGACCCTGGGTCATTCAACAGATGGTACTCCCCCAACTGCAACCAGGTCCATACAAGCACCTATGTGGGGAACACCCCCTTATATAGGCTTGGCGGGGGTCCCCCAAGGTGAAAAATAATTTAGCAAATGGTGATTGGCTGAAATTCATAAATTGTTACCTATGGGTATGTCTTAGCCAAAAATGATTCCCCATCCATTGTTCAGCCTAAGCAAAGTGAGTATTCTGAGCTTTAATAGGATATTTTCCCATATTTCCTAATCTGGATGGTAAAAAAGTTCTGAATTTATCTTTGAATTACCTTCAACCCTCGATACAGTTAAAATACTGAAGGGTCTGATATTGAGAGGATTCATTTTCTATTACTCCCTGCAACACTAATAAAACTATTAAAAACTCAGATTTCTAGGTTTTATATTTTATTTTGCTTTATTATATCAGGGGTTTGTTTCCCCTATTTTCTGGAGTTTTAAGCCTAAAAGCACCAGCAATCTTGAAACCCCTAAAATTTAACAAGCGGTGCTCACTACAGGGGCCCTGCACACCACAAAAAACCAACAAAAAACAATGGACATAAACCCTCAGCTAGCCTCTATTGAGCTCCAGCTAGCTAGTGCTTTGTCTCGCCTTAAAAGGCTCGAGCAGCACTCAATGCAAGGCCCTCATGGGTTCTCCCCTGGTATCCATAAACCCTCTTTTAGGGACAAGTTTACCCCAGATGAGGGAAGTGTTGCTTCTTTCCTATATATGTTGAAGTTGCTATGGAAGGGGCAACAGATCACCTTAATATTAAGTACCTCCTTCCCTGCTTGAGTTGTGGCGTTCAAGAATAATGGCTATGCACATGGCCACCCTCAGCACCTGAGCGGAAGTGAAGCAAGCACTCACTGAGGAATTTGGATCCCTACAAAGTTTTAACAGGCAAAAACAGGCCTTCATGCGCCTTAGCCTACAACAGGGCGAATCTATCTCTTCCTTTGCTGAACGCTTTTATATTAAGGCTCAACCCTTATTGCTTTCTAGAATGCTACCCTTAGACGATGCTAGTGCGGCTATTTTGGCTATCTTGCCGTAACATCCCTCCTTGGAAATTCATCTCTCTTCTATAGAGCGCTCATTTATAAGTATATGGGATGTCTAGGAAGTTTTGTTAGAGGTGACTGAGATTTATGAGCTTGATACTATACAAAGTTCTCTGAGCCAAGCATCTATACCGACCAAATTAGCATCTACTACGGCTGTTTCCCTCTGGAAACCTGTTCCTATGAAGAAGCCATCACAATCTGCTTCTTCTTCCCCTAACGATAACCAGATAATCATAGCTATGATGGGGCAATGCTCCCCTTTGTCTTCAGCTCAAAAAGCTTAATTGGTGAAAGCAGTTGTCTATCTGTCTTGCCCTTCCTTTTCTTCACAGCGGCCATCCCAAGGGGTCTCAAAGCCTGATATTTAGTCTAAACCCCTTTCTCAGGTACTAATCGCCCCTACTAATAAAGGGTTAATTGATCAGGACACAAGAGCTAAAACATCTGTTCTACCAAATCTCACTGCCATGGAACAACCCAAAGCTAAGGTAGCTAAAGCTTCTACGCCCATGATGCTACCTCCCTAGACCTCTTATCCAGGTAACATTATTCCAAAGTCTGTCTCCATGAAGCAGCATAAGGCCACTACTTTGAAGGTAGAAAATTGAGCCGTTACAACTCCAACACCTCCCACAAAAGTTAGTAAGGTGGAGGAACCACACCAGGACCTATCCTGCCATAAGGGAAGCCCTGAGCTTACTTCACCCCCTATAGGCTCCCTAGCATGCATTGATAACTTCCTCTGATGATAAAGCTGAAGGGGGTGGTGAAGATGTGGGTCATTGTGTTCTAGGAGCACTAAGTGAAGTGGAGGTGCCTGACTGATTAAACTCAGAGAAAGTGGTTTGGGATAGGGTACCCCACCAAACATATCTTTATCAGGTGTTAAGAGGGCAAAAGTTATTGATACTTCCAGTGACGCTGACCAGCTTATTACCATAATGATCCAGCCCACTTAGAGTGTGTATACACTGCAGTATATTCGGGATATATCCCCTGAAACTGCCAAACGCCTTGCTATACTATCTAGCTGAAGGAGGTCCTCGCTCTTCCCCCCAACTTGGGTGGAAGTTTAACTAAAGTGGAGGTTTTTGTTGATGGAGTGCAGGTAAGGCTATTCTCAACACTGGGTCCCCTGTGAAAATTGTGTCATATAAACTTATGAAAAATTTTAAATTGGTCCATGACCTTGACTACACACAAGAGTTTAAAACTGCAGGGCCAAACAACACTTGTGCCATCGGGGCCTACCCATCTTTACCCATCCAATTTGGGAAACTTCTCCTCTTAGTCCCGCAGTGGCCTTGGACAACAATACCTATGATCTACTCATTGGTACCCAATTCATGCTCGAATATGAAGGTGTTATTAACTTGAAGCATGGCTATCTCTCCTTGCTTATCTATGAGGCTCCCCTGATTTGACAAATGATGAGCTTAATAAAAAGGAGTCTGTTTGCACCGTTAAGTTCCCCTCTTCCGCCTTATCCTTACATTATACCACGTCAGGACGGCATACAAAAATGTTACCTCCATCAGAGGACGCCCTTGAGGGTATCCCTTCTATGGTTCAGAAGATAACTCAATTAAAGCGGGTGAACAACGGGTAGTTGCTACTAAGATTACCATACAAATTCCCTAAAACTTCTTATTGCACCTAATCAGCATTAACGGAGTTAGTCCTTTAGAGCCCAGAGTTTTGCTGGGCGTGCTAGACCCTGACTTTCAACGACCTATCAACCTTCTGCTAGGGAATCTCACCAAGAAAGATATGGTTGTAAAAAAGCATCAGGAGATCGGAAGAGGCATGCTGATTTCTATTTTTTTAAAAAAACAAGTTCACTGTATTGGATCAATGGCGGATATGGGCTTACCCACTGACCAATCATATGTACCCTACCTTCTATGCAAATCTCCGATAAATTAACCCCAGATGAGTTGGATAAAGTCCGCGCCCTGCATGAGGCCTACAGCGACATCTTCTCTACCTCTGACACTGACTATTGGCACATGAAAGGTTGGACTCATAATATTGAAGTCGTTGATGCTCACCCTATCAACTCCAACCCTATTGTAAATCCAAAAGTCGAGGAGCTACAGATGTGGACGGAACTAAAACAGTTGCTGGACGATGAGTTGTTGGTGCCTTTCCAAAGCCCTTGTCATCCACACACTAATAATAAGAAGAAAAATGGAGGTCATTGGGTAGTTATGGAACTATTGAAAATTGAATAACCTCAACAAGAAGGACA
Source organism: Massospora cicadina (assembly GCA_022478985.1). NCBI lineage: Eukaryota > Fungi > Entomophthoromycota > Entomophthoromycetes > Entomophthorales > Entomophthoraceae > Massospora > Massospora cicadina. The sequence continues at coordinate 154,675 of JAKSZP010011834.1, read as the reverse complement.
GCTATCCTATCCCCCGCATTGATGACGCTCTGGCCCAACTTTCTTGTTCTAAATTATTCTCAGCCATGGACTTGGCTAGCAGGTATTGGCAGATGGATCTTTCTTTGCAGTATCAGGAGAAGTGCGCCCTTATCTGCAAGGAGGGTTTTTTTCAAACCATTCAGCTACATTAGAGGTTATGTAATGCAACTGCTACTTTTCAGCGGACTATGGATCACATTCTCCAGGATCTCAAGCTGATCTGTGTGATTTTCTACCTCAAAACATCACCGTTTTCTGCAAAACATTCAACGAGCATCTCATGTACCTAAAGGAGGTGTTTCAACGATTTGCGGGCATCCAACATAAAGCTGAAGACCTCTAAATGTAATTTTTTTCCATAAGAAGCTGGATTTTCTTGGGCACTTCATCTCATAAGATGGGATACAACCTCTAAAAGATAAAGTAGAAGAAATATATAAGATTTCCATGACCAAAAACCATCATGATATTCAGGTATTCTTAGCATGATGGGATATTTACATCAATTTATTCCCAAGTTCGCCCATCTTAATGAACCCCTCATAAATCTCTTAACTAAGGACACCCCCTTCTATTAGGGTGCTGAACAAAAGGCCGCATTTGAGACCCTGAAGGCACTGTTGCAAAAGGCCCATACTCCGGCATCCTGACTATGACAAGCCTTTTATGTTATTAACAGATGCCTCTGACTAAGCTTTTGGAGCAATCTTGGCTCAGCTGGATGAAAATGGAGTCGATCATCCTGTGTTTTATTTCAGTAAGATTATCTCAAAGGCTGAGCGCAACTACAGCGTCACTGAAAAAGAGCGCTTTGCCTTCTTTCTCTCTGTCATCTACTATCGCCCTTTTCTTAGATGAGACTTCCTTTAAAGTAATTACTGACCAAGCATCCTTAAAGTGGTTACAATATATGAAGGACCCCATAGGGCGGTTGGCTCGCTGGGCTCTAAAGCTCCAGCACTACAATATGCCCATTGAGCATCGAGCTGGAACGCGTCATATGAACGTTGATGGGTTGATATGGCTGCCTGTGTTACACCTTGATAATAGAGAAGCAGAGAGGTTGCATGACCTCCTAATGACTCATGACGCATTAGTTGATGAAAATGAACCAGTACAAAAGATGTTAGCACGGCACTCCTGCAACACCAAGGTGGAGAGTGGGAAGTTATACAAGAAAGTAGGAGTAAGCTGGTTGCCCTATCTTCAGCTCTCTGAGTGAGTACCTGTGCTTATGGAGTCTCACACTATCATGGGCCAAGGTGAAGTCCAAATAACCCATGAGTGGGTTAAAGAGCGATATTTTGGGAGGGTACCATGGAGATAATAGATGAGGTCCTGGATGCTTGTCTAACCTAAAAAAACAATTCAGCTTCAAAAACTGTCATCAGTACCAACCTACGACACCCCAACATCCCTTCCACACCATAAGTTTGGATATGGTAGGTCCTCTCCCTCAGACTACTGAGGGCAGTTGATATATATTGTTTGGAATAGATCATTTCACCTATGGGTTGAAGCAGTGGCTCTCCCCGCTCAGACTGCAAAAGCCACGGCTACTTTTTTCATCGATATATTTTCATACGGCATGGTTGCCCTCAGGCCCTCCTTTGCGACAATGGAAAAAATTATTTTCTGAGTGGTAAATCTACTTACCACATTCATGGGGACACAACCTTTCTCGGCCACTATTATCCATCCACCAATGGTGCTGTAGAAAGAGCTAATAGGACCCTAGTCTCTATACTTTGGAAAATGGCCAGTTCAGACCCTCTCCACTGGGACCTCTAGTTACCCAGTGCGCTCATGGCCTATTATATTAGTTACCATCAAATCTTTAAAATGTCCCCTTTTCATGTGTTATATGGGCGAGAACCTGGGGTCTCAGCTTTATTGGCCAAAGATATCTTCTCTGAGAGGACTGATCCTGAACAAGTCATGTAAAAGTTGTCCCAACACATCATCCAATTACAATCAGAGGCCATGGCTAATATAGCAAACACTTTTGCCAATAAAGGTTAAGCCATGAATGAGCTCAGGGCCCCTCTTCCTTCATTCCAAATATACGACTTAAGACTATATTACCACAACTGAATCACTCTAAGAAGTAAAAAGATAGCTCTATCTGGGAAGGGCTATTTCCAGTCACATAAAAGTGAGGATATGAGTATTTTATCAAATTCCTAGCTTCCAGACTCACCATTAACTGAGTTCATGGCCGCTTCCTTCAGCCCTATTCTAACCCCCAACATTCTTTTTATTTAACTGAGAGTAAGCCGAACAGGGGACAGACATTACCGAATATATGTAAAACTAAGAGAATAACTAATAAATATAAAAATTGGGCACCCCAGGGTACTCAAGTTACCCCTGTTGCCAGCGGGACTGCCAGGTATGGGGGTTGGTGCACTACTCCGAGGGGGTTTCCCTGCTATGGAGCAGGTGTGAAGGAAGGGTCTGTGTGGAGGAACCAGAGTGGGAACCATGATTCTATGAGCGCTTTTTGTCTTGGTCTCATATACCCATAGAGCCAGGCTTGGAAGTGCTCTAGTAAGTGGACATGGAATCTGTTAATAATCCCATGAATGGTTGGGACCGTGCCCTTGAACGCATCTAATGCAATTGTGTGTATTGTCCACATTGCAATGGGTATTATTAGGGAGCGGAGGGTAGATGGGATTGGTGACTCGATCTGGAGCGCGAAGATACTCTTTGATATTGAGAATTCCTGTTCGTTTTAAATCTTGAGCAGGCGTGCGACTTCCTGCTATATATCTTTGGTTAGGGGGCATGTTTCTAGGCGGTGATGTAGGGATCCCTCCCCTCCACATACTGCACATGTTTTGTGGAGGGATTTGGAGCGGTCCGCCATCCTATAGGTCCTTCTCAAACAGCGCCAGGCGTTTGCTCTTATCCTTAGTTGTAGGAGTGGGTGATGTGTCATTTTCCACATTGCTTTCTGTGTGGTTAAATTATAGGGAACGTCCAGCATATCTAGGTATTCTATCCTAGCTATGCTTGGGGTTGTTGCGAGCATATCCCTCTGGGGGTGGTTTTCTGGGTTTCTTAATTTGAATTGGGGGCTGGGTCGTCCCCTTTCTTTGTATAGTACCCATGTTCTCTATGGTCCATCCCATACGGCAGATAGTTCGGAGGATATGTTTGAAATGAGGGGAGGTTCCATGCGGACCCATTGCAGTAGGGTGCTTGGCAAGGTATGAAAGTAGTCTGGGTGGACTATGTGGGTTGGCTAATTTGAGCGCCTGTGAAAAGTTAGTCCTTGCTGCTCTGGACCAATGTTGTTGCAGGAGGTCTGGAGCAAGGATTTCCTTTATCCAGGTACCTAGGATGTGATTGGCATGGCTCTCAAAATCTATTAGTCCCATGCCTCCGCTTGAGCGTGGGCCAAAGAGTGTTTCCATCCGTATAGGAGGGTGAGAGCCAGGCCACAGCCAGCCCTGGATAAGCGCGCGAATTGAGTTTATAAAGGTAGGTGAGAAGGCTATCGCATGGGCCTGGTACCACAGTATTGGGAGGATGAGCGAGTTAGCAACTGTAACTCGTCCTGTTAGTCCTGAGGTTCTTCCCTTGAAAGAGGCGACGCGTTTGGATACCCGTTGTAACATGTTACTTTCCATTGTCTCATTAGCATATCCCCCTGATTCTAGCCAGATTCCAAGGTGTCGTACAGGAGTGGTGGTGGGAGGTGTTGCAAAGGGTAAAATAATTGGGTTTTTTCTTCGAGTTTTGGTGTGAGGTTCTGTTGTTGTGGCCCAATTGTTTATGTATTTGCCTAAGAGGATGATTTATGTCTTCCTTTTGTTTAGTGATGCATTGCTCACCTTGGAGTATTCCTCTAGAGTGTGTTCCAGCTGTCGGGCATCTTCATTGTTTGCTATACCTGCTACGCAGTCATCTGCAAAGGCCAGTATCTTGACTGTTGGTTGTCCTTGTGCGGTTATCCCCATGAGATGTGAGTCAGTTACTTGGAGGAGCGGGTCAAAGCTGAAATTGTATAGCAGTAGGCTGAGGGGATCCCCTTGTTTGAGCCCTCTGTGTGTTTTGATATTATTTGTTAGGAATCCAGGGCCGCATACATCCATGGTTGCAGATTCTGTTAGGAGCATCGCCCATTTTATGAATCTTGGTGGGAGTTTGAAGGCATGTAGACATTCTTTTAGGTATGGCCAGCTGACACGGTCATACGCCTTTTCCTGATCCAAGAAGACCAGGGCACCAGTTGCTTTGGATTGGCAAATGTTTGCAACAGGGTGTATGTTGTTCCAGATTGAACGCCCTGGTATCAACCCAAACTGGTTGGGTGATAGGACGTCAGATGCAATTGCGCCTAATCTAGCTGCTAGAATTTTTGTTAAAATTTTTGTGTCAGTGTTGGAGAGTGCCTTTGGGCGCCAGTTGGCCAGGTCCAACTTGTCACCCTTTTTTTATACAAGGTTATAACGTAGGATTCATGGCCTCCTGGTAATAGGCGTGCTTCTAACAAGCTCTGGTTCATTGACGCCAATAGGAGGGGGCGATTTGTTGAAAATATTTTTTGTAAAATTCGTAGGGTATCCCATCAGGCCCTGGGCATTTCCTATGTGGTGCACCGCGAATTGTTTCCCAAAGATCCTCCCGTGTGATAAGGGATAGTATATTGTAATTTGGTGGTGTTCTTTGTATCTTGGCAGTTTTAATAAATCTTTAATTTTTTGTGGATCTGTTGGCATATCGCGATATAATTCAGTGTAATAGTGGTGTACTTCCGCCTTGACCTCCTCAGGGTCAGTTGCCACGGTGCTGTTGGTCTTGCGGACCTGTGTGCATGTGGGCTGGTTTCCGCGGGAGTGGAACTGGCGGAAAAAGTATGTCAAACAGTTTTCTCCTTCCTTTATGAACTTACCTTTGTTTGATACTTTGATTCTGTGTTGGTGTTCAAAGATATGATTTTTAAGTTAGCTGAAATTTCTGCCCATTTGCGTCCCCAATTAGGGCTATAGTCAGATCTCGGAGTATTTATTTCCAAGTGGTCTAGTTCTGCCAAGGTACGCTTGATTGTGGCTGTATCCGCGGTGTACTTGCATGATGCAATATGTTGGGTTTTGCTGATTAAATCTTTTTTTAAATTTTCCATTGTTCTGATGGGATCCAAAGCGAATGGGGCTGTGATTTCTGGGTTTGTAGCCTTGTTTTTAACCCGGTCAGATATCTCAGGCAATATTATTTTTTCTAAGTGAAGATTCCTAAAGGCGACACCTGTGTGTGGGATTGGGTTGGCGCTAACTGCACCATAATTAACTGGTTATCAGAAAAATTGAATTTTCTGTTGTAAATTTGGGGATTCTTGAGTAGTGGGATTGTGGGATGAGGATGTGGTCAATATAACTCATCGATATGAGCAGTCCCTCACATATGTTGGGTCTTGTCATATGGGGAAGGATAAGTGAATTGGGAGGAAGAGCATCCTGTAAGCCAAGAGATGCCTTCATTGTACGATATTCAATGTGTCCAGGTGGGTATCCCCTGCTATTAGGCCATCGATCTGTATTGGGGTTGTCCCAGCATTTGAAATCGCCTAACATGATGATATCTGGTGGGAGGGTTAGGGTAGAAATTTTTTCAAATTTTTTTTTCTCTCAGTTGCAGTGCACGGTGCATAGATACATGCTAACGAAATTATTTCATCTTGGCATGTGATTGTTGCTACCAGGACTCGACTGTGCAAGTGTGATGATGAATTTGTAATTTTAAATTTTTTGTTGTTTTGGAATATCACCCCACAGTGAGACGTCCATACTGATTGTGATGGTGCGACCCTGGTTGACCAGGATTCTTCTTCCCCTTGTAGGCAGTGGGTTTCTTGGATGGCCAAGATGTCTACAAGAGGTTTTCGCAGGAATGCCAGCTTTTGGCTTGGGACGTATGAGCCCTTGCTCCCGCAATATTTAATGTCCCTATTGACACTGAGGTGCCCGCAGCGCCTCAGGAGCAGTTGGGAGGACCCTCTGGTCCTATCCCACCGTGGCTCATTTTGGCCATGCTCCGCATCTGTACTCCAACTCTTTCACTGCCATTGTTGGTTCCCTTGATATGACTCAATGATTCAAGGGAATTGCAGTTTTTGCATTTGCGTCAACTTTTCCTGCACAGGTCTCATGTTGATTTGATGCGGGTTGTTGATTGGATTTTATATTTTTGAGGTTCAACTTTGTTGCATTGTGCACCGCATTTTCACCCAAATTGCGGTTGCATTGTACCTCAGTATGTGCATGACTGATGACGCTTTGTGGCTCAGTCTGGTTACTGTGAAAATTTTCGACCTGGGCATATTGTTCTGATTAGTTGGTTCGGTGAATATCTGAAATATCCTCCTGAATTTGTCCATGGTTAATGGCGGATTCCACGTGTGCCGCCGCTTCAGCCGCTGCACTCTTGTGGGCTTTTTGTGTTGCTTTACGCTATTTACTTGTAACTGGGTCCACCATGGAGTATAGTCCATCTTCACCCCAGCGGATTGGGTGGTGGCCATCAGTCATTTTGGCGAAGTGTTTATTATCTTCGTCCATAGCTTATTCACAAAAATAATTTTCCATTAAGCCCTCTTTTACAGGGCATGCATGTTCCTTGTGGCCCAGTGAGCCACAGTGGTTGCAAATGGGTGGTGCGCGTTCCGGTGTAACTTGGAATGCAGCCAACTGGCCCTCATCTGCGAAGTAAAATTCTGCTGCACGGGGAATTCTGGATAAATTCTCTTCCACTTCTGGGAAGGGGTTGATCACAGCGATAGCTTTGCCCATGCACAGGTCAGGCATTAAGCAAAATCACTGTAATTTGAGTTGTTGGATTTCTCTGTAGGCCACAAGACCTTTGCAGAGCTCCTCCTCAATTACCTTATGAGGAAGGTTGGTGAGGAGCGAGTCAAAGGAGATGAACAAAGTTTTCACTTTGTTCCATCTGATGCGCGTGGTGCACACAATTTTTTTGCCCTCAGGGAGGGAAATTTCCACGCAGATTTTTGCTGCAGCATTGGCTTCATTGGCTGTTTTAAAACCAATATTGATCCAGCCGTGGCCCATGTTGTTGGTGGCTACATACACCGCGTGAGGGAAAAGTGAGAACTGTGCCTCACATTTTTTCTCTCACAGGGTTGGTGACTCATCCCCAAGGAAGAGTCTGATCCCATGTTCCACCTTTGACAAAGGTTGGTTGAATTGAATGTACATGTATTGCGCGTGCTTTACAGTAAATACCATAAACCCAGATGGTGTCTGAGTTTGCGATTTTTTTATGGCTTGGGTTTCTGGTCCCCCTCCAGGGCGTTTCTTGCCCTTAGTTACACCGTTAAGTGCACCACTTGCCGCGACGCTCTCCCATGTTGTATTATTTTTGTTATTAAAGTCACCCATCTTTCCTGTGTGTGATTATCAAAAATTTGCTGTATGAATTAAATCGTAGTAACTAAAGTGATTGTTACAAGAAAGAAAAGCTCTCCTCCCCAACATTCTTAAGGGGGTGATATTGAACATTTGCCTTCAAGGCTTCAGAATAAGAATGTTGTGGTTAAAAATTGGAAGATAAGAGGAATTTTGGACATCTACAAGTCCACAATATTTAGGAGATCAATTTTAATTATAGTAACTATTTAATCGGCCAAAAGACCCTGCTTAATTCTTGGTGGAACCCTGCAAATTGGGTTAAACAATTTTAGATACTTCATGGGCAATAACAATGAGATTGAGCAGTCAAATTTCTCTTTTTTAGCACTAGTGGTGCCCAACCCAAAAGGGGGCCGCCACGCATCTTTATGTGCAAATGGGCCAAACAAAGGGTTATTATAAATAAAAATTCCTAGAATGGCGCCTCAGCTAACAGCCTAGGAAGCCATATCAGAAGGCGAGAGCTTTGGGGAAACTTTTTTCTGTCTCCTGCTTTAGCTGGCGGACCATGGCAGACAGCATCGGGGTGGGAGCATCATTAACATGGGGCATAAGGAGGTATAGTTGTGGATTTTCTTCGTTTATGAGGACAGCAGTGTCCATCGCCTCAACATATTTAGCAATTTAAGCTCAGCGAAAGTGATGAAAGCTGACACACAGAAGAAAGACTTGATGCGTTGGTGGGTTTTGGGATAATTAGGGTTAAAGAGAGAAGTTTTTTCCACGTTGATGAAAGCGCAGCTGCTCTAAAGGTGAGCTCCCTAATTTCATACTTCACATCTTGATTAAAATTAAGGGGAAAATGGGGATGGGAATACCCTCAACAAGGGGCTCCATCGCCCCATGAAGTTGGTGGCGAAATAGGGTGTTGGCAGGGGCAGCTTCAGCCTCAACTGCCATTTTATTGATATTTCTATAAATAGGAAAAACGTTTTTAGGGTGAAAATGGCGTGGCCGAAATTCAGGAGGATCAACAAATAATTCCCCAAAGCGAAATCTGGCTTGATGTGGTGTGGCTGTTCATCCTTATCAATCCATTTAAAAGCTTTAAATGGTTTGGATTCAGCCAGCATTGGGCCAGCCACTGGAATTGGGGCGGTTTCAGAAGCTTATTGGCCACGTGCTGTTGACCACATAAGCTTAGCTGAAACTGGTTCAGCCACCAGCTCAGGATTTTATAATATGGTCAAATTTTAAGCAGAATTTTTATAATTTTTAATTTTGATTAGCTGCCACTTTTGAAGCAACACAAAATTTCCCTGAGCTTGAGGGTGGGAGGATTGAGCCCAATTTGAAAAACTGGGTGAAATGGCCGCGGGCCCAACGCCTGAGGGATGAGTGGCAAAAGCGGTGGAAGCAGAAAATGTAGGGCATTTGCACTTTGAGTGGTCAAGCTTGAAGCACAAGGGGAAAATGGCGCCGCAATTTTCAACATGTTCCCAGTATGGGTGATCAGGGGCAGATCTGATCACAGTGCGGGGTGGGGATCACAAGATGGGTATCATGATGAAATTGGTAGATTATTGCAAAGGCGCGTGGCCCTGCTGGATGATCTTCCCCATTTTGAACCACAAACTTCAAAATGAGGTCTGCGCCATAACTGGCTAAACCCTCCATGAGCCCATAATGGAGGCGTTCTGGGGAGAGATGGGAGGGCAACCCAGCAAACTGGACCACAAAAGTGGCCTCATCTGGGAGCAGGGTTTGAATAGTAATATTTGGAATTTTTTAAAAATTGACTTGCAGCTTAGCTGTTGCCATGTATCTGCTTCTGAATGGAAGCCAAGATCATAGTACCTCTTAAAGGGGCGGAAGTCAATAAAGCAAGCAGGTTTAAAAGCTGCCATGGTCATTTTGATGATTTTTCCATACTTGCATATGGGAAGAGAACCCCATATTTGACCCAGAGGCCAAATCACAATTTGCTCTGTGGGAGCACCAAAGGGCTCCGGAGCACTGCCTAGGAGCTTTTAAGATGGTGAGCCAATTCCTGAGGGGGACATAACGCCTGGTAGAATTGTGTTGGCTAGAAGAGCCAGCCTGGGCGCGCTTTGGTGGTGGCTAAAAGACACCATATGGTGGCACACCACCACCCCAAGCCAGAGCAGCAGGCATTTATTGCATTGACATTAATAAGTTTTGGCTTTTTTGAGCAGTCAGTTTTTTGTATTTTAATTAAAATATTGGCTTTGATTTAGTTATCAAAGTGAAAGAAAAATCAAGCAGTTGGATTTCTCTGACCATGCGGTGGACCCTGAGGTGGCCATTGGATGGTACTCTCCCAGCCACAACCAGGTCCATACAAGCACCTATGCAGGGACCACCTCTTTTATAGGCTTGGTGGGGTCCCTCAGGGTGCAAAAAATTAGCAAATGGAGATTGGCTGAAATATATAAGTTGTTACCCCATGGGTATGTCTTAGCCAAAAATGATTCCACATCCATTGTTCAGCCTAAGTATGGAGATTATTCTGAACTTCAATAGGATACTTTCCCAATTTTCTAATTTGGTTGGTAATAAGCTATTCTGAATTTATCATTGAATTCCCTTTACCCTTGATACAGTTTAAATACTGAAGGGTCTGATAATGGGAGGGTTCGTTTTCTATTACCCCCACAACACTAATAAAGCTATTAAAAACTCAAATTTCTAGGTTTTATGTTTTATTTTGCTTTATTATAATTAGTAGCTTACTTAAACTATTTGGTGAAGTTTCTGGCCCTAAACGCACCAGCGAGATTTAAACCCCTAAAATCTACCAAAGCTTTGGATCTTTCACGTAAAGCTCTATTTTTTTAAAATGTTAGCCCATCCTATTTTTTCAAAAACTTTTCACTTATTTACAGATGTGAGTAATTTAAGTATTAGGGATATTTTGGCTCAATATGACTTTAATCTAGTAGATCATCCTATTGCCTTTTAGTAAAACCCTAACCAAAGCAGAAAGCAACTATAGTTTTACTAAGAGAGTGCATTGCATTGCGGGGACCATCTAGTACTAAAAAAAGAGAGTGCATTGCAGTCCTAACAGCCATCAAGCATTTTCGCCTTTACCTCTATGGCAAACATTTTACTATCATCAAAGATCACGCATCTCTAAAATGGCTACAACAAATGAAGGATCCTGATGGACGTTTAGCTAGATGGGCTCTAAACCCTCAGAATTATGACTTTCTGAATTAAACATTGCGTCGGAGTTATATACCAAATTGCTGATGGACTCTCTTGATTACCTATAATGACTCTATTTACTGCTGAAGAGGATCGCATCTATGACCTAATTGACAGACCCAAACTATGGTATCCTGAATTTAAGGATGTTGTATCAAAGCTACAATATTTAACTGAGGACACTCAAATAAAATAAGGTTCTCTATATAGGAAGTTGGGATCTATATGGCTACCTTTTATTCAGCCTTCAGATAAGACCAAAACCTTTATGGAGGTTCATCAAGCTGTGGGGCATGGAGCTGTTGCAAAGACATTACAGTGGTTGAAGAGTAATGTTATTGGGATAATATGCTGAAAACTGTGCATGATGTGTTGGAAACTTGCCTCACTTGCCAAAAACAACGTAGAGGAAATCCAATTTATCAACATAAAAGTGGGACCTTTGAAACCTTTTTCTATTATGGGTATTGATGTAGTGGGTCCCCTTCCTACCACAACTTATAGACACTGCTATATCTTTTTAGCTATTGAACATTTTACCAAATGAATTTAAGCTGTCTATGTTTTCTCTGTTAACACTAATTCTACTGTGTCCTTCCTTTTTAAGCAAGTTTTCTCCCAACATGTTATCCTGAAAGTACTCTTATTTGATAATGGAACCAACTTCGTTTCACAGGTAGTATCTGAGCTTACTAAATTGATGGGTAACTATCAGTCGTTTAAAGCTCTTTATAATCCTTCTATTAATGGTGCTTTTGAACGAGATAATGGTACCCTGGTTGCTATTCTAAAAAAGATGGCTTCAACTGACCCTAGTGGATGGAATCTATACTTACCTAGCGCAATGTTATCTTACATGGTTAGTTATCATTGTATAATTGAAATGTCTCCATTAAAGGATCTGTATGATTAGGATCCTATTTTACCCTACAGTGTACGACCTATAATTGATACTGCTACACCGCAAAGCAATGCATTAGCTATGAGAAAGTTAGATGATGAGATTATCAGAGCGCAAGCCTTAGCTTTGAGTTTTCTTGCTACTACAACTTCAAAGTAAGTACTTAGGACCAATGCTACCCGACCTACCTTACTTAAATATCATATAGGAGATTTCATATTTTTTTATCATCATAGACCTGGAGGACAAATTCACAAACTTAATACTTTATGATCTGGACCCTATTGTATTACCTATCTTCAGGGCATAATACAATTTTTACAGCTGTTGACAATGGAACTGTTATCATAAGAGTGCATAGTAGAATTTTTGTAAGTATGTGCCCCTAGGCAAGATCTTGAGGGGGTATTGTTGGAAATTCAACTGCAATGACCAATTATAATCAAGATTGTGGTTTGGCATCTTAGTCTAATAAGATTATATAAAACCCATTATTATATATCTGATTCTCTTTTAGACTGACGATCAACTTTTTGGAGTTATTAGTCTCATCATCTTGAAGGGGATAAGCCTTCTGAGGAGGTTAATCAATCTGAAAGGGTTGATTCCACTAGGTGAAGGTTGATTTTGTCTAAAAAAATATATCAGATTGGACAATCAGCAAAATTAGTTCTCTAACAGGAAAGATCTTACTCATTTGAAGCACGAAGATCCTTATAAAAATCTACTAAATCCTCTTCTATAATTATCTCTAAATTTTAAGAAAATAAACCACCGCTTATTTTTTCTCACATATTTCTTTTGGTTAACTAAGGTCAAATATCATTTTTTGATTGGAATCCAGTATTGCAACAAAACTAATAACTTTGTTGCCTTATTTTGTTTTTTGCTAGAGCCATAAAACTAATATTTTTTGTAGCCTTTGTAGCACCAGAATATCGAAATTTCTTAAAAAAATTAATATGCGCCAAGGATGTATTGAACTATATTAACACTGGGAGCCATCCAACAATATGCCTCCATTACATCCACTGGTCTAAGGCAGCGGATGAGGTTATCAATGATGAAATCAATCAGCTAATCCAGAAATGAGTCTGATACCATCTAAGTGTCTGTGGGCATCACCATTTTTAATTATAAAAAAGGAAGATCTAACAGAGTGGTGATTAACTACCATTGACTCAACAACTTAACGAAGAAAGCCTCTTACCCTCTTCCAAGGATCAATGATGCACTTGAACAACTCAGTAGATCGTACTTCTTGGCCATAAATCACATTTCTTGTATACTGGCAGGTAGTTATGCCTCTGGTGGAACAAGAAAAATGCACCAAAATGATGACCCAAGGTCTGTTCCAACCCAACGCAGATGCTGCAAGGGTTATGTAATGCCCCTTCCACGTTCTAAAATTTTATGAGCAGTATACTTAGACTTGATAATTTATTGTGTTTTATTTTATTTATAAGACATAAACTTCTTCTCAAGGACATGCAAAAAACACTTACAGCACCTGGAAAAATTGTTCCGCTGACTTGCTGCTGCTAACCTGATGTCAAAATCATTAGATGTAACTTCTTCTAGAAAAACTTGAGTACCTGGGTTTGCCTTTTACAAGGAGGGCCTATGGCCCCTAACATGCTAAAATAGAGGTGATTGAGAAGATGAGGACCCCCGACAGCAAATGAGACATCCAGGTGTTCTTTAAGATGGTCGGATACTATCAGCAACACATAAAAGATTTTAGTAAAAACAAGACCTCAATTCCATCTAATGAAGAATGTACCCCCATTTAAATGGATGCCAAATTGTCAGCTGGATTTTGATCAACTTTACACCTGCCTCTCTATGGCGCTGGCACTCAAGTGCCCAAATTTCAATAATCCTTTTATAATTCAGATAGATGCCTCCCTCACCGCAGTAGGGGCACTGCTATCTCAACTTGGCGACGAAGGAGTGGAACCCCATAAAATACTGTAACTGGACGCTTGATTCCCATGAGTGCAAATTATAATAAAAAGAAAAAGAGTATTTAGTGGTGATCTATGAATGCAAGAATAGTGTTTATATCCACAGGTGCACTCCAAGTTGATAACCAAATATTCTTCACTGCGTTGGCTGCAGAACCTCAAGGAGCCAGAGGGATGCCTAGCTCGCTGAGCACTGAAGTTACAGGTGTATAACTTTGAGATTCAACACCAGCCTGGCGTGAAGCATCAGAATGCGAATGGGCTATCTAGGCTCCCTACCATTGTATTGACCGTTGATATGTAAAGCAGCCTTAATGACAAGATGGTGAACAATGGATATGATAACAATCTAGCAGAAGTACAGTGTGCTTCTGGGCTGACTAATGAAGATTACCACCATCAGGAACAGAAAACTTAAAACTTATAGATGGATGCGAATACATCATACCATGAACAACTGAGCATACTGATCTGATTAATGGCGCCCACCAGGACACAGGCCACAGCAGATTAAAAACATATGAGCAGCTGAAACATCATTTCCACTGGTAATCAATGCACTACAACATTCACAAAGCCCTTGCCTACTGCTGCATGTGTTGAGCAGAAGCGCCATATCATAAAATTACCCCATATCGCCTGGTAAAACTGAACTTCATTTTTCACACTGTGTCAATGTCATGGGCCCATTGGCTGCCAGCGGCAAATTTAAATATACTGTGGTGGCCATAGATAGCCTTATAGAATGGTATGAAGCTAGATTAATTGAAACTTGGGGCACAGTTACTGCTAAATTCATTTTAGAGAATATTATCTACAAACTCAGATGCCCCCAATTCCACCTAACTGATAATAATACTAACTTCACATCACAGATATTCACCAAACATAACGACCTGATGGGGATCTTCAGGGTCCTGTCGATGCTATATCACCACAAATTTAATGGCATAGTGGAGCATGTCAACAACAATGTATTTGGCATATTACAAAAACTAGGGACCAGGTAAACTGACCATTTGAATCTTTTTCCTACCTTCAACTATCTTCACCTAAAGTATTACATTCCACTTGTCTATGGGGAGGCCCCTGTTCCAACTCCTGTATGGGATACAACCCACAATTCCGCCTATCCTGTACTCCTGTGTTCTTGGGGAAGGAACAACCCCCAGACAATACTTGGTAAATATCACTTAAACGTTGATCTGACTTCAAAAAGAGCCTACTCCAATGAATTGGTCCAAAAAATGGAGTGCAGGGAGGCGAATTTCAAAATTGCCACCCCTTCCCTGTCTTAGCATAGGAGAGCGAGTGCTCTTTTATGATAACCATGGGTTCAGTAGGGCAAGAAAACAGGAATACATTTGGAAGGGGCCTTTTGAGATTATAGAGAAGACCTCAACTGAATATATATACACCAAAAGACCCCTTCAAAGGACATATGTCAACTGAGTACATGACAAGCTTCAAAACGTTTCCAGAAAGATGTGGAGACATTAGGCCTCAATATCATTTATCTGACTGCCAGCTGTCAGCAAGTCGTCAATCCCCTATGTTTGGTCAATCAGGGAGGAATGTTGGGAATTGGGTTTGACCAACCAGTAATGGGTGGGTTCGCTAATATGCAAATAATGAATTGGGCAGTAAGAGCTAAGTTACTGACCATACTAGGTACAGGCCTGTAGAGGCCCATTCCCAAACCCGACCACCATGTCTCATCATTGCCACATATTCTTGGACCACTGTTCCCATGACGCTGCACATTAGTAGCAGGGTCTAGGACCAGGAGAGGGCTGAGAATGACGCCAACACCACACTGAGCTCACTGGCGGAGCTCATGACTTTGATCCGCTCTGACTTATTCACTAAAATAAATTTAATAAAATCTGAGCTTAGCCAAAATCCTTTATTTGATTTCCTCATAGAAGACACAACTGCCCTACAAGGCTGCAGCGTCCTCCCTTAAGTAATCCACTGCAAATATCGAATAAGCTTTCATTTAGTTAGACTCTTCTGAGCCCCAAACACCACATTGTTAGCAAAAATTCGCCATCCCACCAGATCACCGTCCACACCCCATGTAAGCCCATCATCATTCTGAAGAGGTGATTCGGATTTGGGATGGCGATTTCACCCAGCTCCAAAATTACCAAATTCGATGCCTATTGAATCAGGGCCACATTCAGATTGAACTCCACCTGAGCTGAGCCAATATACAGATCAGGTTACTCCTGATCTTTTACAAACCATAGGTAATAGCCTCCAGCTATCATTACCCTTAATGCTAATAGACCTCACTGTTAAAGTTTATGGCCTACTTTGAATGGCTGGTTCTTTTTTGTGGTATGGTGGAGTTTCAAACGCCTATTTTATAGTGACAATAGACCAGATGGTGACTATAGTTCAAGATATAACTCGTTGGTATTTGCACTTCAAAGTCATATTCTTCTGTCATTACTTGGACGATGGCATGCTGCCCTGATCTTACTGATCCCAAGTATGTTCTCAACTTAATACAACTTAAAGTATTAAAGACAAAAAGCTTATAGATTAAACTAAAATTGTGGTTCTAGTTGATTGTTCTCTATTAGTATCAACTTAAAGATACTTTATAGGGTTGATGTTCACCACATCTTACACATGAAGCCTCATTTACAACGGCACTTGGCCAGAGGAACACGTATAATGTTCGTTTGAGGGTCTACAATCCTTTTGGCTCAGAGCATATTGCATGGCTTCAGGGTCTGTGTCAATTTTGTCGATATTCTCAAGACAGCATATCAGACGCATCTGTAAGTAGCTGAACTGATGCTCTTCTCAAGCAGTTGGCAGCACATACCAAGGCGATTTGCACCACTAATTAGTAATTAATTTGATTAAAAGCTTGATCAACATTAAAAACTAATTTTGACATAGGTCAACAAATCCCACATGTCCAAGTCATCAAGTTGCCTATTATTGATAAGTTTTACCTAACCAAAAAAGCCCTTAAGCCCGTGTTATCATCATTAGATATTATTACGTGGATTCACTGAGCCGCGGATCCCAGGCTTTGCATAAACTTAGGATATTCCTGATCATAATTACTGATATCCAATATAATCCATGATAATTTAAGCATGTTAAAATTATTATGTCCTTATCTAATATCCAACAATAAGGTCCAGTCAATTCCTCAACACTCCCCGCCTTGACTGGATATAAGCAGTGGGTACCCTTCTTTTTGGGTCACTATGTCTAACTTTTCGTGCTCATCAAAATATGAACAATATTAATAGCATTTTTGCCCAGGGCAGATGAGTCTTTCTATAAACTGAGCAAGTCCATGCAGCACGTTATGGTCAACTCGGCGTGTTGCACACAATCTCTCAAGCTGTATCAACCAGCTATGCTTCCAAGGTACCTGAGAGTTCGGCTTTACATCCCACCATTACTTCACCAATTGATGAACCTGATCAGGCCCCCTTGGCTTTGAGCACTGTCCTTTGAACATCCCAATTGGTTGAGCAGGACATTCTTTTGAGCTATCTTTATCTCTTTGGGCTTCTGAAGCCGTTCAGCCCCAGAAACACTTATCCAGCATCAATTTGTTTCAGATGGAGATCTCCTTCCTGACTTCTTGTTTTCCCTTTTTCGCATCTTCCCTTCTAACAATATTGCTTCCTCCTTATGCATAGGCAGCTGAGCTTCATTGGATCTTGAGCTTGATTTGATGTTGGATCTTGTAAATGCCTACTTGTCATCTGCACTTGCTACTGGTCCTGAGGTTGCTGCATACACTATTTTGAGGCCAACTAGGCTCTCATTTTTGCTAACTTGGTTTTTAGGCTTTGGTGTAAACCCGCTTTAGTACATACCAATTTTTACATCCTGTTGGGCCTCAAGACTCAGATTTTAAAAGATCGGCACATCCTGGTGTTATACCAAGACCTTTGCAAAAGCTTGGCAAAAGGGCTTCCAAAAAAGTATGTCCCGCAGATGGCTCTTCTGAGCGCGTGCATTTGCTTCCCTCCTTCCTTGCTCCCCACTAATACCATGCCCAACATGCGCAGGGTCTTAGATGAGGCTCATTTGCAAATATTTCACGTAAAAGTGTTCCTCCCCAGTTTACCCCAGCCTTGAGAGCCTTCTTGCTAACTGTATCTTCCTTTCTTCAGCATTTACTCCCAAGTGAAATCTTACTCGCATATTCTGAAGTTTCTTCCAATGGTCTTTCCATTGTGTTAAATGGCCTTTTAAAAGCTGACAGGGCCAGCATTCCTGGTGCTGAACTTTTTTGGGTTTAGCACATCTCTGGCAGAATTTGGATAGTCAAGACTTGTATAAGATCGCATCTCTCTGATTCTGCTACTGGCTTCCCCAGTTCAATCACACTCTTCTCCCCCTCCCAACAAAGGGTTGCATGGTTCCAATGATGGCGAGGCATTAAATCACTGTATTAATTCTTTACAGTTTCAATTATTTTTGTTTTTTTATAATTATTATTATAATATGAATTTTATTTACTTTATTCATTGTATATTTTTTCCTTTTTCTCTTTCTTTTTTCTTTTTCTTTTTTTGTATTAATATTATTCTTTATGATATGGGCAAAGGAATTTAGCATGTACTCAATTCACAACCCAACTGCCTTGATCCTTAATGGTATATACATCTGTGGATAATTTCTCCAATATGATAAATGGACCTTTCTAAAGCGAGGCCAGTTTGTGCGAGGGCCTGTGCTATGAGTGTCACAATATAAACTAAGTCTCCTTCCTTGAACTTAGTCACCGTACCTCATTTAGCATCATCATAGATCTTCTAATTAGTTTTTTGACTAATTGCATTTTGATAGGATTAGTTTGCAACTTGATTAAGGCATCACTAGTTGCTCAGTATAATTAATTGTACTAATTGCTTTGGTTGAACTGAGTCTGAATATAATAATGAAGGCAGAGCGGGATGTCTACCCTACAAAAGTCAAAACGGAGAGTGGCCTGTGCTGTTTTGGTGTCAACTTTGTATGCAAACATAGTATCATAATTGAAGTAGCCCATTGTGAAGGAACTGAGTCTGAATTTTTGCATGATAGGTTGACTAAAGTGCCATTCACTTGTTCTACCATACCATTAATCTCAGGATGGTATGGTGTTGACAACACTCCTTTGTTAGACATCAATTCATTTAACTGTTGTACCATATGGGCAGTAAAATTCGTTTCATTGTTTGTCAAGATCTTCTGGGACATCCACGCTTATAAATAATATTATCCACAATGAACTTGGCAGTAGTTAGAGCCCCAATGTCTCAAATTGCTTTTGCTTCCACCCATTTTTTCAGATGGTTGATAGTAATAATTATGTATCTGTTACCTAGGCTACTCACAGGCAAAGGGCCAACTACATTGACTGACACAGTATGCCAGGCTCAGTCAGGTTTGATCAAATTATATTTCACATCTGATTTCATAGGCTTTGCAATTTGGAATGATTGACATTTATTGATTATGTCTTTGATATTGAATTTCATGAAATCCCAATAGTAACTCGATCAAATTAATTCTAGCATTTTGGTCAATCCCCTGTGCCTGATGGCCTTGTGTGTTTGTGTAATAACTCCATTTGGTTGGAGGGTTTTGGAAAATTTGACTTTGCCCTTCAGGCTTGAGCTTGTTGAAACTTTATTTTTGATATTTAGTGTCAGTTAATGCTTTTTTGATCACCTTTTGTACTTCAGGTGGCTCCTCTCCATACTTTTGAGTAATCATTTTATCATGAAGCTTATCAGCTAAACTACTCAGGGCATCTACAATAGGAAGTCGCAAAAATCCACCTGAATTTTGATGGGCCACTCCAGCTCTGTGAATAATTTTATAATCATACGTTTGTAATTTCAGAGCCTAGTGGGCTAATCATCCCTCAGGTTCCTTGAGGTTGTAAAGTCATCTTAATGAGCTGTGATCCTCACTACTTAAAACTTGGTGCCATTAATGTAAGACCAAAAAATTTACAAGCGTAGATGACAGCCAATCATTCTCTTTTGGTCACCATATAATTACACTCATGATTATTCAGCGTCCTGCTGCAATAAGCGACTGGATGCTCCTCTCCATCATCCTCAATCTGAGATATCACACCACCAATTGCAGTCAATGAGGTGTCTGTTTGTATGATAAAAGGTTTGCTGAAATATGGATATTGGAGGATAGGCGCCGTGCTCATTTTGATTTTTAAAAGCCTCAAAGGCTTGTTGGCACTCATCTGCCCAGCAAAAATGAACTCCTCCTTGTAGTAAATGGAATAGGGGCTCAGCAATCTTTGCAAACCCTTCTACAAATCTTTGATAGTATCTACCATGCCTAAGCATACTTGAACATCCCTCATACTTGTTAGAGGTTGCATTTTGTTAATAGCTCTACCTTTTGGGGTTGAGACCGCAAGCCCTTGGAACCAATGTCAAGCGTGAGGTATTCTAATTTTTCTCTAAATCATTGTCATTCTCTTTGTTTTATCTTCAGATTGGCTTTCAACAGCCATTTGAACACTTGTTCAAGGTGCTCCAGATGTTTGAGAAATGTTTGTGAAAAGACATCGATATCATCCATGTAAACCAGTATGCATGATAATTTAAGGTCCCCCAAAATTGTGTCCATTGCGCGCTGAAAGGTTGCTGGCTCATTGCAAAGCCCCTGTGGCATGCGCATTGGTTGGAACAGCCCTTGAGCAGCAATCATTGCGCACTATTCTTGCTCCTCTTGAAGCAGTTTAATTTGCCAATATCCTGAGATAAGGTCCATTGTGGTAAAATACTTTTCCCCTCCCAGACAGTCCAGAGCATCATCAATTTTTGGCACCAGATATGAATTTTTTTGTGATGGCATTATGGCATTAATAGCCAATTACAACTTGATTGCTGCCATCTTTTTTCTTTACAATTAAAACTGGGCTGGCCCATGGGCTTTTAGAGTGCACTATAGTTCCACTTTTTAGTAATTTGTATAGCTCTTCTCCGGCTATTTTGTCTCTAACCCTGGGGCGCCAGATTGGCCTCATTCTAATAGGCACATGGTACCGGGTGTAGACAAAATGCTGTGCTCCTTTTGCACAACCTAAGTCTTGGTCATCTTTGGCGAAAATTTTGGATTATCGTTCAAACAACTCTAGTGCTTCATCCTTCTATTGTATGATAATGAAGTAAACAATTCACAAGGAATTACAGTATGTGCCCCAAGGGTTTCAGTCAGTAAACTGAGCTTGGATAAATCACCAAATTTGTCAGCTGCTTTTAACTTGACCCTCTGAACCAGATGCACAAATGTGACTTTTTGATATTTCTTGACCTTAATATCTTGGCTGGTCAAATTTTCTAATAGGACATCAATTTCCCTGTGCCCTGGTATAAGTATTTCAGGCGCCACACTAGGTTCCATTTGAGAACAATGCCGCAGTGATACATCCTCCCCCATATAGCCTTCTGTTATATCCAGCTTGGTCCCAGTCCTCATAACCAGTTGATGTCCTGGAGCTATTGTCACATCCTTATTCACACATGGAATTATTCCTCAATTTTCTTTTATAATAGTTGGCATGGGTGGCTATGAAACCCCCACCGAATATATCCTACTGGTATTATCCCATCAGCATAAGATATATTGATAAAGCTTCTGTGACAGCTTGTTGGCTTTGTATTGTCATGAGAGTAATGAATTATAAGATTGGCCCAATATCTTCAAGATGTTCCCTTTAAAGTCGCATGAGATCCCATAGGCCCTTAAAAAACTAGTTCCAATTAATATGTCATAATTGGCGTTTGGAAGCAATATTTTGGTGCGGCTACTACCAAAGCTCCAAATTTCAGTGGCAAGGCGCTGTAAGCTGCTTCACTCTTAGTGCTGTTAAGGCCTGAGGTCCCATATTCCCAATAATTGTCAATGTCTGGAGCTATTTTCAATTTGTTTACCAACTTTATGGAAATAATTTTTACAGGTGCTCTGCTATCAACAAAAGCTACAACTCTGATTTTGTTGACCACAATATCCACGTAAGTGCACCAGAGTTTTAATAATCAATAGAGTTTACTAAGTGAATATGGGAAAATAACAGGTTGTTAGAAGTGAGCTTCAGGGTTCTCCCAATACTGGGACATTCATTGTCAATGTGTTAATTATCATAGCTATATTCACCCATTTCAAGCTTGGAGTATCTGCTGCATCGCTCAGACCTTTGGATGGAATATTCTCAAGTATTTGTTGCACATATGGTTTAGTGACTTCTTCATAAGATTCAGGTATGACAACCTTACTCTGAGAGCGAGTTACCGCATGTACATTTGAAGAATCTTCATTTGATACCAAAATAAAATTCGTTTTATTGTTAAATGAGGCCACGTGGCCTGCAAATTCTTGTCAATCAGGTGGGATTTGTGTTTTTTGGCACAATAGAGCATCCCGCATCTATTTTGCTTGTTCTTTTACTCCTCCTGCACGTTATCAGGAAGGACTACATTGACATTTCGCTGATGGCATTGGGAAGCAAAGTGTCCTTTATGATTGCAATTAAAGCAAGTAATCTCATTCATTGAGCGTGTGGCCCTTGTATTTGAGTTTTGCTCACTTTTTACAGGTGGATCACTGTGAATCTTCTTAACGGTTTTTAAGGGTTTTCCAAAAGAGGCAACAAGTTCTGATCTGTACTTGGTATTAGGAGGGCCTTAATTTTGTGAACATCTGCGCAAATAATCAACCAATTCAGATGTTGCAAGGTTTTGCACAAAAGCAGGTAATAAAGTGTTCAACAAATTTTGATAAGTTCTACTGCATGTTCTAGTGCAATCTCAGAATCAAAATTGACCATAGCCTTTGTGCCTAAAAGAACCTGAACTTCACAATAGAATCGATCCACAAATTTAGATTTGCTTCATTTTTCTTAACGTGAATGTTCATAAGCTAGGATCTTTGAGTTGACATTTGTTCTGGATCTCCAAATTCATGAAGCAAAGCTTCTTTGACTTCAGTGTAGGTTGGGTTTCGTTAGCATGTGGCATAATTAACTCAATGCTGCACTCTTCCAAGCAGTTGAATAGTGGCTGCTTTATTATGGTCACTGGTCTTATACATGGCCATTTTAAAACGAATGATAAATGTGGTTATACTTCTGTTCTTGTCAAAAGCAGGCAGGTTTGCTGGTTTATAATTATCACTTTCCCATCTATGGTTATCACAATTACTTCTTTGTTGACTTGATCCAGGCGTAAGGGCGCTGAGGCACTGATCTATGGGTTGAGGTATTGGGGTTGGCCAAAGCAATCATATTGCTAGGTATTTGTCAATGTGCCTAGCATACATTTTAGTAGCTATTTCTAAAGCTTTGTCCTCATAATATTCGGAAGAGTTTTCAGCTGAGTGGTTTATGGAACACTGACAAAGCCCGTCATCCAGAGCTCAGATTTGATCATTGATTTCTTTTTATTTTAGTACTAGTGGTGAGCAACCCAAAAGGGGGAGCCGCCACATATTTTATTTGCAAATGGGCCAAACAAAGGGATTATCATAAATTAAAACTCCTAATATAGCCCCTAGGTTATCAGCCTAGGAAGCCATATCAGATGGCGAGGAGGCTTTGGGGAAACTTTTGTCCAGTGCCCGCTTTAGCTGGTGGACCATGGCGGACAGCATTGGGGTGGGAGCATCAGCATTATGGGGCATAAGGATGTATAGTTAGGGTTTTTTTTCATCAATGAGGACAGTGGTATCCATCGCCTCAATGTATTGAGCAAGTTGATGCTCTGCAGAAATTATAAGAGCTGGCACACAAGTAAATGACTTGATGCACCAGTAGGTTTTGGGATAATTGAGGTCAAAAAGAGAAGTTTTTGCTGCATCAACGCAAGCGCAGCTCGCACTGAAAGCAAGCTCCTCAATTTTGTACTTTGCACCTTACTCAAAATCATGAGGAAAATTGGGGATAGGAATACCCTTGACAAGGGGCTCCATTGCCCCATGGAGTTACCAGCGGAGGAGGGTGTTGGCCAGGGCAGCTGCAACTGCAACTGCCTTGATCATTGTTTTCATTTTACCAATTGACACAATTTTAATTTTAATCTAAAAATTTCCTCATTCAAGCTAGTAGTTTGTAGTTGCAAGGTGGAAATCACATGGTCCTTTTCATAATTGCCTTCTTGCACTGGTTTACTTCTTCATGAAGAATATTATTTGTCTCATTAATAGCAGTAACATCCTCATTGAGATTATTGATCTGTCAAGTTAAGAAGATCAATATAATCTTGATTTTTTTCATTTTTCGCCATTAGCCTTAAAATTACGCTTGCCAGTAGTTGATTTTTTTGGTGTACTCATCCTTCATCTGAAAAATCTAGGTGCTCAGTCATCAATACTGGTATGATAAAACATTTTTATAGTTCAATTGCACATCTTTGGCTTCATGATTAAGCCTCATGAACTCTAAAGCTTTAATAAAAGTCTGAGTGATATTGCTAACCCAAGATTTAGTAACTCCTCTTTCCTCTAAGAATTTGTCAAAGATGGTGTTATAATTTGAGATAACAAACGGATCAAGTTCCCCACTTCCAAATTGAGCCATACCAAATCAGTTCAAAATCTATCCCAAAAAAATTGACTTCGGTATTTTCCTTCCTAATTCCTGAGTCACGTGGAATGGCTGTCAGATTCTGGTGGTTGACTCAAAAATAAACCTTTGACAACCATCAGATTGGGCTGATTATCCTTTCAACGCTTAATCTAATGCCTATTGAAATTATACAACTTGGGTCAATTATCTTAATGACAATTCAATTGATTAATTTATCAGGCGCTTGGCCTATATATGCTCGCATATTATGGCTGATTCTGATGCAACAAATCTTGGCAATTGGTCTCAATTATTAAAACACAAACCATTCAATCATATACAAAATAATTTGGGGGTGACCTGAAGTTACATCTAAAAGTCTCATGGACAATTAAAACCATGAACAACGTTATCAATTTTCCACCTGAGGGCGAAATTTGTATGTCAATATGCATAATCAGCATGATAGCACTTATGTGGACTGCCCAAAGGGGGTTACTTAAGGCTATTGAGAAAGAGGCCTGCCAACATCCCAATTAGGGGTGCGTCATTTTCTTCAATTGAGGCCAAAATTTTACAGAAGGTGTGTCCCGTCAGCAGTATGATGAAACTGAAAACCTGAAGATCTTAGGACAACTTTGCATGCTTTTATGGCAATTTTTTACCTGAAATCTTCCTGATTTTTGAGAGTATTTTGCCACCAATGAACCTAAGAAAAGGTTTCAATCATAAACCAAACTGAGTGGCATGATAGCTGTTGAAATTTGTCTGGATGTGGCTAGGAGATGTCCTAGAGGTATAAATACCGGCGCCTGGCCTAATGACAATTATCAAATAAATAGCTTAAATAAAAGTGATATTTATTTTATCCTTTTCCTAGTTAATTATCCTGAATCCAACCTTGGAAAGTGTTGACAAACTGGAGGGACCAAATCCTCAGTTTGTATTTAATACTGCCTCAGACGAAGTTCCCAATTATGAAGGAAATATTATGCCTGAAATTGGCCTGAAGAGTCAAGGCAAATATAATAGGCCTAGTGAGTTAATAGATGGTTCGAATCCCATAAACCACAGGCACTATTGAGGATCTAACATCAGAACTTCAGCCCAAATAGACATGAAGAATAGTAATTTCCAAGCGAGTGATCCTCAGATTTTGGAAATGGCATTTCCGCCAATTTGGTCAGGTGGGCGGCAAAATCTTTGAGAATTCCCATGAGGTGGTCAATATGGAAGACCAGGAAAGATCCTGAATGGATGGGGCCACAACAATCCTTGAGGCACCATGTCCCCACGCACCCTATAAATATTGAATATTTTTAACTTAATGGAAATATTCAATATCCTAACCAATTTTCCATTTCCTTCTCAACCTTTTCTGTGAATTTCAGCTTCAAGACACCTTCAGACCTCAGCAACAGTCTAGAGAATTGTAGCACCAACAAATGTGGTGCTCACTACACAGGGCTCCAAGATATCACAAGTGAAAACGTCTATCACAATGGAAGACACTAGCTGCCATGAAGACCAAGCCTCTGGATCAGTTGAGAAGTGTTGCCCAATGGGTTAGTACCTCACGGCATGAGATACTGGCTGCTCAGCCCGAAATATTAGAGTTCTGTGCCGCCTTCCAGTTCACCCTGCCTTCTATAAATGGAAGTCAAACCAACTTCAGTACAAGAACCTTAACGAGGTTATCTAACAATTGATAAATGGCATCTACTCCATGGGTGCCCACTCCAGCCATTCCAATGCCTCTTCTGTTTCCTCTACCATGTGGTACCTCTACAACTCGGCCCAGCTGCCAGCAGCAGAACACACATTGGGTCCCAAGTGCTACCTCTGCAACATTGTTCACCTTGCTATCCATCATCTACTCCAACTAGTTGGGTTGTACTATCAGGAGGTCTCCCAAAAACTGGGGCTCACCAGGCCCTACACACCCACATCATTGATTTTTATAATGCAGCCTCCTCCTTTATTCGTACAACTGTGAGGCCATTTTTGATAACTGACAACTGATCAACGAAGTCCAAGATCAAATTGTGAAAGATAGTGGGATCTCTGGCTATCTTCAGGATGAGCTGCATTGGAACGTCAAACTCCTTGAAGCAACTTGGAATCAACGCCTTCTTCAAGTTGAGGATCTGGTACAAACCCTACAACAACACTATTTGGAGCTGGCCTCTCATGACTACCCATCCAGGGGTGAAGGTCCTGAAGGGCGTGAGGGACCCAAAGGGCCAGAGGGTCCCCATGGAACTCCCAGGCCCCCAGGTCACTCAGCCCCCACTGCTTCTGGCCCTGAGGACCCATGGAAGAAGGATGTGATGACAGCCTTGGCTGCCTTATGCGATTAAATCCAGACTGTAGCTCAGGGATGCAAAATCCAAGTGTATGGAGTCCACCTCGACCCTAGGGTCTCCATTGATGCCCTGTTAGATGAAATGGGCAACTTATGCGCTTTTTCAAAACTTACTAATACTCGCATCTCTCAGCTGGAGCAAACTTGTTGAGGGTTTTGAAACCTGTTTGACCACCCTCAAGGGACAGCTTCGCCTTCAGGGCGCCAAAATTCAATCTTTAAAGGAGCAAATCGCAAATAAGGCTTCTGTTTTCTCCCTCGACCCAAAGTTGGGATAATATCCAAGAGGGCCCTGAGGTCCTACAATGATGGCTAGACCAGATGGGCCTCTGAGACTATGCAGAAACTGAGACTCAGAGTCAGCGCCCTTCCCTGGTGTTAACACCCTTTCCACTCCGCTTGTAACTAACTTTAAGCCTAGTTTTAAAGAATGGTTCATTCCTGGCCAGGAGAGCATTGCCTCCTTCCTATACGCATATGAGAGCTCCATGGAAAAGGTTACAATCAGCAGAAGGTAAAGTATATCCACTCCTGCCTAGATAGCACTGCTGGGAGATCATAGCCCCCATTTGAAGGAGTGCACAACATAGTAACAGATCCATACAGCCTTAATCCAAGAGTTTGGAAGCAATCAAACCCTGGCCAACCAAAAACAGGCTTTTATGTGTATCTGACTGAATAAAGGAGAAAGCCCATGGAGTTTGCCATCAGCTTTTATGCCCAAGCACAAACCTTAGTCACTAAAAATCGTATCACCCTGGATGATGCTATTACTGCTGTCACGTCTGCATTGGGATCCTTCCCTGAGGTTGAAATAAATACGATTGGACAGAAGAAAAGGTTTACCTGCATCTGAGAGATCAAGGAAACCCTTAACGAGATTCCTACGTCGATTCTACACTCTAAGGCTACCTTCACAGGCCCCTCTAACCATTCTAGAGTCCATGTGGTCAAGAACCAGAAAAATCCTCAAACCTGATGCACTTATTGTAACAGTTTCAGACACAGTGTCAAGACCTGCTGGAAATGACTTGCTGAGGAGGTGGGAAAAAGGATGTTAGCATGAAGGACGAGGCGCTTCATGCTGAATCCCTACCCAGCCTCAAGAATCCTCCATAACCTTGAACGAACCAGGAGCTACTGCATCTGTAAAAGAAGTCTTGGCATTCAATGATAATAAGAAAATTGATACTGCTTACTCTTCTTCTGATGACTCTCCATGTTCATCACAATGCTGCCACAGTTTGGAAGTCTGGTTGCCCAGGTCACAGTTTGAGTTCAAAAAATATCAGTCCTTGCCATAGTCGACAGTGGCTCCCCTGTGAATTTCATATCCTCCAAGTTAATGAATCACATAAAGATTGATCCCAATATGCCACACTATATGAAGTATGGCATGGCTGCCCCCCAGTGTACTCGATCTATAGGGGCTTATTTCTCTCTACCAATACGGTTTGGAAAACTTGCTGTAAACAAACCTGCTGTCGCTTTAGATAACTCTAGCTATGACCTGCTCCTTGGGACTAAATTTCTTTGAGACTTTTGGCAGTACTCTGTTATGATGGTGGCTTTCTATCCTTACCGTAGCATTGAGTCCCACTGATCTTTGAGACCCCTCACAATTCTAAAACTGAGGTCAAATCCTGAGCTTGTTTGCTGGAAAATGAAGGTTAGATTAATCAGCTCAAATATCACATTAGGGGCTCCCAAGTTTGACTGCCCCCTCCTGCTGTTGATGGGCAAGAAGTCATGTCAATCTACTTGCCTAAGGCGACTACAATACCCCCTAAGTCTCAAGTCATTGCTGACACCCAGGTCCATGTAAACACCCCCTCAGGATACCTTTTGGAAGTCCAAGGCTAAGACAACTCATTTACAAAAGAGGTGCTAACCAGCCCAGGGATCCTAGATCCAGCTTTTTCCAGATCTATATCAGTGCTGTTAGCCAACCTTACTGACAGACCCAAAATAGTAGGTCCAAACAGTCCTGCCTACTATGTTCACCTACAACCGGTGGAAGCTATTGCTGATGTCTGAAGCTTTGGGGACTCGAGAGATTTCAGCTTGGAAGCTCCACCATCGGTTAGTCTAATCAATACTAATATCAGCAAAGACCTCTTGGATGACCAACAACATAAGGTTTAAGAGTTATTGGGAGAGTATTCTAGACCTATTTTCGACCTTGACCTATGCCTTTGGAAGAATATACAGAGTCCTACATCATGTAGAAACTGGGGATGCTCCTCCCTTCTGGTCTTGACCTTACTGAAAGAGCAAGGTTGAAGAGGCCCAGGTGACAGTTGAACTCAAACAATTACTCGACACTGGACACCTGGTACCATTGTGCAGCCCTTGGGCCTCTCCTTCTTCTGATTCAGAAAAAAGATGGCAGACAACTGGTGGTGATGCACTATTGATGATTCAACTCCATCACCAAAAAGGACAGTTATCCATTGCCCTGAATTAATGATTCCCTACATCTGCTTGCTGGATCCCAGTACTTTTCTTCCATGGATCTTGCCAGCAGATATTACCCGGTTGAGCTCGCCCCTGAAGATTGAGCTAATTGTGCGCTCAAAGCAAACAATGAACTATTTGAACCCACAAGGATGCCCCATGGCCTTTTTAATGCCCTGGCCACTTTCCAACGTGCCATGGATGGGATCCTTGGGGACTTGAAGCTTTCATACGTCCTCATTTACCTAGATGACATTACTGTTTTCCCAAAAATTTTTAATGGGCACAACAAGCATCTACAGGAGGTCTTCAATTGGATACAAAAGGCTTTCATAAAGCTTAAACCTTTAATTTGCTCCTTCTTCCAATTTGAACTAGAGTTCCTGAGACACAAGTTGTAAAAATTTTACTCTTAGTTGATTAAAGGAGGTCAACCCTAGTAATCTTTCTACTGCACAGGTTCGATTTCCTCGTGCACCTCGCGTTGTAATAATATATATAATCCAATAATAGTATGACAACTATTATGTGTAGTCAAGTTAGAATTATCTTCAGGCCCAACGCTTTGGTCAGTATTTCTGATAAAACTGAATATTGCACTCTTAGGGATTTTTTCCCTATAATCCTGTCCACTCAATCTTCGTTAAGATCCTCTGATGACAGTCTCCTTCAGCCCAACACACAGTCAGCAGCAATCCCTTAGCCGTGGTTCCATTTGTCTCTAGATCCCCAATTGGATCTCTAATCTTCTCTTAGAGTCTACCAATTATTGCCTTCTGCAATAATATCCTTGAGATGGAATCTTCACGCTAGATGCTGATGGTCTAACTATTACTGAATCTACAGTCAAACTAATAATGTTCTTTATTAATTCTTAAGTGACTGTAAATGAGTGTCAATGTGTGTTTTATTATAGTAAATTCTAGGGAATTTATAGGGGATTTGGATGTCTAACCCTTGGTTGACACCTCTTTGATGAAATGGCAGCCATTGCCATTGAATCACCCTTCCTCATCTTGGCAGCGATGGTCTTCCCCATCCTGACTAGGATTCCAATGTTAGACATCCTCGAGACCTCAAACAGAAAGAGTCAGAAATGTATCCTTAACGTTTTCCTCTTGATCCAAGTGGATCATCCATAATTGGCTAGCAACTTGCTTAGATAATGAGACTTTTTACCCTTTATGGAAAGTCACTACACTAACCAATTGATTCGCTAGTTGCAGGCGGCATCACTCGCCTTGCAACTCATTAAACATTCCCAATCAGTTGGTGATGAAACCTGACTGATCCCAATTGGTACACCTGATAGTTAATTACTATCAGATGCCCTTATTTCGTCGGCTGCTCCGCCCAATGAGATATTAGGTATTCATCTGGATTGATCCCCGATGGATACAACCAGACAAATATCCTAAGATCCCCCAAACATAGTTCCTCTGAAATTTGGGTCAACTGATTTCCAATTCACTTCGCCTTAGGGAATTTTTCCCCTAGTAATACCGGGTTATCTAGCAGGCTGGGAATATGGGCAAAAATCCCAACACAAGGGTTTCAAGGACGGCATCCAGCCTATACCAGACAAGGTTGACGCCATAGAGAAGATGACACCCCCCAAAGGTTAAGAGATATTCAGGTATTCCTAGGCATGGTGGGCTATTATCATCAGTTTATCCCCTGGTTTGACAACCTCACAAAGCCGCTGTTTTACTTCCTGGCAGAAAAATGTGCCGGTCAAATGGCAACCTGAATAAGATCAGGCTTTTAATGTCTTGAGAACTATCTATATACTAAACCCATTCTAGTCCATCTGTGCTTCGACCAACCCTTCTTGCTGTTTACAGATGAAAGTGATGTTGCCGTTGGGGCTATCCTAGCTCAACATAATGAGGACTAAGTTGATCATCCTGTGGCCTATTTTAGTAAGACGTTGAGTATAGCTGTAAGAACTACAGTGTTATGAGAGGGAGTGCCTGAATATCTTGCTAGCCATCAAAAATTTCTGGCCTTATCTCTACGGTACTCATTTTATTACTATTACAAACCACTCCTCGCTCCAATGGCTCCAGAAGATGAAGTACCCAGATGGCCAATTATCCATGTGTACTTTATGACTGCAGAGCTATAATTTCACCATTGTCCATCATGCCAGCGCAAGTTACCAAAATGCTGACAGCCTCTTCAGTATTCTGGTGCTAGCAGCTTTGGCCCCCATTGAGGACTAGTTTTATTATTTAATAGGCTGACCTGAGCAGTGGGTGTTGGAAACCCCTGAGGTCCAAGATGAACTCCGACGGATGACTCAAGACACTCAAATTAAGGATGGGCTGCTTTATAAGATGATCAATAAGAAGTGGCTCCCTTATGTCTGCCCCTCTTCCCAGACTGATGTTATTCTAGAGGGCCATTCCACTGTGGTGCATGGGGCCGTTAAGAATATTCATGAATGGCTGAAGTCAAGATGCTACTGGGACTGAATGGTAGAAACTATCCAAGAGGTCATAGAGGCATGTATGACTTGCTAATCCTAAGACTGAGCCAATCCTTGATTCCAACATTCAGTTGTTGCCCTGACTGGGCCCTTCAATGTAGTTAGCATTGATGTGGTGGGCCCTCTCCCACTAGGTTGCATGGCCATAAGTATATTAATTTAGTTATGGACCACTTAACTAAGTGGATTGAAGCGATTTCAGTCCCAGCTGCCACTGCCAAAGCCACAGCCCTCTTCCTCATTTGATCCGTTTTCACCCAGAATGAGCTCTCAAACCTTACTTTCAGACAATGGTTTAAACTTCACTTCACAGGTAGTACAAGAGCTTACCTTGCTATTCGGCACTACCCAGAGTTTTGCTGCCCCTTACCACCCATCTACTAATGGGGCGATAGAATGTGCTAACGAAACTCTTATTTTCATTCCATGAAAATTCGCCTTAGATCCTGCCTGTTAGAACCATTACCTACCCAGCGCTTTGCTTACCTACAGGGTAAGCTACCATTGAGTCTCAATATGTCCCCATTTGAAGCCCAATATGAGTGTGCATCTCAGCTACCAAGTAGCATCCAGCCATTGCTTGAGACCTCCACACCTGAGAACTCCAAATTAACTATGAGGGCCTTATCTGAAGAAATTGTCCAGCTTCAAGCCCTAGCCACCAAAGGCATTGTCACAACTCCTAGATTAAAGACATCCCGATTAATCTTTGATGATCTCCTCTACCAACTTTTCAATTAGGTTACCTTGTTCTCTTCTATCACCATTAACTTGGAGGCTGACAAAATAAGCTAGATGTTCTTTGGTCTGGACCCTATAAGTCATTCATAGGGTGAAGTCTGAGTACTCCATTGCCGACGTCAACCAAGGGACTGTAGTCAATTGGGTGCATGGTCAGTCTTTTGGCTGTATTCCCCCTCTATCAGGATTTTTAGGGGGCGTTGTCAGGATTCAAGGTAAAAAACGAATTGAATTCCCCACTTCTAATTTGAGCCATACCAAATCAGTTCCCAAACTTATCCAAACGAAATTGACTTCGGGATCCTCCTCCTTAATTCCTAAGTCACGTAGGGTGCTTTTCCACCAATTTGGTCAGGTGGGCGGCGAAATCAATTGAGGATGCCCATGAGGCGGCCAATCCAGAAGACCAGGAAAGATCCTGAATGGATGGGGCCACAATGATCCTTGAGGCACCATGTCCCCACTCACCCTATAAATATCAAATCCTTTTAATTTGATAAAATATTTGATATCCTAACCAATTTTCTGTTTCCTTCTAGACCTTTTCTGCAAATTTGCAGCTTCAAGCCACCTTCAGACCTCGGTGACAGTCTAGAGAACTTAAGCGCTGAGAGATGGGATGCATTCTGTCATTTAGCTCTTATGCTAATTTTGCTACCTGGTCATTAGCCCAAGTGGCTAGATTATAATTTTCCTCCAAACTAAAAACGGACCTCAGCGAAGTTGGCTTCCAATTACTTATTTAAAGTTTGGCCCACCTGGCTAAAGTTGCATGAGAAGTTTCCAACTTGGTAATGGCCACATGATGGCAGGAGATTGTCATTTTAGAATTTCTGGAGGCGGGATGTAAAAATTAAATTAAGTATTGGGTGATAATCTCTATCTTAATAAATTGTTTTGGATTTGAGCTACACTCAATTTTTGATGAGCTAGATATCTCATCCACAACACATCTTGCTGTCATTGGTGATAAAAAGGATTGCTACTATTGTCCTCAGGCCCTTGTCCCATTTAATACCCTCTTAACAACTGATGTTGAAGATGTTCCAGCTCTTCAGGTGAAATGGGTTCATCAGGGTAGGTAATAATGGGTACATCATTCCAATTAATCTAGGACACATTAATTTCAGTATTCCCATTGGGCTCAGTAATGGTTCTGAATAATTGATTGGGATTGATCCCCCGGTCAGTGTGGTCGCCATCTGCATTCCCATCCATGAGCGTCACTTGTTAAAGTTTTTGGCCTACTTCAGATGGCTGGTTCTTCTTCTGCTATATGGTAGAGACTCAAATGTCTATTGTATGGTGACAATAGACCAGATAGTGACTATATTAAAGATATAACTCCTTGGTAATCGCACTTAGAAGTCATATTATTCTGTCATTACTTGGATGATGGCACGCTGCCCTGATCTTACTGATTCAAAGTAAATTCTTGACTAAATACAATGTAAAGTATTTGACACAAAAAGCTTATAGGTTAAACTATGACTTTAGTGATAATAGTTGATTGTTCTTTATATGTGCCAACTTGAAGATAATTTATAGGGCTTGATGTTCACTGCATCTTACACATGACGCCTCATTTAAAATGACACTTGGCCAGAGGAACACTTATAATGTTTGTTTGAGGGTCTACAATCTTTTTGACTCAGGTCATCTGCATGGCTTCAGGGACAGTGTCAATTTTGTCAATATTATCAAGACAGCATTTCAGATGCGTCTGCAAATAGCTGAACTGATGCTCTTCTCAAGCAGTTGGCAGCACATACCAAGGCGATTTGTACCACTAATTAGTAATTAATTTGATTAAAAGCTTGATTGACATTAAAAACTAATTTTGACATAGGTCAACAAATCCCACAAGTCCAAGTCATCAAGTTGCCTATTATTGCTAAGTTTTACTTAACCAAAAAAGCCCTCAAGCCCGTGTTATCATCATTAGATATTATTACATAGATTCACTGAGCCGCGGATCCCAGGCTTTGCATAAGCTTAGGATATTCCTGATCATAATTACTGATAACCAATATGATCCATGATAAATTAAGCATGTTAACATTATTATGTCCTTATCAAATATCTGACAATTAGGTCCAGTCAACTACCAACACTCACCTTTACCCTTTTCAGTTATCTATATTATTTGATGGAATCAATCTCAATTTACTGTTAAATATGCTGAAAGAAATTTTGACCTAACTTTTAGCCTATGTTTAATATAAATTATATGATTCTATTTTTTGGTGGAACAAATATCATTTGCGCGCCTAAGTCTTTAGAACTAGTTTAAACCCTTGATTGATAATTATAAGAATTATTCTGTCAAACTTATCCTGAATTTCAATTACCAACCAATACTCATGAAAATGATACTGAGACAGATTAGATTACGCTGAGATGTGCACAACCTTGAACCAAGTAACACTATGTTTTAGACATCTTAATCCAACAATACCAGCGGACCATAAGGAGGAAACTCAAGAAGATTAGGGACTTGGGATTAAGTTGCCTACCAAAGGTCCAGGTATGAAAGGCTAGGACCAGCACGAAGAAATATATGTGTTACTGGCACTTTCTGAGATATTCCCATCAAGTTTGGATCTCCAATCTGGCAGTACCTACCAAGACTATGGAATATTTGGGTAATTTATAGTAAAGATTTATATATATCACAACTAACTCTTTTTGGGAGGTACGTGATTTTCACACAGTTGTACATAATTTTGTGTGTAACTTACCTGTGCTTATGTTACCCAGTTGCAGTCAGAAATTTCAACACCAGGTCAAGGATTTCTGTCATCTCCTAATATCTGCGGAAAAAGATAAATGTTGCACCTGGGCAAAACTATACCATACTATGGACCAGTGGGTCCCAGCATACTTATTCCATTGGTGCATATCCCACTTTAATGCTTCAGTCTGGTTTCTGGTGGTGACAGACCTGGCGGTTTTATTAGAGAATGACAGTTATGATCTTGTCATTGTCACACAATTATTTATTTGTTTGATACTAAAATTAATCACAAGGAATTTTATTTTTCCATCCTGGGTTGCCGCATTCCTTTAGTGGTAAAGACACACCTAAATAAAAAGGGAAAAATAAGCCTATGAGTTGCTTATTGAAACATCTGAATTTCGTTGAGAGGTTAAGGTACTGGGTCATTTTACCAAAATATAAACTGCACCTCCCAGCACTAACGCTCAGGAGGGGTGGCCGTATACTCCAATATCTGGGTCATTATATGATAAAGTCACAATTAGAGGTGGAACTGGAATCCAAGTTATGATTCCGCTGGATATTTGCTAGAAATTATTGGAGACCCATATCCAGCCATTTGTGAGCCTCTTACCTGCCTGGGTTGTTAGATCCCACCTATCAGGGGCTCTTAACCATATTAATAGCAATTTCATGGATTGACCTATGCAAATAAGTTGGTACCAGATTGTGGCATATGTTCAGGCCCTAACTACAGATCAAATTGAATCTGTTCATGGGTGCAGAAATTTTATTATGGTGTTTGGATTGATAAGGACACTACCTTCAGCTATGATGAAGTGGAAACAGGTGACACCTTCACCTCTGAGCAGCATTGGCATGCGGATGTCCTGATTTAGGTTTATGCTGGTCTATTCTCAAAAAGACCCTGATATTTTGGAAGGATGAAAGGGGTACAACATAGAGTGTTTATGGATAAATCCTCTCTATCCGTGCTCAGTCCTACAAGTGACTAAAGTCAAAGAATCTCAGGCGGCAAAGGAATTAAAGCATCCCTTGGATGGCAGATTGCTGACTCCCTCACAAAGTACCTGGGCCTCGCCCTTGCTGCTTATACAGAAAAAGGATAGGGGCATTGAGTAGTAATAGAATAAAGCTAGTTGAATGACCTTACGTGAAATTAAGGTTATCAGCTGCCCAAAATTGATGATTCATTGCAACTTTTTGTGAGTTTTAATTGATTTCTGCAATGGATCTTAGCATGGCTAATGCAGTTGAGCTTGCACTGGAGTATTATAAGAAATTGCCCTCATAACCAGTGAAGTGTTGTTAAGCCCACAAGAATGCCCCAAGGGCTATGAAACGCCACAGTTATGTTCTAAAAGGCGATGGATAGCCTTTTATGGGACTTAAGGATGTAATGTGTGTTAGTTTACCTTGAAAAATGATTGTATTTTACCACACCTTTGACCAACACCTTGCTCATTATAAAAATAATTGAATGCCTTCACACTATTTTTTTGAATCTAAAGCCAGCCTAATGCTGGTTCTTCCAAATGGATTTTGAATTTCTCGGGAATAAGGTTACCTGGGAGGGAATATCACCATTTCCAGACAAAATGGTTGCAATTGAGAGGATAACTCAACCCTCCACCTTACACAATATCCAGGTGTTCCTCAGGATGTCCAGCTTTTATTTAAAGTTTACCCCCATTTTGCTGAGCTTGTTGAACCCTTGAAATGTCTTCTCCACAAGGAGTCTCTGTTACAGTGGAAGGAGACGCAACAGCAAGCTTATAATGTTTTAAGAAAACGCTTAAAAGCGCTTCTATATTAGTCCACCCTGTGTTTTTACAAACCGTTCATCCTGTTTACTTGCGCTAGTGATGTGACTTCTGGGCCATCCTGGCACAACTTGATGCGAATTGAGTTGATCATCCTATATCATACTTTATCAGAACACTGACTTGGGTGGAGAAAAATTATAGCGTAACTGAGCATGGACGCTTGATTATCCTGTTTGGCATCAAGTATTTCTGGCCTTTTTTATATAGAACTCTTCTTACAGTAGTTAAAGATCATGCCTCTCTGTGGTGGCTACTGCAGATGAAGGACCCAGATGGATGACTGGCTCGCTGTGCACTCAAACTCCTGATTATAAATATCCATTGCCCAACGTGCTAGAACGATCCATCAAAAATCTAAAGGACTGTTTCAATTGCCTAAATTGACCCTCTACACCTCTGACTAAGATCAAATTTATGATTTCATTAGAAAACCTGAGGATTGGATTCAAGAAACTCCAGCTGTCCAGCGGCGATTATATAAAATGGCTGAGCAGACGCAAATTGAAAATGATTGTTATACAAACAGGTTGGTGCCTCTTGGTTGGCCTATATCCACACATCTGCCATAACGGAGGCCGCTTTAGAGGGCCATCCAATGGTAGGCCATGGTGCGGTCAGGAAAACTCATCAATAGTTGTGAGAGAACTTCTATGGGAAGGGATGATTGAGATAATTCAAGATATCACTGACTCCTGCCTCATTTGTGCTAGACATAAACCACCCAATCCGCTGTGTCTACATCAGGTCATGGGACCTATCGCCTTATTTGCTATGGTCAGCATTGACATGGTCAGCCATCTACCTACGGCGATGTATAGCCACTAGTATATCATAGTGGCAGTTGACCATTTTCCAAATGGGTTAAGGACATCTCTGTTACCTCGCCCACTTGTAAAGCCGCCGCATTTCTATTATTAAAATATGACTTCACCTTCCAGGATTGCCCAAATTTACAGCTGTCTGATAATGGCATCAACTTTATATCTCAAGTTATCATCACTCTTAATTTCTTAATATAGACCTATCCATCCATTATTGCTCCCTATCATCCAACTACAGATGAAGCAGTGAAATGAGCGAATGGAACACTAGTCGCCATCCTTTACAAATGGCTCAATCTGAACTATCAAAGTGGAATAAATACCTCATAACATCTCTATTGGCATACCATGTGAGTTACCATCAGGTTATACAAGTGTCACCATTCTGAGCTCTATGCAGCTGAGAGCCAATCTTACCTTCAAGTATTCAACCCATATATAGTGACGCTACACCAGAAACCACTGAGCTCACAATGCAAAGTCTGGTGGATAAGTTATTACACCTACAAGCCCTAGCTGCTAAGTCTATGGGGGCTTTTCAGTCAATGAGAGGCAGTTTAAAGCAATTTCCAAAAGCCAATCCAGCCTGAGTACCAGATAGGGGATCACTTACTGTTCTATCACAACCGTCCAGGGGGGCAGGTGAAGAAACTCGATACGCTATGAACTGGACCTTATGAATCAATATCATCAAGGGCCAGAGCACTCTATCGCCTCTGTCAAGTTGGACTCCATTTTAAATTTAGTACATGCTAGGTTCCTGCCAACTTATGTCCCTACTTGACAAGCTCTTGAGGGGGGCATTGTTGGAATTGATGGAAATTGCAATATAGAGAGAAATAATTAAACAGCGGATATCTCACAATCTATTAAAGGAAATATCATCATGTCAGAACCTACTCAAATCCCAAGAGAATTAATCCTAATATGAGCCACTGAAGGCTCAAACCCCTTTTAAATAAGCCAAGGTAATTTCTAAAGACCTTGCAAGTCAGGGGTTAGCTGAATAAGAAAAACCAATAAGAAACAATTGTGCTCAACTGAATCCTTTGCACTCCACTATTTTGCTTCAGAAATACCATAGTCTCTGCAACCCCTGTTGGGATTTGAGATAAAAATTGTATTAAATTCGCATCTTCTGAATCTGGCCATACCGAATTGGTCATCAAACCTAACCAAGAAAAAACTCTTTCAGGATCATCCTCACCTATTCCTGAGTCACGTGGAGCGGCCTTTCCACCCTTTCAGTCAAGTGAGCGACGCTACCCATTGATGACGCCCTCAAGGAGGCCATTCTGGAAGATCAGTAAAGATCCTGATTGGATGAGACTCCAAAGATTCTGAAGGCACCAAGTCCCAATGCGCCCTATAGATATTGAAGCTTTTTAATTTTTAAATTATTTGGTAAACTAACTTATTTTTCCCATTTCCTCTTCAGTGCTCTTTTCTGATTTTCCAGCTGCAAGCCACCGCGAACCCTGGCTCAAGTCCAAGAAACTATAGCACTGACAAAAGTGGTGCTCACTACAGGGGTCTCTGAGCTGACCTAAGTGAAAACGTCTATCACAAAAATGGAAACCAACAGCAGCCTTGATAACCAAATGACTGGTCAATTGAGGAGCATTACTCGATGGGTTAGTACTTCACAGTACACAACGCTGCCCTTGCAGCTGGAAAGGCTAGAGATCCGTGCCGCCTTCCAACTCTCGCTGCCCTCCCTAGATGGGAGCCAATATCAACTTCAGTTCAAACATACCCATATTGTCATTCAACAATTAGTCCATGGCATCTACACTGAGGGCGCCCGCTCCAGCCACTCCCACGCCTCCGCCATACCATCCACAATGCGGGACCTCTACACCTCAGCTGTATTACCTGCTGGGGAGCTTACCTTTGGGCCTAATCGCTACCTTCGTAAATTCATCCATCCTGAAATTCATCACCTCCTCCAGTTAGTAGGATTACACAATCAGGAGGTCTCCTGGCACCTAGGGCTCACCCAAAATTTACATTCCTATATTATTGATTTCTATGACGCTGCCTCCTCCTTCGTGCATGACAATAGTGAAGCTATACTCAATAACTGACAATTAATCAATGAGATCCGCGATCAAGTTGTGGTATTAGATAGCAGCATCTCTGGCTACCTCGAGGAGCAGTTTTGCCAAAACGCCCAGATGTTTGATGCAACATGGACCCAGCGTTTACAACAAGTCAAAGAACTGCTATGGTCCCTACAGCAGCGCTACTTAGAGCTGGCCTCTCACAACTATCCCCCCACAGATGCCAGGCCAGAAGGTCCTGAAGGGCGTCAAGGGCCAGCTGGACCTGAGGGACCGCGTGGGCCTCAAGGGCCTTCAGGCCCCCCAACCTTGGGCGAACCTGAAGACCCCTGGCGAAGGGATATAATAACCGCCCTGGCTGCCATGTGGGACCAGATTCAAAAGGTGGTATTGGGGTGTAAGCTCTGAGTGGATGGTGTCCCCCTCAACCCCAGGGTCTCCGTCAAAGCGCTGTCAGATGAGAAGGATAACCTCAGCGCTTTCACAAGGCTTACCATTGCTCACATCTCCCAGCTTGAAACAACATGTCGTGGGTTTGAAACTCAGTTGGCCACCATTGAAAACCAGCTCCAACAACAGAACGCCGAGATTCAA
Source organism: Massospora cicadina (assembly GCA_022478985.1). Taxonomy (NCBI): domain Eukaryota; kingdom Fungi; phylum Entomophthoromycota; class Entomophthoromycetes; order Entomophthorales; family Entomophthoraceae; genus Massospora; species Massospora cicadina. The sequence goes on along the minus strand of JAKSZP010011834.1, from coordinate 114,514 downwards.
TCCTTAAAGGAGCAGGTTGCCAGCAAGGCGTATGCTTCCACCCTCAGTCAAAATTGGGAATACATCTAAGAAGACTTAGAAGGCTTGCGGAGGCAGCTAGATCAGCGGGTTCCTTGAGAATATGCAGAAATGGAGATCTTGGAACTGAGACCTATCCCAGGCGTTAACACCCTTTCCACTCCTATTGTCGCTAACTTTAAACCTAGCTTCAAGAAAAGTTCACCCCCAGATGGGAGAGTATCGCCTCCTTCTTTTATGCCTACGAGAATTCTATGGAGGAGGCCACTGATTGACAAAAGGTGAAGCACATCCACTCCTGCCTAAACAGCACCGCCTGGGAAATCATGATTCCCCATCTGAAGGAGTGTAACACCTGAGAACAGGTCCACACCGCCCTGATCCAAGAGATTGGCAGTAACCAAACCTTGGCCAACCAGAAGCAAGCGTTTATTGGCGTTTGACTTAACAAAGGAGAAAACCCTATGGAGATTGCCAGCTGGTTCTACGCTCAGGCACAGCCTTTGGTTATGACAAACTGTTTCACTCTGGACGACGCCATCACCGCCATCATCTCCGCCCTGGGGTCCTATCCTGAGGTACAGATGCACATGATCAGGCAAAAGAACAGGTTCACTTGTATCTGGGAGATTAAGGAGGCCCTCAACGAGATCCCTGCAATGATCCTGCACTCTAAAGCTGCGTCCGCTGGCCCCTCTAACCGCCCTAGGGTCCATGTAGTCGAGAACCAGAAAAACCCCCATCCTCAGTGCACCTATTGCAATGGCTTTAGGCATAGTGCTAAGACTTGTTGGAAACGTCTAGATGAGGAGGCGGGAAAAGGGCAGTCAGCATGAAGGATGAGGCGCTCCATGCTGACACCCCTGTTCAGCCTCAAGTATCCCCTACACACAAAACAGAAGCCGTTAAACCTGAGGAAGTAGCTGCGGTATCTAATGACATTAAGACATTGATACTGATTACTCTTCTTCTGATGATTCTCCCATTTTCCTTATGTTGCCACCTCAGTTTGGGAGTTTGGTCACCCGAGTCACTGTCCAGGTCCATAAGATTCCAGTTTACGCCATAGTTGACAGTGGCTCCCCTGTGAATGTTATCTCTTCCAAGCTGATGAAATGCATCAAGGTCGCCCCTGATATGCCGCACTACATGGAGTATGGCACAGCTGGCCCTCAGTGTACCTGATCCATAGGGGCCTATTCCTCTCTACTGATTCAGTTCAGAAAGCTCGCTTTGGATATAACCGCCATTGCTCTGGACAACACTAGCTATGATCTACTACTTGGGATCCAGTTTCATTGAGAATATTTAGCTGTTGTCCACTACGACGGTGGTTTTCTCTCTCTTTTAGAACATTAAGTCCCTCTGGTTTTTGAGACTGCCCATAATTCTAGGGCTGATGTCAAGGCCCGAGCCTGCCTACTGGAGACCAAAGGACAAATCAATCAGCTTGAGTACCACATCTGGGGCTCTTGAGTCTGGCTGCCCCCTCCTGCTGTGGATGGATCAGAGGGGATGCCAGTTTACTTGCCCCGGGTGACTACCATGCCCCAAAATCCCAGGTCGTTGTTGACACCTGGGTCCACATCAACATTCCCTCAGGGTATTTACTGGAGGTCTGAAGTCTGGATAACCCATCTCCCAATGAAGTGCTGACCTTCCCTGGAATTCTTGATCCAGCATATGCTGGATCAATATCAGTGTTGCTAGCCAACCTGACTGACAAACCAAAAGTTATAGGTCCTAACCAACCCGCCGCTTACATCCACCTGTTACTGATGGGGGCTGTTGCTGATGTTCGAAGCTTTGGGGACTTAAGGGACTTTGGCTTGGAGTCACCACCCTCAGTTAATTTGTTCGATGCTATCATAGGAAAGGACCTCTCTGATGAACAGCGACTTAAATTTCAGGAGCTCCTAGAGGAATACTCGGATCTATTCTCCACTTTGACCTACAACTTTGGAAGGATGAACGGAGTCCTCCACCATGTAGAAACTGGGGACGCCCCTCCTTTTCAGTCCCAGCCTTACCACAAGAGCAAGGTCAAAGAGGCCCAGGTCACAGTAGAACTCAAACAACTGCTTGACGCAGGGCTCTTAGTCCCTTCACGTAGTCCTTGGTCTTCCCCTCTTTTGCTGGTCTGAAAGAAGAATGGGAAGCACCAGGTGGTGATGGATTATCGATGACTCAACTCCATCACCAAGAAGGACAACTATCCTTTGCCACGGATCGATGATTCTCTCCATCTGCTTGCAGGTTCCCAGTACTTCTCGGCCATGGACCTCTCCAGCGGGTATTGACAGGTTAAGCTTGCTCCCAAAGACCGAGCCAAGTGTGCTCTAATCGCCCATGAAGGGCTGATTAAGCCCACCCGGATGCCAAAGGCCTCTGCAACGCCCTGGTCACATTCCAGCGCGCCATGGATGGGATCCTTGGGGACCTGAAGCTCTCCTGTGTCCTGGTCTACCTGGATGACATCACCATTTTTTGCGAACTTTTAATGGACATTTCAAACATCTTAAGGAAGTCTTTGAGCATCTCCAAAAGGACTCCATCAAGCTCAAGATCTCGAAGTGCTCCTTTTTCCAGCCTGAGCTAGAGTTTCTAGGCCATAAGGTCTCCAAGCGTGGCATTCAACCTATCCCCAACAAGGTCAATGCCACAGAAAAGATGTCGCGCCCCTAAAGCCTATGATATATTCAAGTCTTTTTAGTTATGGTGGGCTATTACCATCAGTTCATCCCACGGATTGCCAACCTCGCTGAGCCGTTATTCTACTTTCTACAAAAAAATGTACCGTTCTAATGGCGACCTGAGCAGGAACAGGCCTTTTAACGCTTTATGTACGGCCTTATGTATCAAACCTGTTCTAGTTCATCCCCGTTTTGACAAGCCTTTCTTACTGTTCACAGATGCTAGCGACATTGCTGTCGGGGCCATCCTGGCTCAGCACGATGAGAACCAGGTTGATCATCCTGTAGCTTTTTTTAGAAAGACCCTAAGCAAGGCTGAGCGGAACTACTGCATCACCAAGAGGGAATGTCTAGCAGTTCTCTTAGTCATCAAGCATTTCTGACCCTACCTCTATGGTACTCATTTTATTATTATTACTGACCATTATTCCCTTTGATGGCTGCAACAAATGAAAGACACAGATGGACGGTTGGCCAGGTGGGCCCTACAACTACAAAGCTACGACTTCACCATCATCCACTGCACCGGCGCTATTCACCAAAATGCTGATGGACTCTCCAGGATGCTGGTATTAGCATTCCTGACCCCAGAGGAGGATCAGCTCTATGACTTGATAGGTCAGCCCAAACGATGGGAACTGGAATCCCCCAGGTCCAAGCCAAACTTTGTCAGATGACTCAAGACACCCAGATCAAGGATGGGTTACTCTATAAGAAAGTCAACAAGAAGTGGCTACCCTACATCTGACCCTCCTCTCGTACTGATGTCATCCTGGAAGGCCACACTGCTGTTGGGCATGGTGCGGTCAAGAAGACCCATGAGTGGCTGAAGTCACGCTGCTACTGGGACCAAATGGTCGAAACCATCTAAGAGGTTCTGGAAGCCTGTATGGTTTAACTTTGCTATTTGGAACCACCCAGAGTTTTACTGCTCCCTACCACCCTTCTACTAATGGGGCAGTAGAATGGGCTAACAGAACTCTTGTCTCCATCCTGCGGAAGTTGACTGCCTCATATCCTGCCCTCTGGAACCATTATTTGCCCAGCGCCTTGCTTGTTTACTGAGTAAGCTATCACCATGTTATCAAAATGTCCCCATTCGAAGCCCTGTATGGGCAGGCCCCTCGGCTACCCAGTAGCATCTAGCCCCTGCTTGAAGCCTCCACTCCCGAGAATGCCAATTTTAATATGAGGGTTCTAGCCAATGAAATTGTCCAGCTCCAAGCCCAAGCCACTCAAGGCATTGTTAACACCACTGAAAGAGAGACATCACGATAAAATCTCAGATGACCCTCCTTACCAGAATTTCAACTAGGTGACCTCATTCTCTTTTATCATCATTGACCTGGAGGCTGACAGAACAAGCTTGACATACTATGGTCTGGACTCTACAAAGTTATACACAAGGTGAAGTCTGAGTACTCCATTGCCAACATCAATCAGGGGACTGTTGTAAATTAAGTGCATGGTCAGTTCCTCTGGCTGTACACCCCCCTCCATCAGGATCTTGAAGGGGGCCTTGTTGGGATTTGAGATAAAAATCATATCAAATTCCCATCTTCCAAATCTGGCCGTGCTGAATTGGTTGTCAAACCTAACCAAAAAAACTCTTTCAGGATCATCCTCACCTATTCCTGAGTCACTTGGAGCGGCCTTTCCGCCCTTTAAGTCAGGTGAGTGATGCTACCCATTGAGGACGCCCTCAAGGAGGCCATTCCAGAAGATCAGTAAAGATCCTGATTGGATGAGTTAGAAGATCCCGAAGGCACTGAGTCCTGATGCACCCTATAAATATTGAAGCATTTTAATTTAATAAATTATTTAGTAAAATAACCCATTCTTCCTGTTTCCTCTTTGGTGCTCTTTTCCAATTTTCTAGCTTCAAGCCACCACGAACCCCAGCGCCAGTCCAAGGAACTGTAGCACCAATAACCCCAAACCTTAACTAAATCATACAAATAACCCTAATAATGAACATAAAGGGATCCTCATTTTTACTTTGATTTTTTTTAGTTTATGCTAGAGATTTTGCCTTTCCTTAGCATAGATTTTTCCTTGCCAGAAACTACTTTTTTCGCCAAAAGGTTTGCCTTAGAGACGAAAGTCTACTATGAGATTTAGTTGATGCTACAAAAATTAAAAATTTAATATCCTTCAAAGGGCTCAGCCTTTAAAGAAATAAAAACTTAACACTACTCAAGAGACATAAATTACTTTATAAACTGACACATATATTGGGATATTAACCAGATTATGCTTCTTTTTAAAATGTTCTAAACCTAGTGCTCTATCTAGCTGAGCATAACTACCATGTTATTTATCTAGCTTAAATGTTTTAGACTTCCATATAAGGAGTATTAAATTAGCTTGAATTACAACTTATTGGTCAATAATAGCTAGTTTGATGTTAAGACTTGCTTCAAGTATTGAGCTAATTGCCAATCAATTTTCATGTTATTAAATCTTGCAGGCGCAATTACCACAACATATGAACATTCCAAAGTAAGTTCCATCCCAATAGCATAACAAATGTTAGTAGTTGATTTCCATGCTGTATATTATTTTTTGACAACTGATGCCAGTATATTTGATAGGTTGGGATTTGATTGACAACTGTCACCTAGAATATATCCCTAATTCCACTTTAATAAAACCTTGATTTTTCATCTGGAGGTTTGTATTTTTAATTTATTTGGTTTTTTTGTAACATAGGAATAAGTTTTTATTAACGTTGTATTTTCTGCTGAATAATTATTGGCTCAGATTATGCTTCATTTCTAAAATTGTAAACATTTATATTAATTGATTTACCCAAAAAAACCCATTTGAATATGTCTATAACCTTATTATAACATCCTGATTAAGAATCTCCATGAACTATATAGTTAGGCCTACAAAAATGAAAAAAAAACTTTTTGTGATGCTTTAATAATATGATAATGCAAAAAAGTTATATAATTTTAGTCTGGCTATTGTAAAAACCAGCTATATTACTACAACATGTATTAATACACACCATAGATGCATACCAATTATTAAATCAACATACGACCATAAGGTATAACTTGAATTACCTGTTTTTTAACTTTAAGGAAAAAATAAGAGCTCTTAACCGTAGTTTTTCATAATCCTAACAATATATGGATAGGATCAACTATTTTTTACACACAGCCTTTAATTTAATTAAAGAATTGAGGTACTTGGGTTTGTTCATTGTAATCCAAGATAGATATAACCGCCACTTTGCTATTTTGTACAGATGAACCTTTTCTGGAAAACTATGAAACAACCCATATATAAAATTAAAAACTAAGAGAAGTGACCCTTAGCAGGTAAGACCTTATAAGAAACTTAAAGGGATTACATTCTATTAATGGATAAATTATTCCTTTAATTATAAGGTTAAGGAGCAGGCCGTTAAGAAACGCAGATTACCACTATTTGCTAAAAAACTTAATATTTAATTAATGAGATTTAAATCTGCTCTACCATTTAAAATCTACAGCTGCTATAAAAACATGATCTGAAACATCAAAAAGTATCGCCCATCTACTAAATTTGAACTTTCTTAATGCTATATAGGCCATACCGCCCAGCATGTGCCTTTTACTGACTCCTCAATCAATCCCCATTCAAAAACCATTGGTTGTTACAATTGATACTACACAGAGGAATATGAGGTAGATTGTATCATCAAATATAGAACTATTCTAATATAGAGATTTTAATTGCGTAAAGAAGGACCTTTATAAGGGCCCCATAGTCTAAAGAAGATCACAATCTAAAAGATTTGTTGCAAATCTATATGACTAGATGATAAGCCACAATTATGACTGACAGATCATTGGGTAATCATTGTGATTAAGTCTATATTATTGACCTCAGCAAACCATAGGAATTCCACCAAAAATTAATGGTAAGAATCCACCAAGGATGTTTTGGAGCTACAACTATTCAAGCTCCTTAGGATGAGGCGATATTGGGTTATAATGAGTTTTTATTGAATCTCCTCCAAAACAAGGCAATAAGGCAATGTCAATATTTGATTTATAATTTAGATTGCCTCAAATTAGGGCAATAGAGAGTTGAAGAACAACAAGCCAAAACCAATGGGAATACAGCGGAATGAATAAGCTAAAAAAGGGTCAGTACTGACTGAGGTTGCTGAGATATCAGCAAGATGGGAAGACTGAGGAAGGGGAGATTTTTAGTTAATTAGAGAGAGCGTGAGTGGACGAGAGGAGATTTACTATGATTATTGTATTATAATAAAGAAGTGTTGCTGGGGAAATTGCTCCCTTTTATAATATTTGTTTATTTACATGTGTTCCGAGGAACTGACGATCTTCATATCGTCCATTCTAATTGCTCAGTGGGCTTGAAACTGCACAAAAACCCTCCAGCAGATCTATAAGGTATTGCCAAGTTTATAACAAGATTGATACTCTTATTTTTACTGAAAAAGTGATAAGAGGTTTGAGGTTAGGTTTATATCACTGTAAAACAGAGAGCTGTTTACTCTTTCAGAATTTTAGTTCCCTTTAGCTCTCTTATTTAACTTCACAGATTCTTGATGGTTGCGGTGATTAATTTAACTGAATGAATTGGGGCAATAATAGTATGAAGCTTATTATTAAAGCTGTGTGCTCTAAAAGCCACTTGGAGTATTAGGTCCAACACTAAACAGGTGCTTTTCTTAAGTATCTCTAAATTAGTAGGAATGCTTCCCTATCTTTTTCACGCTAATCCAGTGGAAAGTCTATTAACAAACAAAAATAACTTAAGTAGATACATCCTTACACTATTATCCTAAAGAGTAACTATACTTCCAATGTATAACTAAGATTTTGACAAATTAAGATCAGCTTTAGCTACTTAAAAAACAGGGAATCTATGGGATCCAGCAATCAACTCTTCTGTTGGTGCCTCACTGAAAATTAAAAAGCCTTTGCCAGTGTTTAACCCTTTGAGGTTGCACCCATGAGGACTTTCACCATTTGCCTAGTCATATTGCATCACCAATCAAAGTCACACCCTCTTAATGGACAATTTTATAAAGTGTTCCCACAATATTCAATCAATTATAGCAAAGTACTCTCTTTGGGCTATCAGTTTGCTTGGGTAATGGGATCTTTACCCATTCTCTGCAACCACGAACTCTAAAAGGTTAAACCAAAAGTTACTTCCAGAAGCATTGTTGATGCTTCAGTAACTCATCCTAGATTTCTGAGTCGATTGGTGATAAACCCCAATTGACTAATGTTTAAATTACCAATGATCATATTCAGCAATTGAACCATAAAGTAAAACATAGTTATGGATCATCCCCAATGAAACATTCTTAATCTGATGGATCAACAATGGTTGATTGGTAGATATTTGGTAGGGTTAATTATCCAACTACATTATCATCAAAAAATGAAAGCCCCACATCCACTAGAGGATCTTATCCCATAGTGGACAAACAGATCTATATAATCTAATTGGTTGGGTACTATGGGCATATCAAAATTCAACAATCATAGTTGTAAATCCATACAATGTGCTGATCTTACCAGAACTGAATGACCTTAACAAACTTCTGGATAAAAACCTTATGGCATAAATAACTGGATGCATTACTCCAATAATTATCCAAATCAGGGCTGTGATCAATTGGGGCCAGAGGACCAAACAATCACCTAGTTTTGATATTCTTAACAATTATAGATAGCCTATTTGTGCTCCCCATTCAGGTGGGTGAGTTATTTTGATGAATTTTTCTGGATGAGGAAAGTATTGGGGAAAATCCCCGATTGCAAAATAGTCTAATTTGATTTCTAGCAATTTATGCCAGGGATAATTGACAAGTTTGTATCATTAATTATCAGGGTTCACCGTCAAATCAAGACTGAGGATGAACCAGCAACCATTTATTTTTGGACTACCAATATGATGTCAAATTAGTTGCAATCATTGGCAACTGATGCCAAAGATAATTCAAATATGTATCATTTAGAATTAGTCAGTGACTTATGCTGAGGATAATCATATTACTAGCTTTGATACTGAGGGTTCCAATAATCAAGAAAGCAATGGATATTCTGCTTCCTAGAGTTCAGAATGCCCAATGACTTAAGCTTAGGATTATTTATGAACGCTTTAATAGTTACTTATATATGAATGACCGGTAACTGATGTGTAGGATAGATCAACCACATGTTTGGCGCTTGATTGTAACTAACTAAAAGAGGGAATGATTGCTAGAAGTGATTGCTAATGATTGGTTTTATTGTCAGTGATGAATGCTGATGATTGTTGTAGATGGGCAGCGGATCACCAAAAATGCCTAGATTAAATGGTTGCTTTCCCTATTAATAAGAGTCTCTCTTGCACCCTCTTTTATTAGTTGATCAATGAAAGTATCTTGATTGGTAAAGGTGGGACTGTAGATCCCTAGTGTAGGTGCAGAATTAATACACCTAAAGTGGTCACATTTAAAACTCTCATACCTGGAAGCTACAAGGAATCCCCGTGGGAACTTGGCCAACCAGCTACCACAACAAAGGACTGAGTGCCATCAGCTATGAGGGTGATTTAGCAAGGGAGGCAGGCCACCCGTGATGGGGGATGGACTCACTGGTGCACACCCAAGAGGGGCTGACAATTGATCATGAGGATGAAGGAGGAAGGGGTTTGGCCACCCATGAAGTGGGCTGGGGACCACCAGTGCACACTCAATAGGGGTCAAAGCCAAGGTGAAGTCAATGGTCTTCTAGGTCGGTGAATAGCTCTGCAGACTTGTGAAAAGGTATACCAATGAAGGTGAAACAGCAAGGGCCAGCAGTCCACATAATGTGTGGCCTGGCACAATTGCAGAGCTCTGATGTAGCGGATTGCAAACTCTAAAGCATCTTTTTAGCCATTTTATGTCAAACCCTAGATTGTTTGCTTTAGTATGGATCCATTCCAGACACCTAAATTTGATTGGCACTTTGAAAAAATTTTAAAGCTTTCAGAGCTTTAATTTAAGATACAATACATATTAATAAAACATTTTATCATTTGATCATAACTATAATTATAATTATAGTAATCTATATTAAAAGAGAAATCAATATTTATGTAAGCATAGGAAGCAAGGCATCCTAAAGAATTGAGACTATCATGAAAATTAAAAATTCTATTGCATCTGTACTTTATTAATTACTCTTTTTAAGTCAAGTGCCAAGAAATTTATCTATATTTCCAGCCATGATTGAAATCTCCAAAAAGAGTTAAACGCCTAAAATATATTAAGTTTATTAAGGGTGGACCTTGGAAAGTAATCTCCCTTATGACCAGGATTCACTTAAACTTTTTAAATTCCTTATTTATTTATATAAACCTTTAAAGGCTTATTAACACCTAAAAGATTCTCTGTAAGCTCATATATATTAAGTAATAATGGTGGGTAATTTGGTGAACACAACCTAATTGTCTATATATCAAAAGCGATTGTGAAGTTAACAACAGAAATGTTTTAGACATATCAAAATCTGCTTTAATTTATCAAAGTTTTAACTTAAAAATAGATGAACCTTATGGTGTTATAAGCTCCACACTTCCATCAAATCATAAATTTATGGTCATCCAAATGTCTAAACTATCAATTAGGCTTGTTTTATGCAATTAACAAAGCACCTTAAAAAATCTCAAAGTTATAGCTCAAATGGGTTAAGAAACACTATAGACTTTATGCTAAATTTTTACATTACTATACTTTCCTAAAAATTATTTAAAAGAAAATCTATTTTATAAATATCAAGGAAGGCAGTTAAGAAAACTTTAGATGATACCATATAGTAAAACCTATATTACAAAATTAGATAATGGAGAACTTAAGGGATAAGTTTTATAAAACAAAATGGTAAACTAGTTCTACCTTAAGAGTATTATATCTAAAACAACTAGTATCATCACTATTAATTTTTTTCAATATAATGCCTCAAGTTTCTAATTCACAAAGATTATCGAGGGAGCCTTAAAAGGTCAACTTGCACAAGTTATTTTGTTTATTTAAAATAAACTCTCTCACTTTAATTTAAATATGTAACCTATATACTTATTTCTTTAAAATTATAAAAGCCAAGGGGCTCATAGTGCAGGCAACAATTTTGGGATGAAAGCCTGGGGTAATTCCCTCCACCACACTAGGGCCGCGTGAACCTAGGCACCACCAAATATGCCAACCACAATAGGCTTAGCTCACACTAACCCTAAACTAACATATACCCACCCTGTTTAAGTACTGGGTAGCGCGTCTGCACCAGCCAGGACAGGCAATATGCCTCTCATCCCCCTTGTGGGAGACAAGACCTGATGACCCCCAGGTTTAAAGCCCCTGAGGGGGAGAAGCCAAATCCCATCCCCTTTGTTACCTGCTTTTTTGCAGTAGTTGTGCTCTCCAGCCCCTTTTTGTGCAGGAAGCCTTGGAGTCCTTTCAGATCTACTGTAATTTTCTTGCATGATCTCTTTTTCCACAAGCCGGCTCATGAAGTTCAAATTAGTAACTAGCCAAGCTTCAGGCCAACTTGGCAAACTGTGGCATTTATTCTAGGCAGGTGCACCAAATTGCAGCCAACCAGTATCGAACCACCCTTGTCCTAGGGTCTGTACCCATGCAACCCCAGCTTGTAGGAGCCCATTTGACAGTCCCACTGCCTAACTCATAACCACCTTCCTGCCCATATTCTCACCTCAAGAGTGGTAGAAACCTGCAAGAACAGGTTGTACAGTCATCACTACCATCCTGTAATGCACAGGTTCATGCCAATATGTGACAGAGGAGTTGGGAAGTACAATCCATGTTACTGACCACATGACTGACAATCCAGAAGAGAACTACCCTAAACCCACGCGCCATTACCAGAGTTTTTGATGTATTCACGAACTAAGGTTCCAGAAATGCTACATGCAAGCAGCATTATCTGTCTCATGATAAAACTGCGAACAAAGCCAACGCTTGGCCTAGCTCACTGGTTGTGCTCACCTTGCAGGTTGATTTTCAATATTTTCCTTAAATCAAATTTTATACAAATTTCAGGCAAGCAGTAACACTGAGAATATTATTGTAATATTCCTGAGAAAATAAAACTGTATATACAGTTGCTGTTTCCTCATTTTAAAGCAGCTGCAATAGTTTAAATAATTATAAAACCTAGATTAGGCTTTTGATCAACATCCAAATCATAGCTCATGGAAGTCTCATATCCAAAACTAAGATAATTTTGAGGATGTGAGACACCAGTCATTTGATATGCTGGATCAGTCCTCATCAATGAATGTAAAAAACCTTGCCTACAATTTCTGACTCAAATTGTTTTTCTGACTGCCCCAACCCTTCAAACTAAACTTTGAATTTTCAGGAGAATCTGAAACTATATTCATGAGGTCAATGTGTAAATCAGGCTGGCCCTAATCTGTGACATCACCCCCTTGCAAATCCAAAAATCTCAAATTTTCTATGGACAGCAAGCACACTCCTCTGATTTCTGCCAAAACACTTCCTCCACCGGATACCATCTCCACTTTACCAGAATTTCCAATGACCCCTCACCCATTGCTCTTTCAGGATTTGTTCAACCTCATATTTCTGGTTGTCCTACTCCCATGGGCTCAACGGCCCAGGCCGCTCTGGTCCAAGCCCCTAGAATCCCCAAAGCTGTGAGCCATGGATATCTGGATGGGCCTTTGACCCTTCTGGGAGGTCCAATTCAAATGAAACCTTGTTGATAATCCAAATCACATTATAAGGTCCTAAGAACTTTGGTCCATGCTTCAAGCTCTTCACTGGTACCGCATGATTTTCACCACCCTCAACACCCAATCTCCTGGAGCAAACAATGGTTCTGGTGCTCTCCATCAATCTGAATACCGCTTTTACCATGCTGTGGCATGCTCCAGGTTGTTTTGTAACTTTATCCTGATATCTATCATTTTTAGCGATAATTTGTCCGCCCCCTGGCATACTCCACCACCTGGACCCCCGTCCAACGCTGGATTTGATCCTTGGTTTGCAAAAAATGGCGTCATCCCTGGCGATGACTGATAGTTATTTTATTATAGGCAAACTGAGCCAGCCTGATCCAGGTAACTAATCATCCTTCTAATCTGAAATATAGCATCAAAGATATTTTTCCAAAATCTGGTTTGCCCTCTTTGTCTGTCCATTGGACTAGGGATGATATGCTGAAGCCCTACATGGGCAAATCTAAAAATTACTGAGCAAACTTGACCAGAATTTTGATAACAAATTGGGGTCCACGATTTGAAATGATCTCTGCTGGAAGGCCATGACAGGCGAATATCTCATCAATGAAAACCCTTTCAGTTTCTTTGGCTGAGTGTTTTGAGCAAATAAGAAAAACTCGCATATTTATTCAACCAATTGACAATGACCTTTATTGCATTCTTTCCCTGGATCTTGGGTAACCTCAAAATGAAATCCATGATAGCTGACCCCCACGGCTGGTTTGGAATCTAGAGTGATACTAACTTAAACGCAGGCTGCCACAGTAAGGCCTTCAAAAGTGCACAAACTAAGCACTCAGCCACATATTTCGTGATATCCTTCTGCAGTACAGCCCATGAATATTTAGTCCACACAAATTTTAATCATCTTCTCAACCCCAGATGTCCTGCTAATGGGTGGTCATGTGATTCCTGCAGCACTTTCCACTGCATTGATGGGTTTGGAACCAATACCCGCGAGTCATGGTACAAACTTCCATCTTTCTTCCCATATGTATGATGATGGCTATGCTGTTGGTCCTCTGCCATTTCAGCCCATAACCAACAACCAAATGCTGACCTCATTTTCTTCTGTCATATCTCCCCCTCCAATTTATCCTCCCCACTCACCATCATGGAAAATTAGTCTGCCTGGAACATGTTTGCTGTGTTATACTTCTTCAACTCAGCATTCTCATACGCGAGACCTGCATCCTGGCTCAACCAATCTGCTATGGTGTTAAAAGCTCCCAGATGGTATTCTACTCATAGATCATACTGAACCAGCTCCACGTGCCACCAGGCTTGGCGCTGATTCATTTTCCTGGGCTCCCAGTAGTACTCCAGTGCCTGAAGGTCTGTCAATACCAATAAAAGGATGACAGGCATACAAAGTGATGCTGCCACTCTTGCAGCGCCACGACCACCACCAGTAGCTCTTTGTCATATATCGGATAGTTTGTTTCTGCTGGAATCATTTTTTGGCTGAAATAACACACCATGTGCTCCAACACGTCTTCTCCCCTCTGTAAGAGTACTGCTTACATAGCAAAATTTGAGGTGTTCGTCTCAACCACAAAAGGTATCCAGGATCTTTATGGGCAAGGACTGGCGCCAAAATAAGCTTCTCTTTCAGCAGGTTGAATGCTCGCTTCTCTTATTCCCCCCATATGAACGACACATCCTGCATTAATTGTGTAAGTGGTAAGTCTAAATTTGATAGATTCTTGATGAAATGATGGAGAAAATTCACCATCCTCAGAAAACTTCTTTCACCTGTCTGATCAATTAGTGCCTTTCATGCGCGCATCGCCTGTATCTTATCTGGGCATACCCCCAGGCCTTTTCTAAATACAACATTCCCCAGGATCTTAGTTGACTCCTGGTCAACCTCACATTTTGAAGGCTTCAGCTGTAATCCTGCCCCAGCCAATGCCTCCAGAACTTCCCACATGTCACGTACATGTGCCTCCTTGGAACGTGAAAACTCCGGATGTCATCCATATAAGCAATGCAACACTGGACAATCATCTTACTGAGTACTTGGTTGATCATGCATTGGAACATCGTCAGGGCATTGCGCAGCCCAAATGGCATAACTTAGTATCAGAACATTCCAAGGTGGCATTTGAACGCTGTGCACCTTTAATGCTCTAGCTTCTTGGGTACCTGATTAAATACATCCACCAGATCAAGCTTGATGAAGATGATGCACCCATGACCATTAGCAGGATATCTTCCAATAATGGCATTGGGTAAGGATCTGGCTCCAAGACCACATTCAATCTCTGGTAGTCCATGCATGGCCATAAATCTCCACTTGCCTTGGGCCCCAGCAAAATTGGAGATACCACAGCTGACTTTGATGGCTCAATCATTACTTCGCTCAACATTGAATTTACATGATCCTCCAATGAAGCTTTGGCTCATTTATTCAACTGATAGATTGGGCATTGACAGGAAAGTTCTGACCTTCTTTAATCTGAAAGGAGAATGCAAATGGCCCTGTGGGAGGAATAACAAATCCATTTTCTAGAATAAAGGCCCCACGAATTCTCGATATTCTGCTGGTAAAACCTCTTCCTACATGGCCCCTAGGGTTCTATGCTCATCTGACTCTTGGTTTCCCACCAACAGCCTATATTTCATCAGTGGACCCATCCTTGGGTTCAAGGTTATGGTACTGAAAGGCACATTGATGTGGGGTTTGAACTTATACTACCACCGCATCCCAAGCACTACTGGGTGGGCCAGGTTTTCAATTGCAAAAAACCACTCTCAGAACCCTAATGAGTCCTGCTGTATCTTCATTGAAAGGCTCACTCACCATGATGACGCCCTTTGTGATGCATAAGCAGATACTACCTCTGGTTCCCTTCTGCACCTGCAACTTCAGGCGCTCTGCCAATCTAAGCTCAATGTAATTCTCTTCTAGCCAAGTATCTACCAGGACTATTGCCCTTCCGTTCTGCCATCTGTGCGTAACTCTATGGGGGTAAACAACTGAGTATAAAGCAAAGAGGCGATTTATTTCTGAAGGAATCTTTTAAATTGTAAGTTGGCCAATAATGAATATTTAGGCATATTCCCCTTCTCCTGCCCATAGCTCACTAGATTACGTGCTTCTATTCATTTTCTTGACGCCAAGGGTGTTTAGTCAGACAGATAAAGCTGCTTCCACCCTAGTGCAGGTTTTGAGTTCAGAACCTATACTGGCTAGAAAAATTCTCAGTGTGGTATATTTGTCCCAAGGTCGACCCACCTTGAATAATTTTCATTTCCTTGACGCCCTCCCTCTTGTACATTTCCAAATTTTCTTGGGGCTGGATGCCACCCCCTAACCAGAATGGCCACTTACTAAGAACTGTCACTTTCCCAGTGATATTGATCCCTCATGCCAGTCCTGTGCCAGTGCCAATTGCTTTTTGACTTGTACCGCTAAGGTTACTTCCTCCCCAGTTTGCCTAGTATTTGCTGCTGTCAAAACTCCCAGCAATTTCTCCTGAAACCCCTGGAGGAACATTCGTGAGGATTGGAAATCCATGAGCTGGGCTGCATTTACCAGTGGATAGAAAACCTGCTCATATTCGTTTACTGAGCTATGGCTCTAGCTAACTGTTAATAGTGCTGACCAAGCTTCGACTTTTGCCTCATCCAGACAGCCTGGTTAATCAACTCCACACTCCTCCATTAATTTGCCTAACTCTCCTGTTTCTCAATAAGTTTCTGTAACCATCCCACCAAGTCTGGTGGTAATGCAAGTTGAGAATTTCTCATTATCAATAATAGGTGACTCCATTAGTGTGCCAGGCCAAACAGTATGAAGACTGCTGGCCCTTGCTTTTTCACAATCATTGGTATCCTTTCCTTAAAATTCGCAGGGAAACCCACCAACCCAGCAGACCAACAACTTCTCCTTCTGAGGCTTGACCACATGTTATGGCTCAGAGGTCCTTTTGGGACTTGTCCAACGATTGTGGTTCAGTGGCCTCTATTGACTCCCTCAGGGTTTCTCCACTTCAATCTTTCCACTTCATCATTGTGGCTGCTAGTTGCCCAAGTTCCCGTGGGGTTTCCATCTAGTTCAAGGTTTGGAGTTGGTTGCGCCGACCACTCCAGTTATTTTAACACAACACTTAACCTCTGGGGATCTTGAGTCCCAACTTTACAAGCTAAGCTAACCATTGTTAACTAAAACTTAATAAAGGTAGGTAAAGAAAAATATTTTATTATAATAAAAAGCCAGCACTTAAATAGGGTGGCCAAAATATAAGCATTGTTATCATACTGGTGTATAATTATCATGAGGAATTTAATGGGGAATAGGGGTGTGGAGGTTATGAACTACTTGAGGTAGCATCAGTGGCTGTTGGTTTGCAAAAGGGTTATTAGATATAGTTTATAGATCACATGTGAGGCAGCCTCTTGATGTGAATCAATTTAACCTTAAATGGATTTGCTTCACTCCTGCTCACATCCTATTGTGGTCTCAGATTGACAATCAATAAACTTGCAAATTAAATCTTTTCTGGTTTCATCAATTCATCAATGATTTGATTCTCAAAAAGTAATCCAATTGGTAAATTCATCATGTAATAAGTTCGTATCAATAATAACAATCCACTCACCACTACATTGGCATATCAACTCTCAACCTTTTAAGAATAAATCCTAGTTAAGAAAGATCTAATCATTGACTTAACCCCAAGGTTAATGCTGATCTTATTCCCTAGCCAAGGCTAACATCAACTAGGAATGAAGTTCCAACAATGCGTCAACCACCTGGTCTAGTTGGTGTGCAAGAGGGTTACCCCCTATGTTGCCTGCACCAACTGTGCCTGGAAGCAGGTATGCACAATGACTTAATGAGATTTGTCCAACGCCTCCATGGACAATGCCACTTGACCATTGGATGATTTAGGTTTTGCTGGACCACTATGGATTGTAAGGTTGCCATCCACCATAATTGTCCCACCTTGCATAACAAAAATGCAATTGAACCCCACCATAACCACAGTTAAAATATTTCAGCTCCATTCCTCTCCATTGGTAACTGTTGGCTTTTAACCTGGTGATATTCCTCATATATTTTGAAAATTTAGTATAATAATTAATTGAGGATGATTACCAATTATTTTGCTAATCTCAATTCATTATTTAATGATAAGAACCAATATATGCTCCCCATTCAGTTAAATTGAGCTGTCTTGATCTGCAGGATCAAGAAAGCATTGGGGATAATCCTTAAAAAGTTTTGGTAGGTCTTGACACCGGTGATTGAGGCTGAGAATGTTTATATAATTAATATTGTCAATTACGATGATAAATTACTTAAATTCAATGTCAAAAGTATTGGGAAACAATCTCAATAGAGTTTTCAGTCAATTTTGATACTAAAGACTTATGCTGAGAATGTTGAACTAGTTAATACAATCATTTAGCTTTGGCAGAATCATTGTTCAACGCTGACAGCAAAGTCATAAGAGATTGTGGGAGTTTCCAGTGGAATGCCGTTGTATTTACTTACAATTATCAAACAATAATTTCACTTCCTCAAATCTGAGTTTAGTGGAATCTTTTCTAAAGCCAACTCCATGTAAAAATGATTATAGAATTTTCTGGCGGAAAGCTGAAGTATTTGTTATCAATCATCTGATTTTTTTTGCTGTCTAATTTGGAGAACAGGCAACTTATGCTGAAGTTTTTGAACCATTTAATAATAATTAGAAAAGTCAAAACACATTTTGACTTTGGTAGAGTATTGGGGAACAATCTCAATAGCATTTTGGTTTAATTTGACACCGGTGACTTATGCTGAGGATGTCAATATATATAATTAATTTGGATTATGATGAATCAAGAATTGACACAATCATGGATATTTGAGGATGACGACTATTGCCAGTGAGAGTACTGATGAATACTCTGTAGGGAGACTTGCCAATGAGTGCTGACGATGCTTGCAATAAATGCCAATGATGTGGACAAGCAAGATTTGCCTATAAACAGTTTAATCTCCTTCTTAATATGAATATCTTCAGATCTTCAATTCTAGACCTTTCTTTACCTACCTTTATTAAATTTTTAGTTAACATTGGTTAGCCTAGCTTGTAGAGGTGGGACTCAAATTCCCCAGAGGTTAGGTGCTGGGTTAAAACACCTGGTGTGGTCAGTGCAACCAACTCCAACCTTGAACTATATAGAAACCCTGCGGGAACTTGAGCAACTAGCAACAACGATGAACTAGAATGATTGAAGGGGAGAAATTCTGAGGGAGTGAAATAGAGACTGCTAAAAACACAATCATTGGACAAGTCCCAAAGAGTATTTCTGAGCCATAAAACATGGTCAAGCCTTATAAGGAGAAATTGTTGGTCTGCTGGGTTGGTGGGTTGCCCCGCAAATTTATTATTTTTTTAGTACTAGATGGTCCCAACCCAAGGGGGGGGATTCATCGATGTTTATTGAATTACGCCTGGGCTAAGAGCCTGAGGCAAGGGAAGGGGAGTGAGGAGGCATCGAGAAAGGGAGGGGGTTTGCGCGCCAGAGCCGTGCTGCAGTGACAACTGAGCGGGGGAGGGTTGGAGACATAGTGCAGACCTTCAGGGACATCTCAAAGTGTACCTGAAAGTGGGTGATCATGTGTGGAAGGGTCCACACCTGCTGGTCAAAGGCAGCACAAAGGAAGGATTTATGGATGGTCCAGATGGCTGTGGCATAGGCGAGGACACTGAGGGGTCGGTGGCAACCAGGCAATGTCTGCTCAAACATGAGGTCTTGCACAGGGTGTCCAGACCAGGGCTGAGCATGGAGGAGCGCGCGGGCCTTTGGCCAAAATGCGGCAACACCTGGACAGGTGAAAAAACGATGGAGGTGGGAGTCAATAGGCTCTGCACAGTGAGGGGCAGCTTCAGTGCTGGAAGGTAGGGCCAGTCCGGTCCCCTGTCCTGTAAGAACAGTCGAGCACCCTCCATAAGGTGTTGGACACCTTTGCTGGCAGGATGGGGTGATAGACGTCCTTCCACAATTCCTTAAGGTCAAATCTCACGGAGGGAGGGAGGAGCTCAAGGAGTCTTGGGCGGATGGGAGGACGATCTTGGGGGTTGAGGCGAGTTGTGACAACTTGTCCATTGTGCACAATTGCATGGCGACGGGGGCTGAGGCCAGGGCCTTCCCTTCTGTATGGGAAGGCACGGTGGATCCGCGCGCCTACTCGTTTCAGGGCAAGGAGAGCCTGGTTCCAGTAGGGGGATGAGGATGGTTTCAGGCGATGGCCTGGGTGGTTTGTGAGCCATTCCCCTAATGAGGTCAGAGATGCTCTAGGAAGACCCAGATCTGCTGATACTGACTGGCGGAGGGCGGGCGCCCATTGGGGCATGGGGGTCGCAGCCCATCAGACAATCGGCCATAGGAACTTCAGGAAGATTGGGGTGACGTGGGATCGCGTGTCCAGAAGCCCTAGGCCCCTTCATTGCAGGGTTGGGCAAAGGTTGAGAGGGCCATTGGTGGATGGTTTGAGCCCCAGATCCAACAGCGGAGGAGTACATTGAGCCGCGTATAAAAGGCATCTGTGAATGGGCAGACGTGCGCTAGGAACCAGACTTTGGAGAGGAGGAACACATTGGCCATCAGAGCTCGACCCTGGGGGTGATGTGCCGCCGGTTCCAGCTGGCAATCCTGGAGTTAACTGCTGCGAGGAGCAAGTCCTCATTGTCTTTTAGCGCAACTCCTTGTTGGTTGGTGAGAACGCTCAGGTGACGTAAGGTACCGCGCACAGGTTCAATACCAAATGGTGGGGGGAAGGTGGGGGAGCCGACCTGTACAACTGTTGTCTTGGAGTTGTTGACCATGGCGTTGGACGCCTTGGTGTACCTCTCAATGGTCACAGCAGCTAGGGAAACATCCCCAGGGCAGCCAAATGCAATGGCAGCGTCATCTGCAAATGCCATGGTGCGTGTGGGGGCTTTACCTGGGATCAGAATCCCTGTTAGCTTGTCCTGTAAGGAGGCCAAGAGGGGGTCAAGGGTGATGTTAAAAAGGATAGGGCTCAGGGGGTCCCCTTGCCGGAGACCTTGTCCAAATGGTACTGCCACTGTAAAACCCATTGGCGCCAGGACTCTGGTGTGGAGTTGGTCATAGAGCGCTGATATCCAGCGCCTAGCTGCGGGGGGAGATGGAAGCGGGCCAGGGAAGCATCAATATACCTCCAGGCTACCCGATCATATGCTTTCTCCATATCCAGGAGAGCCACAAAGCCATTCACCTTACGAGAGTTAGCAGTCAAAGTCACGTGAAGGTCATTATAAATGTCCCATAACGACCTCCCCGGAATAAAACCGTGCTGGAATGGGGAGAGGCGAGGTGAACCCATTTGGTGATGCGGTTAGCCAGAAGCTTCGTGAAGAGCTTGTGGTCTGTGTTGATCAACGCTATGGGGCGCCAGTTCGCCAGGTTCTCACGGTCTGACTTTCTTGTGAATGAGGGTCGTGATTGAGCCTCTGGAGTCGGGGAGGACCTCGCCATTCACCAAGAGTGCAGCGAAGAGGTCGCGGAGGGTTCTGGCTATCACTGCAGGTTCCAGAAGGTACACCTCGAAGGGTATTCCGTCTGGGCCTGGGGCTTTAAGCCGTGGGGATTTCAGAAGGGTTTCCATCACCTCCTGGATGGAAATAGGCGCCAGTAGAGCCTCATCAGCATGTGGGTCAATGCGCGGCTCTGGAGCCCACCACAGGAAGTCTTGGATGTCCGATGGGTCCACCTGGGTGGCATGGAAGAGGCTGGAGTAGAAGCGGTGTAGTTCCTGCGTGATTTCCTCCTTATGCGAAGTGGTTGTAGTGCCAATCTTCAGTGCAGTAATATCCTGAGCTGTTGACCGGGCTTTCTTTTTTTGAAAGAAGAAGCGGGTGGGGCGTTCCATTGAGCATAGTAACGAGATGCTATAAAGTTTGCTGCCCGTTCTTCCTGCAGTGTGAGCTCCAAGCGGAGTGCTTCCTGCGCCGCTTCCCAGTCTTCCAACCATCTGGGAGAGGGCGAAGGCTGGAAATTTCGCTCCAGATGTCTGATTCTGGCTTCCGCCCTTTTGACTCTGGCGCGAGCTGCAGTCATCTGGGCTTTGGCACAGTTGTAAGCAACGCGGGTGATGCCCTCCTTGGTCACCGCCCATCTAGCCTTGTGGTCAAACAGGTGGGGTGGGGGGAGGTGAGAGTCTCCCCGATGGTCATAGACAGCTTCTCCTTAGTAAAGGGGTTGTTGAGAAGAGCTGGGGCAACCTTAGGCTAGAACCTACGCGACGGTCTAAGTGTGGTGGTGAGGACAACGGTGAGTGACCTGTGATCACTCAGATGGTTGTCACGAGCATTGGGAGAGGAGACTCGGCCAATCAGCAGGGGGCCAATCAGTGCCATATCTATGCGTGATGCTGACTGGAAAGCTCCTCCATCATACTGGATCCTAGTCATGCAACCTAGGCCAGACGCGGAGGGTGGAAGTGCATCTATTAAGCCACTCAGCGAAGGAAATCCTGGAGGCGACTTGATCCAGGGCGTTCCTTTGCTGCAGGGGGTAAGAGTCACGGACGCGACTTATGGTTGTGTTGAAATCTCCTAAGAGGACTGTATTCCGTGGGAGATTGAGTTGGACGAGCTCTTCCAAGAGCTGATTTTGCTTCTGACCTGCATTAGGCAGGTAGATGCTTGCAGCGAAGAAGGAGAAGTCAGGAGTGGTGACTTTGGCCATTATGAGGCGGCCACCTAGATATTGTGAAAAAGGATGGGTTTTAACCCGGGGATACAAAACAATAAGGGCGGCATGGTTTGTCCAGAAGGAGTTGCCTCCAAAATGTTCATTCCATGCAGATTGTTCATGGGGGAGGATATGGGGCTCCTGGACAGCAGTGATGTCAATTTGTGCTGACCTGAAGTTGCGGAGGAGGCGGGCTCTCCTCTTAAAGTCCCGCAACCCATTTGCGTTGATGGATTGCAGGGCCAGGGTGCTGCCATGGGGACTCATAGCTGTTCCCCTCCATGTCCTGGGGGGTTGCCAGCGCTTAAACCTGCTGCTGTGAGGCGGCTAGTTTTGAGTCCTTTAGCTTGACTATTAACTGCAATCCATGAGGAGCGTCGAGGGTTCTGAGGGGAAGGAGAGGGTGGGGGGCGGAGGACCCAGTAAGCCAGCCTAGGATGCTGCCTCCTCTCCGTTGCAGGGGAAGGACCTGAGGGTGCAAAATTGCGACCTCCGCGGTGTCCCCATTTGATGCGTCTGAGTCCATATTCATTTCCTCCAACACTGCAAAGGATCCACGCGAAATGGACTGTGGGGTTGGGGTAGGACTCTTTGAGGTGGCACTTCTACCGCAGGCCGCGGGTTGCCAGTCCATGCTGGTGGGCATAGCTCCATTGGGAGCTGAGGGTTGATGCGATAAATTGCTGGTGGAGGTTAGTGGGGGAGCCACGGAGCCCTGAGTGGGGGTGGCTGACGAGGGGCACCTTGTGGGAGATGCCTTGCGCTTGGTGAGAGAGGGAGTTGACTCTGGGAGATTGGAGGGGGTGTCCACTGGAAGGGGGGCATGAGCGCGAAGGTATCCCATACCAATAGTGGGGTTAGCTGTTTCAACTGCTAGGCGTAAGGCCTCAGGGGACAGGTCTTGAACGGGAACCCATTATGTGGATTGTAGAATTGCTGCTGCAGCCACGTGGGATCGTTTTTGGCCTGGTTTAGGCCCCTGGGTGGTGGCTAAGAGGGCTTGTTTTCGAGCTGTGCAGCCACTATACAATTGTCCAAGGGCGTTACACCATGAACACCGGGGCGCGCCTGATCAGGGTCGACAAAAAAGATCTCAGGGCATGTTTCAACTACCGC
Organism: Massospora cicadina; assembly: GCA_022478985.1. NCBI lineage: Eukaryota > Fungi > Entomophthoromycota > Entomophthoromycetes > Entomophthorales > Entomophthoraceae > Massospora > Massospora cicadina. The sequence goes on along the minus strand of JAKSZP010011834.1, from coordinate 91,196 downwards.
CACACGAGGAATAACCTCAATGTTGTGGGATACATGGGGGAGGGGATGAACGACGCCCTAGCAGTGTGAGCTCTTTGAGTGGGAGCATAGTAAGAGGGGACGCTAAAGTCCACTGAAAGAACAGACCCAAACTCCATTAAACCACGATGGAGCGCCAGTTTAAGAGACTCAGGATCAACAGTCGTTGGTAGGTTGGAAAAAGTAACCCATGAAATTTTCTCCAGGTGAGAGCGTGTGCGGGAGATGCGAAGAGATCCACGCGGAATAATGACCTGGAGGGTGGCAGCATGGTCAGCAAGGGCAGCTTCAGTAAAGCCCGCATCGATGTAGTGGCCCTCCACTGATTCATGGATGGGGGTGTTACTTAAGAATGTCTCCGCAATTGCTGCAAAGTATGAGAAGTAATCCTCCATATAGAATTCAACAGGATATTGCCCATAATAAAGGCGAATTGTGTGGGAGAGGGTTGAGCGAGGTAGAGCTTTTTGCGCTCTAGTTTCGGCCCATTTCTTCTTAACATTAGCAATAAACGCCACTTCACGGGGATCAGCTTGGGTTGCGTTGGTGCCAGAGGTTTTTGCCACGCCCCAATGGCTCCTTTGGTACGTTTGTGTTTGCTTTGGGCTGCAATCGCAGGTTGAGTGTGAGCTGGTAGTTTGGACAAGTTTGCAGAGTTCCCTTGTTTCTGGAATGTTACAGCAGTTGCTGGCGTCATATTAAATTGTGGGGCGGATTGTTGGGCCTCGCTAAATTGGGGAGGCCCATCCAAATTGGAGTTAACTCCAGCCAATTGGGAGGAGGGAGATCTTTCATCACCATCCCAATTTATTTGGGTAAATTCAGCCCGAGTATTTGCTGTGATTTCGTGGGCAAAACTCACTAGCTAATTGGTGAGTTGGTCGTTTTCAGCATATGGAGATAAAGTTCTGACTTGAGAAGTGCCGATTATGGGGTTTAAATGGGACGGGTGAGATTGGAACTGGTGTGAAGTTCCAAATCTGAACCATTTAAATCCCCATTGGGAAGAGTAGATTGTCCCAATTTGGTGCTTAGTGAACCAGAATGTGCGGCTATCCAACCTTACATCCGAAGGTTTGGGGGCCAAGTGATTGTTGGGCCTCGCTAAATTGGGGAGACCCATCCAGATTGGAATTAACTCCAGCCAATTGGGAGGAGGGCGATGTTTCATCACCATCCCAATCTATTTGGGTAAATTCAGCCCGAGTTTTTACTGTGATTTTGTGGGCAAAACTCACTGGCTGATTGGTGAATTGGTCGTTTTCAGCATATGGAGATAAAGTGCCGACTTGAGAAGTGCCAATTATAAGGTTTAAATGGGACGGGTGAGATTGGAACTGGTGTGAAGTTCTAAAATCCGAACCATTTGAATCCTCATTGGGAAGAGTAGATTGTCCCAATCTGGTGCTTAGTGAACCAGAATGTGCGGCTAATCCAATATTACATCTGAGGGTTTGGGGGCCAGGTAGCTGGGTATCGCCCCTCATGGAGGGAGCCAGAAATACGGCGTCAGCAATAATAGATGGGGCTGAATTAGCTGACACAATGGGGGAGGTGAATGCCTGGACGGGCTGAGTTGCATTCAACGATCAGACGCCATTAAAACAGCGTGGGTGATGGCCTCCTTGGTTGGAGGGGGCCCAGCGGGTTGGTGGGAGGCAGCGCACACAGAGCTGTTAGGCGTGCAGGTTGCAGAAGTGCGATCAGATGAACTGGCGCTAGTTGAAGTAGCTCCAGGTTGGGGGGTGGTGCCTGCTTTCATGGCCACTGCTTGAGAGCGGGTGATTCAGGATGACCCTGAGGTGGGTAACCGAGGGCTGCTTCGTTTGGGGTGGTGCTGGCTCGTTTGGCAGAGCCTGCGGGTTCTTTTGCGGGGTTTCCCGCCATATTTGCTAATAGTTTTCGTAAATCTCTTTAGTGGAGCTAAATTTCAGGCTGAATTGATTTTCAAAAATTGATGCTTAGCAGAAAGAGATGTTTCTGCCCCGCAAATTTATAGGGAAAGTTTACCAATGTTTGGGAAAAAGAAAGGTCCAGAAGTCTTCATACTGTTTGGTCTGGTACATTAATAGAGTCACCTATTATTAAGATTATAAAATTCTTAACAGTAACCATTGCTTCCTCCTGAGGACCCCACAAGTTGGAGAGAAAGGTATTTGAGTTTCTTTTTATGTAACGCACAGGTTTGTGCCAATATGCAACGAAGGAGTTGGGAAGTACAAGCCATGTTAATAACCACATGACTACAATAAAGCGGAGAACCACCCCCAAACCAGCGTGCCATTACCAGATTTGTGAAGAATTCATGGACCAAGTTTCCAGCATTGCTGCATGCAAGCAGCAAAGTCTGGCTCCATGATAAGACTGTGAACAAAGCCAACGCTTGGCCTAGCTCACTAGTTGTGCTCATCTTTCAGGTTGATTTTCAATATTTCCTGAAATTAAAATTTTATACAAATTTCAGGCAAGCAGTAACACTGAGTATATTATTGTAATTTCCTGAGAAAATAAAACTGTATATACAGTTGCTGTTTCCTCATTTTAAAGCATCTGCAATAGTTTAAATAGTTATAAAACCTAGATTGCTTAAGTGACATCCAAATAGTTGCTCATGAAAGTCTCATATCCCAAATCACGAAAATCTGGAGGATTTGTGATACCAGTTGTTCAATATTCCAGATCAGCCCTTATTTTCGAATCCCCAAATCCTTACCTACATTTTTTGACTAAAATTGTTTTTCTGACTGCCCCAACCCTTCAAACTCAGTTTGAATTTTCAAGAGAATCTGAAACTGTATTCATGAAGTCAATGTGCAGATCAGGCTGGCCCTGATCCATCACACATTCACACTTCTTTCAGGCCGCTACAGGGTCTGACCAACATACCTCTCTGGATTCTGGTTGTAAGGAGATTGTCTATAACTCTCCAGTTCCCATCAATGTGGTGCACGGTGCACAGAACCAACGCTAGGGAACTAGTCATCAGTACTAAGTTGAGCATAGCCCCGCATAGGGTTTTGGAGCTAAAGTAACTTAAGGTGAGGGTGTTTAACAAGGTATAATCTAACAGATATCAAACAAACAATAAGGCTTGGCTGGACACCAAAGTGGAGTCCATATCTAAGAGGTAATCTGGGCTGGAGTGCAAGGGTGCCTCAGTCTGGAGGGGACCAGGGTGGCCCAGCAGTGAACCAGATGCAAGAGTTAATTTGTGCAAATTAAATGGCTAACGTTGCAGAAGACCTCCTCAAAGAGGTCCGCACACAGGCTTTCCCAAGTTAAAATAAAAAATGTAAACTAACGAGGATATTTATTGTGTATGAAGTTAAACAATTATAAAGGTTGGTCTTGAGGAAACATATATAAGCAATTTCAGGAAATCATCAATTAAGGGAAGTGATGCTAAGCCCAGGGGCACCACTAAGTTCACGATTTCATTGGGCAGGGTACTATAGCTAGTAATTGATCAAACTTGGGTTATTGATTGAAGGCAAGGCTAAACTCAAGCTGGCAATTTCAAAAAGTGAACATATTTTGAAACCCTGTTTTCTGATCAACTATATCAAACCAACATAATTTAGAATTTAGCTTATGTATTTTAACGCCTGGGCTGTAATGTCAGGATGTTCCTCATGCACATCCCCAGGACCAACATGGGCTTATGTTGGAATTTTGCCCATATCCCAGCTGACTAGATTACGAGGGATCACTAGGGGATAATTCTCTAAAAACGAAGTAAGTTTGGATTTTCTATTGCCCCTGATTTTGGGGATACAATGTTTGGGGATTTTAGGTTATTCACCTGAGTCAGATCTGTCAGGGATTGTCTGGATGAATGCTTAAGATCTTGTTGGGCAGAGTTGCCAATAAACTAGGGGCATCTAATAATTGATTTATGATTAACTATCAGGTGTACAGATTGGGATCAGTTGGTTTTCATTACTGACCAATTGGGAATTTAAGGATTAGGTTGTGAGGTTAGTGATGATGCCTGCAACTAGCAAATCAATCAGGCGGTTCATAACCTGCCTTAATGGGTAACAAGTTCTATTAACTAAGCAGGTCACTTGTCAAATATGGTTGGTTTACTAAGATTGAGAGGAAAATGTTAGGGAAACATTTTTTGACTCTTTCCATTTTTGGTCTTGAGGATGTCCAATGATGGAATCCTAGCCAGGATGGGGAAGACCATCACTGATGAGATGAGGATGGGTAATCCAATGGCAACAGCTGCCATTTCATTGAGGAGGTGCCAATCAAGGGTTGTGCGCCTAATTCCCACTATAAACTCCTCTAAGAATTCATGTTAAGTTTTCAGCTGATGGTGCAAGCTAAAATAACTTAACAATGAAATTGAGGATATAAACTCACTTTTTTAATGAAACACCTGCTCTTAATCAGGAAGTAGATTCTCCAATAATTATCAATAATAGCCAAGTAACTCTGGTATGCTCACCATTCTCAAGTCTACTGGCACTAACAAATACAAGACCTTCTGTCTTCATATAAAATTAGGAAATTATTCCTCTATACTCGGGACTACTTCTCCAGCAGGCAACTATGTACTTCTCTTTGGGAAGAATAAACACACACAACTATCTAATATAAAATTATTTGAGGTGGGTCAACCTTGAGATAAATATACCACACCGAGAATGTTTTCTAGCCAGTACAGGTTTCAAACTCAAAATCTGCACTAGGGGTGGAAGCAGTTTTACCCGCTCTGCTAACCACCCTTCAACTATCTAATATAGATGTAATGGCAACAGATATGAATACTAGGCAGATGACAGATGGATAACAATAATTAATATACTAAGCAACAGTAGTTATTGATGATCAATAAAATGGTAAATAATGATTAATTGATTGATTGGTGTTTTATTAATCAGCCAGGTGCTGGTATTATATACTTTTTGGGCATCTCCTGGCCAAACTCATCTATTAGATGAGTTCATTCATATTATGCCAATCCTCTGCTGATCATGGCAATAATTATGAAAATTCCCCAAGTCAATTTGGCCCATGAATTGATTAAAAATAACAATTGTTTTATCCTGATTGAAGGCAATTTTACTCTCATAATTGGGACAACTTAGGGTTTTGAACTCAACATCAAAATCTTCCCAAATAGAGCTACTTCATAACTCAACGTCTAACAATAAATGGGGAATAAAACATATATGATCATAAAAGATGACGCACCCCAATTTAGTATGTTGGCAGGCCTCTCAATAGCACTAAGTATGCCCATAATTGGGACGTCTATGTTTAAGTGCTTAATTATCAATTTCATTAATTAAACCCAACTTCCACCTTAGTACATTAAGATTAGTGCACTAATTTAGGAGGTGCAATTTAGTTAATGCTGTGGGACCACCTTGTACCCAAGTGGACCCATAATTGGCCATAATATGATTATATCATAGCTACTATTAGCTACAATAATTGGGACGATTTAAATAGAGCTGAGGTGGTTTTGGAAGGAATTTAGTTATGCAGACAAATTGGGAAAGATCAAAGGATCCATCAATGGGATTAATATATTAGTATTGATGGTTTTCTTGAAGGGTTATTTTTTAAACCATCAAAATCTAACAATTCACTAATAAAAAACACACTAACTACCAGAAACATATCATTTACCAGAGTATTATCTTAATATACTTTATCAGAATCCATTTTGAGTTCTATTCTTTCTCAAGGAAGTTATTGCTGTGTGCTCTAATTGGGAGACGCTTTGGGATAAAAAGTAAAGATCTGAGCGGTGATCCAGAGAAGAGAAGCTGAACTTAATCAGGGATTGCTTCTGGCTGTGTGTCACCAGAGAGAAACTGTAAATGAGGATCTGAGCATGGATTGAGTTAGGTGGTACCAGGGAACAAATCCCTATTCAAAACATCTTAAGTATTTTGAGAGAAAATACTGGCCAAGCGTTGGTCCTAATTCTAGTACTTTATTCAGCTATAGATAATAGTCTCCATACTATTATCAAACAAATACATTTCACTATTAGATAACTCAGAGAATTGCTCAACAACAAACCTGTGCAGTTAATACAACTATAGGGGTTATTAGCCGAGATTATTCAGAAACCTATAAATTTTAACAATTGATGCTCATTACAAGGGTGTAGTTGAGTAGAAGATACTAATACTTGATGTCATATAAGGATGAAATAAGAAAACTTAGGATGGAGTTGGCAACCATTGACTAGAATGCCCTAAGCTTGGCGGATCAATGAGAATTTTCTGCCTTGAAGGAGAGAGGAGCCAAGCTTGAGGAAGGGGTTGATAATGTCACAAGTTTCAGAAATGAGTTACTTGGAAAAGTAACGTCATTGAAGAAAAAAGAAAGGGACTTAGTTCAAGAATCTTGTTTCTGAAAAACGGAGTATGAAGTGGATCACGTTTGTTTAAGAGCATTCAGCACAGATAATGAGTGGCTGATTAAGCAGGTCAAGGAGTCAAAGACAAAAAATGTGAATGTGAGCCATATGCGGCAACTGATGCTGAAGAAAGAACTCCACGGATGCCAGTTGGAAAGATGACTACCTCAAGAAACATGCCACCTGCTTTTACTTCTATTTCATAAATGACGCCCAGAATTACTTCCCAAGTGAGCTGAGTAGCCAAACCAAGAGAGGTGGCTAGAGAAACCTCAGAGGAATTTAAAGCAACACCAAAAAGCTGACTTTTTATCAAAATAACGCCCCTGCGTTTTTCTGATTGTTTAATATGACAATATACAGATACGGCGATTGTCAAAAGGCACTGACACTGATGAATTGCCTAGATACCAATCATCAAAGCCTAGTTTTGCCCCATCTGAAGGAGGAAATCTGGTCATACACAGATGCCAAAGAAGCCATTATGAAGGTAATTGGAAGCCCCACAAGCATGTCAAAGAGCAAGTAAGAATTTATGAGCATTCAATTACATAAGGATGAATCCTTAGCAAGTTTCAGTGATTGTTTCTACCAAGAATAACAGATTTTAGTTGGAGTAAAAGTGCTGGATGATTTCATTGCCCAGATTTTACTTCAAGCGGCCCTTCATCCCAATTTCAATTTGCACAAAATGATGTCTTCCATATTTATGACAGAGATTACCACCTCTCAGATGGTGGATCATTTGAAAATACTAGGAGCTGCCTTTAATGCCCCAAATAGAAGTTTCAAATCAAATCCAGTATGACATTTGAATCTTTAAAGGGGAGTGAGGGTACTAAGGAGATGAATAATTGAAATGTTCTAGGAAATAAGCCTGAAGACTTTAAACGGATTGATAATAAAGAGAAAGTCTGTTACCAGTGTGGAGGAAAAGGACATTTTTCTGTGCACTGCAAGAAACCCAAAGATCAAATTAACATGGTCCAAGCGAAAGAGCCTGCGCCCACAAAGGAGTCAGGAAAAGGGCCCATGGCCTAGATGGGGAACAGTATCAAGCTGCAGTAAAAACCGTTTCTCCCAATTTTATTCATGATGAAATTGACATCAGTGATCTGTTCATGGACAAAGACGTGCAGGATCAGCTGTTTCAAGTAGTCAATTTGGACGTGAACTTGGTAACAAGATCCTGGGTGAAGTGGATTGGCCATGAGATAATGAATTTGCTCAGCCTTATGCCTGACAACTGATGGACAAGATTCAAGCCGCAGATAATCCCAAAGAATTGGCCAAAGTTTGATTAGATGAGTCAACCCTGTCAATTTCCCTTAGCGCAATCAAGGAATCATTACCTGTCTTATTAGTGCAAATAATTCAACTCTTGATTAGGCTATTAACCCTGCTATACACTCATTAAATACTATCTTACAATACTCTGAGTGTAAGTATATAGATATACTAGTGAATCGAGTATGGGTAAGGGTGATTGTTGACAGTGGAGCACCCATTAATATTTTCTTGACCAAGTTGGTGAAGGGGATGAAGATCTCACCCGATTTGGAACACAAGAATGAGTACAGGACCGCTGGTCCAAATACCACCATCTCATGTGGAGCGTATAGCACTCTATCACTTCCTTTTAATTCATTGGTGGTATCTGCTTCAGCAATAGTTTTGACCAACCAAAACTACAATTTCTAATTGTGATAGAATTTCTATGAAAGTATGGAGTTAAATATAACTTTGAGGATAATAAGTTGACCATATTGGGTCAGATGTTACCATTAATCTATCATAATGATGGGGAGGCTCCACTGAGTAGGAGAAATAACTTCATCAATTTGATATACAATGATGGCATTGTCCCAATTTTATACCAACTAGTTGGCTGAAAGTGATGAGAGATGCCAAAAGAAATCCTAGAAAATTGGGGAATTCCACTGAGGATTAAGAATGTGAGAACCATGCTGCCAGGATCACAAATAATAGTTGAGATGGGTTGATATTAGAGATACCAGAGCTGCTGTATGAGGAGGTCGGAAGCCCTTGGAAGAAGTCCAGAGTAGAGCCTTGGGTGGCTCCTGGAATAATTATGCTGGACCATAAAGAAATTTGAGTTCTCCTGGCGAACTTAAGTGAAAAACCAATGAAGCTTAAAATAATAAGATTGTCACAATTGTTTACCTAATCCTGAAGGCTGAACTGAGGAAATTCCACATTTTAGGAACCCTTGATGAATTGGGATTACCAGCCAGGGTAACTGAGAGTATTAATTTATTAGTCAATTGATAGCAACTCACTGATCTGATGGAAGGACAGCAAGAGGAGGTGCTCAAATTGTTCGACAAGTATTGGGAAGTATTAGCCCAGGATGACCACAATTTGGGATGCACAAGAGATGTTATTCACAAGGTCAATACTAGGGAAAATATGCTGAACAGGATGAGACCGATTTGATGGTCAAAGCTGGTTGAAGTAGTAGTAGAGGAATAAATCAGCAAACTAGTGAAGCATGGGATTCTAGTTCTGTCATCAAGTCTTTGGGCAAGTCCAATTCTATTGTGAAGAATAAGTAAGGCTCTAATCAGGTGGTGATCAATTATCAGAAGCTGAACAATATTACAAAGAAGGATTTGTACCCACTACCAAGAATTGATGATGAATTAGATTGATTGGGAGAATTAAAGTATTTCTCTATGACGGATCTAATATAAGTATATTGGAAAATCGATTTGCCAAAAGAAGATCAAGAGAAATGCACAATTATTACCGCGCAGTGGCTTTATCAACCAATGAGGATGCCCCAGGGTCTGTGCAATGCGCCTGCGACGTTCCATAGGGCCATGGATGCAATAATAGATGACTTGAAGTTGTCATGCATCCTGGTGTACTTAGACAATATAAATGTGGTCAGTAGGACGCTTACTGACCATTTTCACCACTTGGAGGAAGTGTTCAAGAGACTATCCGCGGCCAACCTGAAGATTAAGATGAGGAAGTTTCACTTCTTTAAGAAAGAGTTGATATACCTGGGATTCATAATCTGCTCTAGTGGACTGCAACTGCAAGCCCAGAAGATCGAAGACATACAGCGTATGGCTGTGCCAAAGAGTGTCCAATATATCCAAGTGTTTCTTGGAATGATCGGATACTATAGGAGATTCAATTAGGATTTTGCAGGAATTTCTGAGCCCCTCTTTTTTTTAGTACTAGATTCTGAGCCCCTCTTCCATTTACTGAAGGATCCAAAAGAAGGATTTGTTTAGTGAAGAGGCCCAGAGATCCTTTGATCATTTATGCCAGTATTTAGTAGATTCAACATTTTTGAAATATCTGAATTATGATTGAGAAATTACAATAAAAACCAATGCTTCATTGATGGTGATTGGCGCCATATTGAGCCAAGTAGATGAACTCAGGGACGAACATACAGTAGCATATGTGAGCTGAACACTCTCAGCAGCTGAGAGGAATTATACCGTGACTGAGTGTGAATACCTTGTGGTCATTTACGCCTGTAAACAGTTTTAGGTGTACATCCATGGATTTCTCTTCAAAGTGTTGACAGACCACGCCTCATTGCATTGGCTGCACAATTTACACAAACCAGAAGGACAACTAGCCCGATGGGCACTAAATCCATGCTTACAATTATGAGATAGTCCTCCAAGTGGGGGCTACTCTTCAGAATGTGGATAGCTTATTGCAGTTACTAATGGTCCATATGGTATACCAGCAGGCAGATGGAAGTCCAGGGGAACGTCCCCTGTGCGTGGATCTTGAAATATTCCCATTCCCGAATAAAAAGGGTCTGAAGATGGCGGCTGTACCCCTTGTTACCCAGGGTGACCTCGCCCACATGGCAGACGAGCACTGGGTAACAGCTCTCCCTCTTCAGATTCCTCCCCCAGTACCCTCACTCACCTCAGCCAAACATGTCAATTGGATTAATAATTCTGCGCTGATATCACTGAATCAAAGTTGAAGATTCCAAAACTGATGGGATTTAAGCCTACCAATTGGGAAATGCATACTCAAAAAGGGACAAATGTCAAATTATCAGCTGGAAATGTGGACAGTTTCTACTCAGTCACCAATATGATTGTCAACACCAACCCCCTCAAATTCGTTGGGGATGATCCTTAATATGCAGATGGTATCTTCAGAAATTATTGCTGACAGTTCAAAGCCCTTATCCACTAAAACGGGAGTTGCAGCTGACAAAACTAATTTGACCAAATGAACGTCCCAGTGACTGGGCACAGGTGGGTTGGGCATCCCAAACCCATTTCCAACCAATTGGGACCGCCCCTATGTGGGGTAGCCTTGAGGAATTCCCATGGCTTGTTGGACCAGAATCTGTCGCGCTAACTGACAGAAACACAGTTGAGCTTCAGTTAGGAATTTGAGGTCAAACTGACAGCAACTCGGCCTACTGCTGAATCCTTCAATGTCAGTTCTAAATGAGACTATCTGCCCCATTCCCCAAAAAAATTCCCCAGTTTAGGTGAATTTGAGGGACCCAGTCCTTGCTTGGACTCACTATATTTAAACACTATTTATCAGTGGCATTGCACTGAGAAGGTTTGTTAGTCAATTTTCTTCCTTTATTTCCCAATAAAACTTTTTCCCCAATTTCAGTTTTTATGTTGAGAAATAAACTGCCTTTTCCTCCAGTATCCAGACACTCCTCAGGGTTGCTGTTCGTGTTGATCTGGTATTTTACTAGGTCCCTAAACGCGATTATGGCTCATACACCTTTATTGACGGAACACCTTCCTAGTTTTATAACCATTGTACTAGTAGCAGTGCCTCTGTCATTCTGGTTTGCCATTTGGGTGCTTAATCACTCAGGCTGGCAGGCCAATCTAGATTTGACTTGCTGTTTGCCTGACAGCAGATGAGCTATTCCATAGAATGGTCAAAGGAGAAGTCAGGAACTAGCCCTGAGAAATCCAATGTGCTCTTAAAAAAGCAATGGAAAATACCAAGACCATGGATGGACAAGTTTTTGAGGTGATTAATGGGAAGCTATTACTATTCTAAAAGCCATCAGAAAAAATGGCTATTGTTCATACTGCTCATAAGGTTGTCAGTCATGAAGGCCTGAGAAAAACAACTGACCATTTTCACCAGTACTACTACTGGGAGTCCATCAACTATGAGGTTGCAGACTATCTGGATTGCTGTGTGGAGTGCCAGTTGCACAAGCCACATAAGAATATGACTGGATACTGATTGGTCCGCCCTGGATTTTCTTAGCATATGGTGTCCATTAACGTGATGGGACCGCTGACAATGAGCTCAGGGTGAGTCAAGTACATGATAGTTGCAATCAATCATCTGACGAAATGGGTTGAGATGAAGGCCCTGGTGAAAGTAGGCGCTACCAGAACTGCGAAGTTTATCCTAGATCAAGTAATATACCAATATGGATGCCTGCAGGTCCTGCTGAGTGGTAATGGGACAAATTTCATTTCTCATATAAACCCATGATTAAATGAAATAATGGGTATCTGAGGAGTTGTCTGTACCCTACCAGCTGGAGACAAACAAAATAATAGAATGAGTCAATGGGATGCTGGCTGAAACGCTGAGGAAGCTGGTTTCAGAAGATCTTCTATAGGGGAATGTACCTGAGTTCAGTGACGTTCACCTACAATATAAGTCATCATATGGCAATAGAAAAAATTCTGTTTAAGTTACTATATGGAAGGAAGGCTGTATTGTTGCCAATTTTATATTTGGTGGTGGAACCAATATTGGGGATGAGTGCCTAGCAGTACCCGAACCAATTGACAAGTATCCTGATTGAAATACAATTGCAAGCATTCAATAAGACTTTGAAGAAAAGGATTTGAGTTAAAATGGTGGACAAAAAGAACTGACCAGCCTTATCATAATATTGAATAGGCAAAGAGACTTCTATGGTAATATGCATGATTTTGGGAGAAGGAACAAGTTGGATTCAATGTGGCCAGGTCCATTTGAGATTATTGCCAAGATGTTGATAGATGCCTACTCCATCAAGAACCTCTTTGATGGAAGGATAGTAAATCAAGCTCATGCTAAGTATTTAAAGCAATGAAATTAAGAAAAAAAAATAATGAACTAAGAGTTCCCTAAGGACCACTGAACCATTAAGTTGGTTATGTCCTAACGATTTGGATAAGTCTGAAAAAAGTACTGCTGAACCAAACTAGATGGAAAAGTCTTAAAAGATTAAGACCTAGGAACCATGAAATTGGCAGGTCTAAGTATACCTAAGAATCAGTTTGGGGGAATAAAAAAGATGGACCTCTGAACCAAAAAAGGTCAAGTCTTATAGAAAAAAGAAGGAAAAAAATAAAATATTGATAAATATATTGGAAAAAAAGATTATTAAAACTGCATTGAAAAATTGATATATTTTTATAATTTTTGTTTTTTATTGATTAACCTCAATTTGGGGATGATTCCCCCTATGTTGCCTCTTGGGAGAGGGAGGATGGATCGCAGTAGGAGTGAATAACCCATCAGAATATATGTGAGATTGGACACTAGTGAGGGCTAGATCTACTCAAACTAAGTTTGTTGAGCAGTCGCAGATCCCTGTGAGAAAGTGACTAGAGGAGGGAAATTGAGATATTGAAGAAGCCAATTATGATACCCCAGAGCAGGGAGGGAAGCAACAGTACAGGGAGAGTCAGTCGGTGAATAACCCTGAGTAATCCTGATATGGTATGAGAGCTGGAAGATTAGTCTTGAGCACTTGCAGATGGGCTTCGTCAAGAACGCTGGACATATGGGCTGTCAGGGAACAAGTGATACTAGATGGGGGTTGCCAAATCATGCCCCCTAACAAAGCCATCAGCAGAAGATACTGATGGGATGCACCAGAAATGAGATAGTCATGCAAGGAGCAGATGGAATCCTGAAAGTGATGACTACAAGCTTCTTGGAAGCTGAAGCAGAAGGAGTGATGGAATCTGGGAGAGGCTGGAAGCTTTGTGGCCCAACTTTGAAGAAGTTGGCCAGCAAAGTGAAGAGCATAAGCGGCAATATCCCAATATAGTAAGTTCTCAAAATTGGAAGAATTCAGCGCTATGGATAAAGCCCCGGTGACTTGGGCCCTTAATTCTGTGTAGAGGAGCTTGAAATGAATGTTGTTGCCGATGGTAAGTTCAGTGGCCAAGACAGTTGGCTTGTAGTATTGACTGAGTCAGAAGAGGAACTCCATAGCAAGTCTGACCCAGTGAGGAAGGAATGATCAAGAGCGAAGGGCATTATTTCAGGAGCATCAATGATGATGTTAGGCACATCTTTAAAAGGAGTTGAATTCAGGAGAGTTTCAAAATCTAACTCTGGAATCAATGACAGAGGAAGGATTGGCCATGAGTCATTTTGACAATCGCAATCCTGGTTTCAGAAGGGTTGGTTACCATTTCTGGTAAATTCATGGAAGGACTAGCCACTGGTGCCAGACTAGGAGTATGTGTCCTGGAAGGACCATAGAAGAGGTTCTGTTGTGCAGCCCAATTCATCTGCTGGAAGAGCTGAAGATCTTAAAAAAACTGTTGAGCAGCTGTTGGTACCAAAATTCAGAATTTTCTATATGAGCTTGATGAGAGGGGGATGTCAAACTTATATGATAGTCAACATTATGCACTCTACAATCAATTAAGCTCCAATTTTGGAGAAATTAATCTCAAAATTAATAAGATAAGCTCACCAGAGAAAAATTAAGAATGATATGAGCCTAAAGGTTATGAGAAGAAAATAACAAGAGTGTACATAAATGAGCATTCTTAATTGGGCTACAAAATGAACATCAATGGCAAAATTATCCTGTTGAAGATGAGGAGAAAATTAGCAAATTGAAGACTTCAGACCAAGAATTCTGAATATGACAGCAGGTAATATGTCATGACAGGGGGAAAACTGGATCCTGAGAGTAATATCATCATGAGTAAATCAATCAGTCTGGCATGACAGAAGGTCATGGGGACCACGCTCTGAGTAGGTGGTAGTGAGGAGGAAGAGGAAGAGAGCCACATGTGGAAGGTTGTCCCGAGCAGCGTTGAGTACTGGTGATCATACTCTGCTTGAGCAAATGAAGTATTCTACCAAGTGTCCAAAGCAGTGTTCTATTGCCCTAATCCTTTTCTCGCTGGAAATCTAAGCAAGAGGGGGATGTGTTGGGATTTTTGGCCATATTCCCAGCTGTCTAGATTATCAGGGATCGCTAGGGGATAATTCCCTAATGTGAGGTGAATTAATTATTGGTTGACCATGATTTTGGTGTAACTATGTTCAGGGTATTTTAGGTTATTCACCAGGTTGGATCCATCAGGGTTCAATTCGGATGGATGCTTAAGATTTCATCAGGATGAGTTGCTGACTATATAGGACATCTGATAGCTGATTAACTATCAGGTGTACTGATTGGTATCAGTCAGGTTTCATCACCAACTGATTGGGAATTTAAGGAGTAGGTTGTGAGGCGAGTGATGCCACCTGCAACTAGCAAATTGATCAGTTAGTTTGTAACCTGCCTTAATGGGTAAAAATCCCATTACCTAAGCAGGTCGCTTGCCAAATATGGTTGGTTCACTTGGATTGAGAGAAAAATGTTAGGGATACGTTCTCTGACTCTTTCCATTTTAGGTCTTGAGGATTTCCAATGATGGAATCCTAGCCAGTATGGGGAAGACCATCGCTGCTGAGATGAGGATGGGTGATTCAATGGCAACGGCTGCTGTTTCATTGATGAGGTGCCAACTGAGGGTTGGGTGCCAAATTCCCCACTATATATTTCCTAGAATTCACTGATAAATAATTATAATTTGCCAGATAATAATTTACCATATCACAAATTATCACTTTTACTAGAGCATTAGCTTAGCAAAATCTATAAGAATCCATTTGTGTTATTCTTTCTTAGTGATATTATTGCTGTGTGCAATAATCAGGAGACTCTCAAAAACTTTTCTTTCTCGTTGCAATCACTTTTGCAACCTATTCAATTCAAGATTAATCTAGTTTGATAATCTCACAGAGGAGATTAGTCTGCGCCCATGTCAGGGAGCAGGTGGGCAAGTAAGGCAAGAGGAGCAGGTGGAAGGCCCGCAGCCTCCAACAATAAAAAAATGCCCTAGAGAAACTGGCAGAATAGACAAAAATTTTAAAAAACTGGCGGTCACTATTTCCCCAGAGATACTCGCATGGCAAGCATGATGCAACCAATACATCAATACGCCACACTCCCAGCCACTTTTGTTGGTGGAATTTGGAGTCCGCGTGTTTCTGGACATCTAACAAACGGCCTTAAGGAAAAATTTTGTGAAGATGTGCACACAATTTTCCCGACTGCAGTGTACATTGCACCTCACTCCATGTCATGCAGTTAACTGGACCTAGGTTTCGAAAGCAAAGAGGCAGCAGACAAGGCTGTGGCGGTGCGTGTAGTGGTCAACCTCCCTGAAGGGCAACAGGTCATCGAAACCAGATGCACCAGATAGACAAAATCAAACCAAATTTTCCTCACGTTTGACTTTTTGCCTAATTTGGTAAAATGTGACATTTTGGAACAGGACCTGAAAGATGGTCTCGCCATATATGGCAAAATTCAATCTTTCAAAATTCAACGCTTCATGCTGATGCCACACCTGTGTACCGGCAAAGCCATCGCAGTCCTGACCCAAACTGAGGAGATTGTGAAGGAAATAACCCAGATCCCACACTCCACTTTTATTGATATTCCAGGGCATACCACCCACCCATTTCAGGTGACCGTGGACAGCGTGCCCCCTATTTGCACCCACTGTGATGCATTTGGCCATAAGGCGCATGCATGCCCCACCAAGGAGGGCGTCACATTCCAAGAGCACCCCTCAGCGGCCATGGCCAGCGGAGAGGCGCACTACAAACCAACTGCAAGCACCAAAGAGGCTTTCCTGTGGGGAGCACAAGGCTGCTACCTACTGGTAAAGCCTATCTCCCCACAAGAGTGGAAGAAGGCCAAGCAGGCCCACATGGCCGCGGCCAAGGAAGCGGCCAAAGCCACCACCGCTATCCCACACTCACAACGCCAGGAGGACATGGAAACCTTTGCGGCAGAAGCAACTTGGGAATCCATCAACCAATCAAATTAGGAAGCCCATGCTGAGTGGGCCACTCAATCCAAGGATCCGATAGGGGATTCAATCTCACCCAATCGTAGCACCCAAGCTCCAGTCAAAACTGACTTGGGACCTATCCCAACTGAAAAAAAATTTTTGACCTTCTCAATGGTGCACCAAACTCATCCGCGCCACAAAAAATTCATCCGATGTTGGGAAAACAAAAGTGAAGGCTAAAGCCAATGCAACTCTTTCCGCAAAAATTAACAAAAACCCTTATAGTATTGCTGCTAACACCCGCGCTGCTATGAAGGCCCATGGGGATCTAGAGGAAGCTGGTGGGCCTGGGTGCCCATCCCCTCGCACCTAAGGTGTGATGGGGGAAACCTTCACTTTAGGAATGCTGAATATCGCCAGACTCAAGGCCTCCCCATCCCGGGCTAGGAAACTGAGTTTTTACAACACAATTTACCCATGGATATCCTGGCCATCCAGGAGTCCCACTGTCCACGAGGTTCCGAGGAAGCTTGGAAAACAATTCTCCTCCCATCCCTATCCTTTTGGTTGAAGCACTGTGGGGTGCTAATTCAGAAAAATAATTTTTTCAAATTTTTATCTTCAGAAACATTCCTAAATGGCTGAGTTCTCATTGTCACTTTCTCATGGGCCAACGTAGCACACGCAATCATCAACATCTATGCCCCAAACGGTGCATGCAAGTGTCAGGGTTTTTCTCATCGGTCAAATCCCTCCTGCTACCCCCAGACTCTTTCCTAGTCGGTGACATGAACTGTTGGCTAAACACACCAACGGACCAGTGGCCTTCCTCACCCCATGCCCCCCAGGGTCACATAGAACTGCGCGTTCTAAAGGCCACCCTCAGGTTAATGGATGTGCTGCTGCGACATGCCCCACTGCTCAAAAACATGATGCATCCCCACATCCACAACGGCCAACTAAGGTCCATGACCCACATCGACCTTATCCTAATGTCAGCGAAATTCCAACCCCACATCTCCCACTTCAAAACAACAAAAATGGAATTTTCCAACCATCAACTGGTCTCACTAACCTACCACCTACCTGTCACAGCTGCTAAGGCCCCACATTGGTGCAAAATCTGCCCCTCCGAGCTCGCATCACCAGGATTTTCCATGTGGGTGGAAGCGGCAACTTTGGCAAAAAGTTTGTTGCACCGTTTTGCGTGGACCCCATTTCCACATGGGCAACTTTCAAAGATGACACCATCCGCCACTCTCGCCATCTCTCCTCCAGACGCTCATGAGCCACATCGGCAGTCATTTTGTGCACTCTGGCAGAGTTGGCACACCTGGAGTCCAACATCCCAGCTACAGGATACAGCTCTGCATGGGGCCGGAAGTGGGCGGAGGCAGCCACCCACCTCAATGCACTCGAAAGGCAACACAAACATTGGGTTTGTGTTCAGTACAGGGCCATACACATCACAAAAGGTGACAAGTGCACCGCATATTTCTTTAAAAAAAATTTTGCACAACGCCAGAGCGTGGCCTGCACACAGGTGCAAAGATCAGATGATTCCATTGCAAATATGCCAGCTGAAGTGGCAATCAAAACACATAAGTATTACTCCAAGTTATACCGATCTGATCCAATTCAGCCAGCTGAAGTGGCAGAATTTCTTGACCAAGCCCACATCTGCACCATTTTTCAATACCCATAAATAATGAATTTGATTACTCCGACCAAATTATGGACAGCCATCTGCGTTGCACCAAACTGGAAATGCCCAGGCCCAGATGACATTCCATATGAGTTCTACAAAAAGTATTTCAAATATATATCCCTATTGCTGCTTGCCTCACTTAACCAAAGCCTGATGGAAACGCGCCTCCTACCAGGAGGACATGAGGCCTTTACCATCACACTCTTCAAGAAAGGGGATAAGCTGAACTTAGCCAACTGGCGCCCCATTTCTCTAACAAACACAGACGCTAAAATTTTAACAAAAATCATGGCTAACCATTTAGGGACTGTAGCATCTGCCACCATCTCCCCAGAACAATTCGGTTTCATACTCAGAAGGTCAATTTGGGATAACGTGCACTCTGTGGCTAGTGTATGTCAATCCACAGCCTCTGGGGCACTTGTATTCTTGGACCAACAAAAGGCCTATGACAGAGTAAAATGGGAATACCTCAGGGCCTGCCTCCATCAATTCCGCCTACCCCCTCGCCTCATCAACTGGGTGATGCTGCTCACGGAATCTGCAACAATGGCAGTACATGGCCCTGGCTTCCTAACGGAAGTAGTCTTCCCTCAAAGGGGCTTGCAATAAGGGGACCCCCTCAGCCCACTCTTATACAACTTCAGCCTTGACCCACTACTGCAAAATGTGAATGCCCAACTCATTGGGTTCATGTGCCAGGCCAAGCCCCAGTCAAGATAATGGCATTCGCAGATGATTGTGTGGTTGGGGTGTCTAATAATCAAGATGCACGCGCGCTTGAAGCTCTCATCCAGGAGTATTCCTGGGTAAGCAACGTGGCACTGAACGCTTCCAAAACTGAAATCATCCTCCTTGGTCAGTTTCAGAACTGCTGGACCCCAGCAATTAGTTCACAACCTGGCCCATCTGCTCGCCCACATCCTTGCCCTACTAACTCAACACACACCGCCCCACTGGTGCTCCCCTTTGCGCCACGTCCTACCATAGGACCGGTACGCCATCTGGGCGTGTGGATGGAGGCAGGCGGATATGCGCCAGCAGTAATGGAGTGCCGTATTCTGGACAACATGACGAAGCAAATCGCCTCTCTCAGAGCCCACCCTACTTCCCTTACTGGCAGGGTTGTTTTAGCCAACTCTATGCTCCTCTCCAAAGTCTGGTTCAGAGCCCACGCCATCCCCTTCTCCCCAAGCTTCTTCAAATCCTTGTATGCCTTGCTGCAAGGATGGCTTTGGTCAGGCCGCCCTCCACCAGTACGGCTAGAGGTCATGTTTGGCCCACATCATCATGGTGGCATGGGCCTGCTTGACTTCAAAGCCCATGCTGCCAAGATCCTGGGCACCTGGATTGCAGCCATCACCGCCCCTACACTCCCCTCCCAACACTGGTCCCGCGCAGCCTGCTCCAACTTCTCCCGCGCCTTGGGCCTCAACAATCCATTGAACCCCCACTCCCTGATGAAATACCTTGCATCACACACATCGGCCACAGGTCCTCACAGTACTAAAACCCACTACAAACAAATCCTACTCTCCGTGTGGAGCGCTGAGTGGAGAATTCATATTAGCAGACATACAACCCAAAGAGGCCGCCCCTCTCCTCAGTTCACACAAGAGGTACAGGGGCTACCCATCCATGATGGCGTGATCCCCATTCGGCCCCATGTCCTATCCATGGTGGACTACCTGGACATGATGGACATCCCTTACTCCATTGAGACCCAAAAAACTATCTGGAAATATGTACACCATCCCCTGTTGCAGCCTCAAGTCCGCTCCCATGTGTGGCGCTGCCTGAGGCGGGTGTATCATACAGCTGAGCGCTCTAATGCTTTACACTCATCCTGTGTCGTGTGTGGCCAGTATGGAACGCTGTTCCACCGCCTGGAGAAGTGCCCTACCTCTAAAGTGATATGGCACGAAGTTCAACGTCTGCTGGGCCAGGATCAAACGCATCCCTTCAGTCTGTCAAGAGACATGTTTGCTCTATCAATGGCCCCTCTCTTCCACCCTCCCTCCCTGCTTTGGTGGTTGCAATCGCCATGTGGACCATCCACACGATTGTCTTAGATGCCATCGCAGGCTCCACCCCCACCCTCCCAGAAGCTGTCCACAGATTCCGGTCTCATTTGGTGGACCACTTTCAAGCGTGGATGTTTGGAAACCTCCCACCGCGTCGCCGACAGCTGGTCTCCTCCTGGTTCCCAGTATGGTTCATCAAATCAGACCCCTTCCTCCACACGTGCTCAATAGTGGCTACGGCCCCTTCACACGTTCCCTCCCCTCCCCATAAGTGGCGTTCCCGCTGGCAACAAGAGATAGCATCACTTCTCTGGGGTGCCTTCCCTGGCGTTAAGTTTTGTCTCTTCTGAGTCATATTTGGAAGTGTCCATCCCATGGTCGGCCTTCCCCACAATAAATTAAAATTAAAATTAAAATAATCGGGAGACTCTTTAAGATAAGAGTAAGGATCTGAGCAGGGATTCGTAGAAGAAGCTGAATCAGATTGGGAATTGCTGCTGACTGTGTGTCAAACCAGAGAAACCGTAAACAGGGATCTAAGAGTATATTGAGTTGGCAGTACAAGCTAATGAATCCCTAATCAGGACATCATAAGTATTTCGAGAGGAAATACTGGCTGAGCGTTGGAAGAAACTTTAATACTTCCATTCAACTATGGATATTATTCACCATACTATTATCAATGATTATATCAACTACTACTATACAATGTGGAGAGTTTAAACCTGAACCTGTGCAAGTAATATATTTGTAGGGGTTATTAGCCAAGAATAATCAATAACCTGTAAATTTTTACACTCGCACAACTCCTAAACTGACATATGACACCCTGTTTAAGTACTGGGGAGCGCGTTTGCACCAGCCAGGACAGGTGATATGCCTCTCATACCCCTTGCGGGAGACAAAACCTGATGACCCCAAGGGTTAAGGTCCCTGAGGGGGGAGAAGCTGAAGCCCTCCCCTTTATCACCTGCTTTTTAGTGGAGTTGTTGTCAAGGTTAAATGACATGATATTGGGCACCAACCCCAAGGATAAGGCTGGGCGTCAGGAGGCCCAGAAGGTGAAGCTTCAGGCCCTCCCTGAACTCAAGCACACATTATACCAATTCTGGGTGCAAGCCAAATATGCCCAGGTTAATATTAGTGGGGTGCAGAACGCCCAGCCCCTTGTGTCAGCCCAGGTGTTAATACAAACGGTTTATTCAATTAATGACAATGGGTCAATTCAGTTGATTGAGGAACGGGGTTTGAAACCCGTTCCATTTATAAAATTACACATTTGGGTGAGATACAATTTCAATTAATTATTTAAGTGAAGTCAGTTTAGATGTCCTCTACCAATTTGGATGGTAGTGTTTGCCTATTGGTGAATTGGGGCTTGTGACCACTTTAGCAGACCCTGAATGTTCCCTGATGAAGTTTAAATTTTTTTCCGTGACCAACATTCTTTGTTGGTTGACTTTCCCACTAAGCATTCTCATTTTTCCATTTTATATTATGTTAGTTTGGATGATCCTGTGCGTGGACCCCTTTGAGGAGGTCTCATGCTATGTGAACCATACCATTTTGTTTATGATTAGTTTATCCCCTTGTGCATCATTGGTTTTCCCAGGTTCCCTCCAACATGGGACGCTTACCCCTTCTTCCTTTGTGCACCACATCACTTTTGTTGGGTTATTTATTATAAGGCTTGTACTTCACTTCTTAAGTAATTATTGCTTCAGCACCCACAGCTGGGCTCTAGTAACTTTTAAACTAATGACTAGTTCCCTGACGTTGGCCTTGTGCACCGTGCACTATCACACTGAGAACAGGAGAGTTAGACACTCTCCTTACATTAGTCAACCAACCACTTAATTTTATTTGCGCGAACTTTTTCCATGTGGGACTTTTCCAAAAAACAAATGGTGGGCGCCAGCTTTGGGCTTCAGCTGTGGTCAGCTGCACCTCTGTTTCCTCTTTTTCCCAAAGGTTGGAGCATCTAGACGTTATTTGGGCTGCCTCCAACTGGAAAGTAATCACCCTTTGTGCTCATACCTGGTGAATACAGACGCTTCTGGGTCCAAGAGTTGTGATTCCCCGACTTTCTGCCAAAATTTACAAAATTGATTTAAATAAATGGGGTTTATTTCAGCAGCGCGTTTTGATGATGCCAGTGGAATTGGCGCAGATGGGCCTTGGGTGTTGGCCTTGGATAACGTCAGAAATCCTGTTGCTGTTAGGGGAATAGGGTCATTCAAGTCTAAAAACACGTTATATAATGGGAACCTTATATATATATCTGAACCATATTTTCTCTTTCATGGCTCAGATAGGGAACCTACTCCTGTGTACCAAATCACCCAGAAAGTCCCTGTTTGACCTCTTACATGATTTGCAGCACTCGGGAAGTTGAAAGGAGCTGCGCTCACAATATAACAATGTTTATGCCCCTACTGAAGATATGGTGGGATATGTGGCCTCAGTAGTAATAGTGGCCCAATATCCCTCTCCATTCTTTGATTCAAACATATACCAGGGTGACATGTTAATGCCAGATGAAGAATTTGGGGGCAATTTACTGGCATTTTCTGCTTTAAGTAAATACCATTTGGGGTATTTTATACTGACTGCTACCATTTCATCCCCTTTAGGGAAATTCAGCACCACTATTCTAGTGGATACTGGCGCCTCTGGAAACTTTATGGACCAGTACCTAGCCGACTACCTTGGACTGAGTTACTTGCCAGGTGGTATGGTTATGGGAGGGGCGTCCCAAGGTATTCCCACTCTGAAGATCATTGGGACAGTGGACTATCATGTTGGCAAGTACCATTTGTCTGATCACTTCCAGGCTATCAAAAACCTCTTGTTCCCTATCATTTTGGGGTGGAGTGGTGGTGGAAGTTTGACGTCAAAACCAACTTGAAAGAGAGTACCCTATCTCTTACATTAAAGAATGGTCGCACATTAGTTGTTCCTTTGTCTGAGGATAACGTTCAGGGTGAATTGCCCCACTGGCCCCACCTTCACACCCTTAGCCTTGTCCATATGCTGATGCCTACCGAGGAGGTTCCTCTACCTTCTTGTTTGGAGGGTTTGGAATCTTCCTTTGATGCAGCATCTGCTAATTCACTACTTGAGCACTCTGAGTTCGATTGTGAGTTCAAGATCACTGTGGATCTGGTGCAGATTACTTCCCCCATTTACCTATTGACTGTCTGGGAGGAAGAGGCGTTGGATGTGTGGGTGAAGGAACAGCTAGCCAAAGGTGTGATTTTTAGCGTACCTCCCCTGTATGATCCCAAATTCTCTTTGTTGAGAAGGCTGATGGTACTCTATGCCAGTGCATAGACTATGGGAACCTTGACAATGTCACTGTATCAGATCTACATACCATCCCTTTGGATTCTTAAATTGCGCGCTATGTGGAGAAGGCTAAGGTCTTCTCCAAGCTGGATTGCTTCAATACATTCAATCAGATTTGGATTAAAAGGGTACAAGTGTGGTTAACTGACTTCCATACCAGAAAAGGGCTTTTTCCAGTTTCGTGTCATGCCCTTCAGGCTTAAGAATGCCCCCACTATCTTTCAACACCACATTGATGCAGCGTTGGGGGACTTGTTAGAGGTATGTGCGGCTGCTTACATGGATGATATCTTGGTGTTTTCCCCTGATCATAAGCCCCATGCAGTCCACCTTTGGCAAGTGGTGGAGCGGTTAAAGGCAGCCAGCCCTACGCTGAAGATCAGCAAGTGTGAGTTTTTAAGTACCAGGTACTTTTCTGGGCAACGTCGTGTTTGACCAAGGACACATGATAACTCCAGACAAGGGGAAGGCAATTTGTAAGTGTCCCACCCCCACCTCAGTCAAGGAATTGAGGAGCTTTTTGGGAATGTGTACATTCCTCAAGAAGTTCATGCCCAATCTTTCTGAGGTGGCAACACCATTATATAAGGTTAGCGGTGCAAAGGTGCTTCAGTGATCCCCCATTTTTGAGGCTGCTTTCCAAGCAGTGAAGTGCACCCTGTTGTACACGTCTGTCCTTCGCCATGTTGACCCTTCAAAAGAGTTATTGTGTTCACTGATGCCTCCAACTTCACCATAGTGGCTGCCTTGTTACAAGTAGGCGAAGATGGGATAGAGCATCCAGTAGGATATTTTACTAGGAAAATGTCTCTGCCTGAGTTGAATTAGTTGTTTATGACATTGAGTTACTAGCAGTGGTGGAGGCACTGACTTATTAATATCACCACTTGCATGGCTCTACCCAACCGTTCTGTGTACGTACAGATCACCAGCCTTGTGTACTACCGCGTCCCTCATGTCCTAACCCCACGGCAGACCCATTGAAATGAGAACCTTGCCCAATTTGCCTTTTCTTACGAATTCACCAAGGGCAAGGATAATGGTTTGGTGGATGCTTTAAGCTGCAACCCTGCTTTAGCTCCTGATCCAAAGGAGGTAGAAGTCCATAACTCACAGGTGATAATTCCTCCAAATAAAATTGTGTCTCAACTCCCCTCTCCCCCAGCCAACAGGCTAGCGCTTGCACCTCTGGAAAATGTGGAGGAACACAGTATGTTCATAAAGGTTGTCCTTTCTCAGCCGCTATCAGCTGAATATACTATGGTACTAGCTAAGAGCGCTTTGAATTGGGAAGACTTATCCAGGGATTATCATATGAAGGATGAGATGGTGTGGTTTCAGGGGCGCCTATGGGTTCCTGCTGGACCACTTCACCTGAAAATCATCTGGGACCATCATGATGGAATCACCATTGGTCATCCTGGGAACGCAAAGACCTTGGAGTTGATATGATGCACCTACAATTGGAAGGGCTTGCCTGATCAGGTGGGGTGGTATTGTAAAGAGTGCCTGATCTGCAATCAAATGAAACCTAATTGGCAACCTTTAGCGGGGTTGTTGGTACCAGTCCAAAATGCTGAAGGGCCCTTGACTTCCCTATTGGTGGATTTCATTGTGGAGTTACCTGCCTATGATGGTTATGATGCCATCATGGTGGTGGTGGAATGTTTTTATGAAGCTCGCCTACTTTATTACTTGCAGAATGACAATAACCATGACTGAGATGGCTAGGCTCTTTGTCACTCATGTGTTTGCATGCCATGGGGTTCCCCAAGAGATTATCAGTGACCGGGGACCCCAGTTTACCTCCATCTTTTAGAAGAGTTGTGTAAGACTCTTCAGATTTACCTCTGCCATTTGACTGCCTACCACCCCCAATCAGATGGGCAGACTGAATGAGTGAACCAGTGCTTGGAACAGTTCCTGTGGTGTTACACCGCCTTAGATCATTCAGATTGGGTTTCTCACCTTCTTATTGCCCAATTTAGCTACAAAAACACTTTGCATTCATCAATTGGTTGTTTCCCTTTTTTGCTAACCATGGGTTTAACCCCACCTTTAACATGGAGACCAGCTGTGGATCTAAAGTTGAAGCGGTGGTGGACTTTGCCAAGACTATCAAGAAGGTCCACCAGGGGGTTTCCACAAGTTTGGAGGCAGTAATACAAGTGTATTTGGAGAATGCTGATGGTAAGCGCTGAGTGGGTCCAGCATACAAAGAGGGTGATCTTGTGATGCTTGATGCTTATAACATCTCTATCAAGCAGCCATGCAAAAAGCTGGGACCAAAGAGGATTGGCCCTTACCACGTTGTTAGAAAGGTGGGCCATGCCTCATACCAGTTGGATCTTCCCTCTTCATTTAAGATCTTCTCTGTCTTTCATGAGAGTAAATTGATGTTGTTTGAGGGCCCCCACCAGAGACTCCAGAGTCCTATCTCATGGATGGGGTGCCAGAATGGGAGGTGGAAGAATTAGTTGCCTCCTGCCACATTAAAAGAAGACTTGAGTCCCTGGTATCTTGAAAGGGTTTTGATGCTGCAGAGAACAGTTGGGTCCCAGCACATGACTGTGCACATGCCCAATATCTGATTGAAGCCTTCCATAAGCGTTTACCCCAGGCTGCTGGATCTCAACCCAAACTGACTGTTGCTGCTATGAAGTTGGCCCCAGCCCACAAGAACTTTTCCTTGGTGCAAGCCCTTGGAGAGGGGGTTGAGCCCCATCAGGAGAAGAGGGTAATGTCATGGTTAAATGACATGATAGTGGGCACCAACCCCAAGGATAAGGCTGGGTGACAGGAGGCCCAGAAGGTGAAGCTTCAGGCCCTCCCTGACCTCAAGCACACATTAGACCAATGCTGGGTACAAGCCAAATATGCCCAGGTTAGTACTAGTGGGGTGCAGAACGCCCATCCCTTGCATCAGCCCAGGTGTTAAAATGAATGGTTTATTCAATTAATGACAACAGGTCTTTTGATTGAGGAACAGGGGTTCAAAACCCATTCCATTTATGAAACTACGCATTTGGGTGAGATACAATTTCAATTAATTACTTGAGTGAAGTCAGCTTCAGTATCCTCTACCAATCTGGATGGTAGTGTTTGCTTATTGGTGAATTGGGGCTTGGGACCACTTTGGCAGACCCTGAATTTCCCTGATGAAGTTTAAATATTTTTTCTGCAACCAACAATCCTTGTTGGTTGACTTCTCCCAATAAAATTTCCTGTTTATATATTGTATTTATATTATTTTGGGTGATCCTGTATGGGAACCTCTTTGAGGAGGTCTCACGCTCTGTTAACCTTGCCATTTTAAATACAATCAGGCTATCCCCAAGTACACTGTTGGTTCACCCAGGTTCCCTCCAACCTGGGTTGCTGAACCCTTTTTCCTTGTATGCTGCATTGCTTTTGGAGGGCTATTTCTTATAAAGATTGCACTCCTCTGCTTAAGTTTTTATGGCTCCTGCACCCTCTGCTGTGCTCTATTAACTTTCACACTAATGGCTAGTTCCCTGGCATTGGCAATGTGCACCAAGCACTACCACGCTGGGAACAGGAGAGTTATAGACACTCTCCTTGCAGAGTGGTAGACACCTGTAAGAACAGGTTAGCACAGCTATCACTACCATCTTCACTTCTTTCAGGCTGCTACAGGACCCAACCAATGTACCTCTCTGGGTTCCAGTGTTGGCTACTCACCTATTTTCCATGGGCTTTCCCATTTAAACCAAGAGGAGGCCTCAGCTTACCCTAACTAGCTCACCTATACACTTATTTCATCTATAAAGGGGTACTGTTGATGCCCACCCTATAAATTATTGGCTGGTCCAATAAGGTTCTATAAAGTTATTTTTGTCTCGAAACAAATTTACACCCTTAAATCTCGGATAAATCCTTTTATACCACATATGGGTTAAACATGCCTTGACATGATGGCTGTTAATTTCGAAAAGCTACGGTGTGTATAACATCGCTAGGATGAATTTTTCAAGCTATCGAAACCGAAGGGCACTATATCAATCTATAAGGTTAATCGAAACTGAGGGTTAGATATCCCAATCTATAATTTGATTGGTTGGGATTGGATGACGGATAAAACCTACGGTGGCTGATATGGGGCGAGTGACGGATTTAACGTATAGACTCAAGTTAGTTTATGGATAAGGTTACGAGATGGCGAAACCCTATTCCCCGCTTATAAGCTCCCAACCCACCCAACTTTAATCAGAGAGAGGTTTGTATGGAGCTTAAAATTAGGTGAATATCTGGCGGGTTAGAATTAATCTAAAAGCTTGATCTCAAGGTTTATCTACCACCGCTACGATTGTAAGTTTAAGACACACCGGATATTATGATAGATTTTTGGGTTAGTAGTATCACGTATGTGACCGAGCTTTCAAATTTGATAAGCGGGTAATTTAACCCTTTGGTTTTGGAAGCCAAAGGTGTGGCAGAGCTTATATACTTCCCTCAGCCGATGGGTTAATCTATATTTATGTTATCACAGTTTACGTTTACTAAACCGGGTTCTTTTTTAAGTGGGTCTTTCAGGGTTTTCATTTTCGGGCGTTGTTGGAATTTTTGGTGGATAGTTGGGGTTTGATCTAATTTTAAAACCAAATTGAGTTTGTTGGGGTTTATTATAAGGTCTATATGACATGGACGGCTTTGACGCCGCTTTTCGGGTTTTAAATTTCATTAAATGTTTTAATTGCCGCTTCGAGTTCAGCTCATGCCGATATTTATCGAACCCGCACCTTACAAGCTATCAAATACGACGGGGTAGCCTTTACGTTCAACGTTCGACAAATAAACTGTAGGGATATGAGCGGTTAAAACTATGCGCTTGTCTTGTCAATCTAGAATTTAATCCGCTTGCCCGTGGTTAACCCTTCTGTTGGAAAGTTACCCAGTTAGGCCAAAAGAGGGCCATTTTTTTAAATTTTGCTCGAGAGATAATAAAACTGGTCCGCGGATATGCTTCAAACTAACGCTTCCATCGAAGGGCGGCGCGGCTTCCCACCCGCAACCCCAGCTCTGGTAACTTCGTGGGTTCAAGTAAGTGAGCCGTAAGCTCTATTGGCTCGAGCCAAGGGCTATGCTGAATCCCGGCCGCCTGGTGAAATCTTTCCTCCATCTGAACCGGACCCTGCCGGTTGGTGAGAGGGAGGATGAGGAGCTTTTAGCCAGTGTAGGGAGGGTGTCAAGTTCAAAGACGAATTTCGTTGAGGCCCAGGTTCACCGAAGCTCAATGGATCGTCGGGATAGTAGTTTGATTAGGCCCAGCTCCTCTAATGTTAAAGCATCTATACTCTCAGAGGATCCAATATCGGCAGATGGCGGGGGAGGTACCGATGGTGCGCTTCATCGTAGGCGGCCAAGGATGTTTGGGATGAAGGTTCAGAAGCGAAAAGTACCTCTAGGGGTTGAGTTATGCGAGGCAGCAGTAAAAACATCGCCAGCGGTGGTGTCATCACCGGATAGCTATCCCAATAAATGGGACGGCCGGATTGCCAGCACCGGCAACGCGAGATCCATCAGCTCGCTTCGAATCCTTCCCTCAGTAGCTTCAAGCTGCTTTAGCCTCGGACGTACCATCTCTTTGGATTCACTCCAAGGTCCTGGGGGTGGATGGAATCGGGTTTGCGCCCTCGTCTCAGGCTTTATGGGCAAGACGAAGCGGCAGCCCGTTTTAGGGTGGGAGAGGCGCCTCAGCAATGAGAGGCTCACTGCGGCCAAGGCGCGCATCACGGATGCCAGAATGTGCCAACTGGTTAGCGAGGACCAGTTGCTCACCTATGCTCCTCTCTTCACGCTGCGGCTGGTGACCATTCTGTTTTCGGAGGAAGCCGCCCGCCGCCGTCTCAACAAGCATAGTGTTGTCTGCTGGGGCTTCGCCGCCGATTGGAGGTTGGGTACGTTGAGGTGGATGCGCCGTGGGATACCCAGAGGGGGCCGCGTATCCCAGGCCAGGCGATGCCATCCAACAAGTACGTTTCCCGCGTCATCAAAGAGTGCTGGAAGGCTATTCTGAAGCTGGGCCGGGGGAGGGGGTGGATGCCCGCGCCGGTTTGTGGTTCTTGTGCCAGTTTTGTATCCTGTATGGGTTTGGTGCCACCAAGCTCAAGGTCGTGACTTGCCACATGCTACCCCAGCTGCTTGCGGTTGCGGCGCTCCCCGAGCTATCCCCGCTCCTTCAATTCAACGAGGATACGGTGTATGCCGTCGAGAAGCAACCAGTAAATCTAAAGGCTTGCGACGCTTTTGGTATGTCAGACTCCCGCCGTGGCGTATCGGCCATTTCCATGCCGCCATCGGTTTCTGCCCAGCTAGAGGAGGCAACTACCTCCAAGGTTACCGTAGACCGAGTTGTGCTGTGGCTGATGGAGCGCCTTACACGGAACAGCGGGATGTCGCTCCCGGTGGAGTTGTTTGGGCAGATGATCGAGAGCGTCCCTTATTGGGCTAGTTTTGATACGGACGCTCATCGGGAACTCCATCTGAGCGCCGACTATTTGCTCACCTGCGACTCGGTCATCGCTCCAAGCCGATGGTTCCGCGAGGGCTGCGACCTGGTGCAGCTGGACCGCATCAACCGGCGGGGCTTTGAGGCGTGCCACCAGCCCTGGCTCGATCCGCGCCTGGTGGCGAGCCACCTCAAGCATACCATCCTTTCGCAAGGGGGCTGATCCCCCTGCCCATCGCCAGGTCCATCATGGCCGTTGCCAAGGGCTTACGCTCCGGACCCTGGGTGCCGACTCACGAGCTTGTTCAGACCCTCGAGTGCCTGCTGTCCATCCCAACCGACAGATTCCAGCTCCTGCGAAGGGTGGCCGCGGTCTCCCAGCGGATCTTGGGCGCCCCGGGCGACCCACCCATTACCGCCCAAAGCCTGGCCGTCGTCCTGCCCGTCATCCCCGCCCACGCCTTCATCGACGTCGCCGAGCTGAAGCTCTGGAATTTAACCTGGGGTCGCCTGCTTGACCACGCCGGCCTGCTGTTCGCCGACCCCGGCCTCTACCTGCGCATCCAGCCCTCCGCCCGAGCCAGGGCGGGGTATCGGTATGCTCAGGACGTCCTCGCTACGTCGGGCATCAAGTTTCTGAAATAAATTAGGCCCCCAGTAAGTTTTATCGTGTAAGTTCTGTACCCTCTACCTGGCGCATCCTCATAATCTGAATTGGTAAGATTGGCAAAGCTTTCAATTAAACCAACCCCAAGAAGCTTTGATGGTTAAGGCTACAACCCTTAAAGTACCCTGTCGCGTAGCCTCCGCCTGACATCCTGGAAATGTTTGGGTTCGGGTTGAACAGTGACGGATGCATCTGAGGTTAATCAAATTTTACGCAACTATCTTGAATTTTGTAACGATTTTTAAGCGAGCTGGAGTTGGACTGGTATACATTGCGTAATCTGTCCCGGTGTGAATGGCGCCTTTGTAAGGCTTCAGTATATAAACGTGAAGATGGATTCGCAATCACTTTTTTAAGCTATATAAGAAATCTGATAAGAAGCTAAGCTTGCTTGTGCAATCAATTTTTAAGCTATATAACAAATCTGATACGGAGCTAAGGTTGCTTATATGGGAAAAGAGTGGATGGTATCTACTATCTGGTTACCCCATCCATATAAATGAAGCTTACTTGGCACAGCAAGTGTGCTTTAATTCTGTTAAAAAATGTATCCGGTTCGAACCTGGCTGGAAGCGAATTTATGAATTCAAAAATAAGGTTGGGCTAGGAGGTTCCCTCACACTTGCAAATTGACTGGTTCATCAAATTGATATGCTAAAGGCACTAAAATTTTTATTGGCAACCTCGATACGGCAAAATGGCACCGAAATAAAAAAAGATTCGGTGATCTAACCTTATTGGTTGCTTTGTATAATTCAATAAGTTAAGCTATAAAAAGCTTTTAAACTATATAGGTAAATTACAAGGACAGTTAGTCAAGGTCCTATATCGATCTCTTTAATTGGTAAGATATTACCTGGCAAATTAACAATTTTCAATCACCCCAAACCTAATGGTATTAAATCATCAAAAAAACACCAATAATTTGACTTGGATTTTTAGTCATGAGGCAGTCCAGTATGCAGCCAATTATACACCCCACTACTTGCCAGGGAAACTTGACTTTATTAAATATTGGCAAGTAGACCCCAAGAGTTTGGAGCCAGAATGCTAAGGGGTTTGGAGTTAGTATGCGATATCCTAGACAGTTATAAAAATTCCAAATATATATTTGGTAAAAAAGGAGTTTTAAAGGGTTTTTAATGGCGCAGTAATTGTATACCAAAAATTGCTCATTTTTGGCATTTTTTTTATTTCTATGCATGGTGAGGCGCTTACGCCACGAAATCAACCAAGGCATCAAATTTGAGCCTACAGTTCGGGGATGCGGAGTAGCTTACAATGGAGGGTGACCTATTCATTGCAGCTGGTATCTTCTGCAATGGCCGTTTGACAAACTCCAACCAAGGATAATAAAATTTGGGATATAGATCGTTTATTTTGTAGTTTGAATATCAATAAGTGAAGGTGAACCAGATTGAAAGTTCAAGTTATTAGGTTCCATGGGGTTACTGATCCAGATTCTAAAATTGAATCCAAGCTAAAAAAACCTTTTACAAGTAAGTATGAGCTCCGTTTGCCATTTTTATCCATTATTGAAGGTTGTGTAATTCAAGATTTTAGCCAGTGTAAGATTATAGAAGATTTATCCTCTAAGGGCATGCCTACTACCCTATAATACTCTCCAAATTTTGCCCATCAGTGCAGGCCATTACCCATTTATGTTCTATAACCTTGGAGCAATCTAAGGTCTTTAGAGGAAGATTTTGGGATTTCCAAAAATCTTTTCATCATCCTTTTTTAGCCCAATCCCAGTAAAACGGAGCTTTCTGTGACACCATCCTCCACTATTTTGTGGCTTACACTCCACCTGACAGGATTCCAACCAAGCCATAGTTCTCATGGGGTTTAGAAAGTTTTAAGGCATTAAAAGGTGTAAGGGAATGTAAAGGACCAGCTTCTTTAGACAACCTCTTGTGGAATTCCTGGACCAACTCAGAATTATTGAGGCAGCCCTGGGCTAGCCCTCAACTGTTTTCAGTCACATCCTAACCTTTCCAAGGCATCGGGTACTTAAGGCAGCAGTGGGAGAGACAGGAAGCCAGAATGGCATCATTTTCATATTCTAGTTCATCATCCACCATAATCAGTTCAGGTGACTGGCATAGGTCTAGTGTAGGGGTCAACCAACATTCAGGTAGAGTACTGAAGTCCTTGATGGATTGGAAAGTTTGATCTTATAGGCAACAGATCCTACCATCTGTATCACTTTAAACGGCCCAACCCAATTTAGACCTAACTTTCAGCAGGCTCATTTCAGATTTATGTTTGTGGTGGTAACCATCACTAGGTCTCCAGGTTGGTACTCTGGACTCTCTGACATCGTTGGCCTGGGTATTACTTTTTAGCTCCTCACAGCATCCACAGAATGTTCCTTTACCATGCATCAAATTTACCTAAGCCTCTTGGCCTTACAATTTTCTGCTACCGCCTGAGTATCTGGGTGAAGTCAAGGTTAAAGCTTGGTTTATAACCATAGTTTGCAAAAATGGTGCATACAGTTATGGCATGCCTCAAGTTGTTATAAAAGCTGCGGGATGGGCAAGCGCTGGCCAGTTGTTTTTTGTTCAGCAACTGTGTAATTCTGTAGAAGCTGCTATAATCCTTGGTTTACCCTCTCTGTCTGCCTGTCAGATTGAGGGTGAATACACTCGAGCAACATGGTTGGATCTAAAGTAGGGATAGAAAGGCCTCCCAGACTTTTGCTGTAAACTGTGACCCTAATTGCTCACTACCTCCTTAGGGGTACCATGGTAACAGAAGATCCAGTTAATGTACAACTGGGTATCTGTACTAAAGTGATCTTTTTGCTATAAGGGATGAAGTGGGCCATTAATAAGCAATCAGCTACTATCATCACTACATCAGAGCCACAAGAGGGGGGAAGTTCCACAATAAAGTCCACTATGATCATTCAAGGACCTTTTGCATCCTGCAATAATACTAGCAGTCCAATTGCCTTCTTACCTGGTTTTGGCATGATGGCATGTGTTAAAAACTGAGGTTCGCTTACTTCATAAATTAAATCCTGCACGCTTAATTGGGATGAAGTTTGGCCAAATGATCCTCAAAATTGCCTGTAACTTACAGTATTTAGATCGTTTGGAAACTCACTTGGTGTGTTCAAATAACCCCAACTCTTCTGGTCAATATTGGGCTCAAAAATTCCCTTTATAATTGGGAACTTCAACTGAGGCAGGTACAGCTACAAGCTGTGGATTCCATAATTCCAGGATGTCAACGCTCTTTAAAAGAGATCCAGATAAAAATCAGAAAAGTTATGGAATAAAATATATCATTATTTTAAGAATATTATTTGATGATTATTCATTAGTCCAGGCACCAGTATTTATACCTCTAGGGCATCTCCTGGCCACATTTGAGCATACAATTTCAACAGATTATTTTCCACCTCAGTTTGGCCCTTGAACTGATATGACAGAGACCTATTGCTAGGTTTATAGATAGCAAAATACTCTCAAAATTGGGAGGATTTAAGGGATAAAAATCATAATAAGAATGTGTAAAACTGTCCTAGGATTCTCTTGATTTGAGTTTCATCATACTGCTGATGAAATACATCTTCTGTGAAATTTTTTACATTAAATTGAAGTAAATGATGTAACCCTAATTGGGACATCAGCAGGCCTCTCAATAGCACTAGGTACTCCCATTTGGGCAGTTCATGCGCAATTGCTATTGTGCTGATTACATGGATCAATATACAAAATTTGCCATAGGCAGGAAGTTATTTTTAAGACCAGCTCAAATTGTATTTTTGTCATACAGCTAATGGAAATGACTCCCTAATTATTTTTAAGGGATGTCAACTGGAAATGACCCTCTCGATAGCACTAAGCACTACTCCCATTCAGGCGGTCCATATGCAAGTGCTATTGTGCTGATTATGAGGATCAACATACAAAATTTGCTATAGGGTAAGAAAATGATTACAATTAATGTCTATATATCCATGGGATTTGTAGACGTTATTTTAAGGTTGATCCCAAATTATTTCTCATGCTGAATATTTAATCTTGATCCCAATTATTTGGGACTAATTACTGAGCTTTAGTGCAGTGATAATTGGCCTGAATCTGCGAGTGTATTTGGCCCAAGCTTTCAACAGAATAATTGGATTGAATTGACGTTGAGCTAATCAGCCCAAGCCTTGTAGTTGCAATAGGCTTTAAGTTAATAATTACAGTATTAGCCCAAGCATTGGGAGAATAATTAGCCCAATATGTTGGTCGTCAAAGTGTTTATTTTCAGGTCAACTACCAGAATCTGAAAGCATGTAAGACAGATCTTAGTATATTTTGAGACATCTGTGGTGAACCCTTCCAACTATAAGTGCATCTGATGAGGTTAGTGATCTTGTCATTACTAGTGTAACCTGCTCAGTGGGGTCATGTTACGCATAAATAACCTTTTCTCTAAGAGGACCTGGAAGTAGCACCATTTCACTTGATGCAGTATAAAGCTTTCAAGGACATAATAGCCCCAGTAAATAGGCTCTTCATTCTTGGTGCAGGCCTCCATAATGGTTAACCTCTGCTGAGAGGGGTTGGGATAGGCAAACATGTGAGGCTTGGACTTTGTCCTCTGGATCATCATCCAAGGTAAAGATTATAGGGGCTGGCATCTCTGGATTGGTCATCAACTGTTTAAGAGGAATAAGTATGCGAGTGTTGTGGACATCCACTAGGGATACATCAGGCAGGTGAGCAGAGTTTGTAAAAGAGCATTGGGGATAAGGTTGTAGCCACTTTTCACAGAGTTGGACTTAAAGTTGAACATGGAAAGCATCTCAATCCAGAATTACTGGCATGGGGTCAGATTTTGTGGGGATTTGTAGTAGAGGAGGACGCGGTAATCTGTATGGATAGTAAATGGCCACTGTGAGCCATGGGGTGGTGCCAGAGTACTGTGTAGCCTTCACCACTGCCACCGACTCCTTTTAAAATATGACATAGTTTGGTTGATTGAGTGAGATCTATTTTTAAAGTGGGCCACTTGTTGTTCTAGCCTGTCATCTCCGGCTTACAGCAGAGCTGCTCTTAATGCATAGTTAAAGGCGTCTGTTTCTACATTAAAGGGGCGTGTGGGATCTGCGTGGACCAGGATTGGGCTAGACAACAAATGGAGTTCACAGCATTGAAGGCAGCATCACACTTATATGAACAAATCAGAATCTTCTTCTCAGAGGCAGAGTAAAGTGGTGCAGCTATTTCTGGTAGTTTGATGGTAAAGTTTATTAGGAAGTTAAAAGGCTCAGATAGCTCATCATATTTGACATGGATGTGGGAGTAGCCCAATAACATTAAGCGGCTTACTTGCCTGATAAAATCATGTACCCCATGGTGAAGATAAGGGTTCACACGAAAGAAAATTGAGACTGGAAAACCTCACATTTACTCGCATTTCTAAAATTATATTCGTTTGAGAAAGATGCTCCATTACTGCCAAAAGAAGCTGAACATGAGATTTACTATCCGAAGGAAACTAAAAGGGCGTCCATGTAGGCATTGGAACAACTCCAAAAAAGTCACAAAGAATGGCATCAATAGAGCGCTGAAAGCAGAAAGGAGAATCTTTAGCCCAAAAGGCATTGCATGGACTGGATAGATGCCTATTCTTGTGCAGAAAGTTTTCAACCATTCCTGACCCTTCTTAAAGCAGATTTGGTTGAAGGCGTTCGGTCAGTTCAGCTTGCTAAAGACCTTGCTTTTGAGTTTTTTTTGTTTTTGAAGTTTGGGTCCTTTGAAGGCTATGCTGTTATTAGTTGCTGATACCCCAGAGAAATCTCCCAGAAACTCTATCTATATAGGGCAAATCACCCAATGGAATGATCATTGTTGAGGAAAATCTATTGGCAGCTTAGCTAAACCAAGGCAAAAAAATTTCTTTAAGCAGGTAAAAATCACTAGTTAATTTAACTAGGCAAAATTAACCTAAAATCTAAAAAGGCCCTATATTAGATTTCATTCTAGCTCTTTAATAAAAAGAGGGAAAATTAAGACTATGCGAGAATGTAAGAAAGTGCCTAAGCTGATAACAATAAGTTGTCAAGGTGGTTTCTACCAATTATTTCATTTGGGGGTTTAATGTGGTAAATGAGGATTGGTCAGTGCCTGTTAAGGCCTCTTTAACATATCAAGGAGATATTGGATGAAATAATGAAGAAAACTATATGTTAATAAATTATGGAAAATTAATTTTGAGGAGTTATGTTTCAAAACCAAAAATAAAGACCCACAATTATTGGAAGTAGAGAAATTCAGCAGGAATATTGTAAATATGAGGGGGTAAAAGGTAAGTTGTTAGGGAGAATGGCTACCAATGTGAAAATTTTGGGTTTAATTGCTGCCCTTTGCACATTGTTTGGGGTGCCAGCTGAAGGAAACTACTGGTGGTTAATAGATCTAAAAACACGATAACTTTACCCATGACGCAACCAGAAAATCTGAGTCCTAATCCAGAGATGGAAAACTTTCTTTGATGGAGTTGACCCTGCTCAGGTTTCATATCAATGCTTTCTTTCTTTCATGCTTTTGGTAATGTCCATCCCCTGGTTGGCTTGCCTCAAATAAATAAATATATTTATTTATGGAGATTTTTCAACTCAGAATTAAGATCAGAAGTAAAGCAACTATTGGGAAGAGGAAAATCAGTAATCATGGAGGAACTAAACTCAGAACCAAAAATTGGAGATAATTTGACCCTTGGAAAAATAATTTTTTATAAGCTTAACAATATTATCATGAAGTGCAAAGGAGAAGTAAGAAGAAAAACTAGTATTTAAGTCAAAATTTGTTTTTTATCCTTCCTTGTAGTCAATAACTTAATACAGTATATGAGATTAAGAATTTTAGCCTCTTTAATTTCTATTATATAAGTTTTAAGAGGCCAAATGAAACCATTATTTCACTTAAGCATATCCCATATGGAGGATCACCATGATATTTGTTCACAACATATCCCTCCGCCAGCTGTACATAGTGAACCTGAACCTACTGGTGTGGTAGTTGGCCATCCTAATGCCAAAGCTGGGATAGATCTTCTCACAAAACTCAGAACAACATAGGCAGTATTCCCACTCTAGGTCTTTATTGTCCTCTTGCTACAGGATTGCTGTACCTTACCAGATTAGCACCTCT
This sequence comes from Massospora cicadina, assembly GCA_022478985.1. Lineage (NCBI taxonomy): Eukaryota > Fungi > Entomophthoromycota > Entomophthoromycetes > Entomophthorales > Entomophthoraceae > Massospora > Massospora cicadina. The sequence goes on along the minus strand of JAKSZP010011834.1, from coordinate 53,317 downwards.
ACTTTATTGGTTACCTGACTCAGAACCCAGTCAAGTAATCCATCAGATGGAAACTGGACCTCCCATATACCAGGCCATTACAGATTGACTGCCTTAATATATAACATTGGAAACCTGAACCCCCTTATTTTTGATGTTGGGGGCTTCTTGTATGTTATTGTTATTGTTTGCAGCTTACTACATAAAAGTACTACTGGATGACATCAAGGAGAAAGATGGAAAAGCCCTAAAGATCAGATTTAAAATTTCACAGTTACTACTACTGAGAGTGTATCAACCTTTGGAGGCGTTTCCCCCAACATGAGGATGATGACTCTTGCAGATGTGAAGAAAGGATTACTGTTGTTGGTAGCACAATTTAATGCCTATCCAGAACAATACATTGAAGATTCCCACAAATTCTTACTGTAGGATCACTGATAACAGATGATCCATTAGAATGGTTTACCCAAGCGTTGGCAGAAGATGAAGACTTATGCCCATACTATACAGCCTTTAAGAGTAGATTATGGGAAGCTACAACACACAAAGGAACTTGAGTACAGGTATTATCAAACCTGATGAAACTTGAGCAAGGGAATTTGAATCTGGACATTAATATTCAAAGATTACATCACCTGGTGGCTGAGGCTGTGATTGATGAAGAACTGTTTATCCATTTTTTTTTTGGCAAGGACTTCCCTACCAATTGTAAAACTTGGTGCGTCATCATCCCCTTACAATGCCACTGGACCAAGTTTTGGAGTTGGTGAAGGATTTGGAAGTGAACGTTGGGTCCACCAACCATAAAACTTCAACAACTCTAGCATGCCTATTCCCAAAGTTAGTCCAGAAGAGCCACAAAAATATATTTTATAGCGACTGTGTTTTTAGTCACCAACCTGACCATTTTCCTCATAGTTGTCCAAAGAAGTCACAATCAGCTCCCACAACTATGTCTCTTATAAACAACATTACCCAGTCTTATCCTGCTCTTGATGTTAAATTTTTATTTTATAATGAAGAGGATAATGTTGAGGCATTATTGAATTCAGGCGCAACTCAACTTCCTTGGAACTTATATTGCTAACCACTGGGTCTATAACACAATAATCAAGGTCTCCATGTTAATTTATGGAATGGATAATTTGTTCAGGAATATTAATACATAGACACTGAGAGTATGGGTTAGGAAACTTCATAGTAGATTCCTCATTCTGGATTTTGGACAACCTACCCAAGTCATTAACCTTAAGTTACTCTTGGCATTGTGATCAAAAAGAAGTTCTAGAATGTAGTAAAGGAGAAGTTAAAAAACTCAGGGCGACCAGTCAAGAACTTTTTTAGTGAATAGCACTACCAAGAATAACCTTCTCCAGAGCATCTCATTTTTGCCATGTAAAGCAAGGATTTCAGATTTACTTCAGCCATGGTTTAATGTATTCTGTTAAGAATCAGCAAGCAAATTGAAAAATCACAGCCAAATTTAGCCATGCCATATACCTTCTACCTGGTTCCCAACCATCTCATCATTCTATCTACAGCTGTAATTAAAAGAAACATACTGCTTTAAAGCAACATTAAATGAAGAGATATTACAGAAGTAATTTATCAGAATTTCTAAATCCCCATGTTCCTCTTTAATGCTTTTTGTGAAGAAAAAGGATGGAGAGCTTCAACCATGTGTTGACTACCAGCACCTAAATAGCATCACTTTCAAAAATTGATACACTATACCCAATGCCATTGAATGTAGTGACCAGCTAACAGGAGCAAGTTTTTTCTTAACTTGTTTTAAGAAATTCTTTTGATTAAATCCTTATACATGAGGGGATGAATGGAGACTGCTTTTAGAACACGCTATGGGCTATCTGAGTACTTGGTCATGCCTTTTGGGCTTTGTGTTACACCAAGCACATTTCAAAATCTGATTAATACAGTACTGGGTTTACAAAGATAGCTTCTGCGTTGCATATCTTAACAATAGTCTAATTTACAGCAAGACAGTTGTAAACCTATAAAGCATTAAAAAGTATTGCAATGATTAGTCAAGAACAAATTATTTGTAAAGCTGAATAAATGTGAGCTTTACAAGCTGAAGTTTAGTTTCTTGGATATTCTGGCTAAAGAGAAGGATTTTCCATGACTGAGGATAAAATTGAAGCAGTCCAATACTGGCTACAACCAGAAAATAAAATGAAGTTATAAGCTTTTTAGACCTTGCCACTTTATTTCAGAAACTTTATCAAAGTCTACTCTCACATAGCTCTTCCTCTTACAACACTCACATCAGACAACATCAAGTTTACATGGAGAAGTAATACAAGCTTTCTTTTAATACCCTTAAGTCTGTTTTTGTCTCTGCAACTATACTACTTATGCCTGATACAGAAAAGCAATTGTGAAAATTGTGGTTTAACAGGTTATATTTAATATTAAAGAATCTAGGTTCTTACGTTTGGAGACGTGAGCAGCAGATAGTCCAGGTCAGGGTAAATCATTTAATTAGTTCCTTTGTTTTAAATGAGGTGGCCACATTCCTATTGAACTCTTAGTCAATCTTCCTCAAACTAAAAAGCTAAAAAAACTCAATAAAAAACTAGACCAAACTTAAATAACAACTTTATTAGTTTTTAATTTTTTCTTATTTATGTGACTTAAACTTTTTACAGGGTTGTCTCGCTCCTTGGAATTCAGACCTGTGACAAACTTTTTTGAGGTTTGTCTCTTTTTTAGCACTAGTGGTGCCCAACCCAAAAAGGGGGAGCTGCCACGCATCTTTATTTGCAAATGGGTCAAACAAAGGGATATTAGAAATATAAAAATCCTAATATAGTACCTCAGCTAACAGCCTAGGAAGCCATATCAGAAGGTGAGGAAGCTTTGGGGAAACTTTTGTCTGGCGCCTTTTTTAGCTAGTGGACCATGGTGGATAACATAGGAGTTGGGCATCAGCAGCATGTGACATAAGGAGGTAGAGCTGAGGGTTATCTCCTTTAGGTTTTTCTCACTCTTTGGAATTCAGACCTGTCAACCCATGATTCAGTTACTTCTCAACAGGTCTGAATTAATTAATCTTGATTTTGAGTCAGCCTTTAATTTAATAATTATTCTATTCTCAGTTGGGCAGTTTGGGCTGCTAAGATGGATTTTAATGATGATCTAACTAAATTGACAATTATATTAATCTTGGGGTTAGCCATAACAGCAATAATCTTAATTAAAGTTGAATCTTAACTATCTTGACTTAGTTGGCAAGAGGGTCAAATTGGTGGATTTAAGCATTTTGAAGCTTTTAAATGATATATAATTTTTAATTGCAATTTGATGAGAGTCAAATTTCTCTGTTTTGACTCAGTTAATTAAAATTTTGGTTTTGAAACATTGTGGCGAGCTCAGAATTGACACTTAATAGTGTTAATCATTATAAATTACCTGTGGCTATTCTGGTCAAATATTGTAATTCAAGTAAGGGAATTAAGTTGAAAGTGTTTAGGATGTAAACCCAAATCTAATCAACATTCCCAACATTTCCCCTCCTTGACTAGATTTGGGGGTTTCAGTAAATAGTTATTTTAAAGATCCTTTGTTGTACAAATAATTGTTGTCTGTGTCCAGTTTCAATCCATAGGGTGGGTTGATATCTCAGTTCCAGTAGGGTCGTAGAAACTTAGCAGGACCCTATTTATCATCCACCCTCCGCAAATTTCCTTTAATTGTATAAACATCTAGTCCAGTTCTATCAACTATTGCAAATGGACCTTTCTAGAAGGGAGATAGCATTTTTGCTCTTCCTGCATTGTGGGTATCACAATAAACTACTGTATCGCCTACTTGGAAAGTGGGTAATTGACTCTTTTTATATCATCAGCTGACTTCTGTAATTTTTTCCTAGCCATAGTGGAGCCATAGGCCTAGGATTATAGTTTGAACAATAATTAGGCTAATCTATCAGCAGACTAAATGATTTAACACTGGGAGAACTGGATAAGAATGAATATTTTAATGGGGCAGAGCTGTTTGATAGCCATATAGTAATTTTTATGGTGTATTTCCTGTTATGCTGTGGTAGGTAATATTGTATGCAAATACAGCGGACTCAACATGCAATGGCCAAAGGGTTGGTGAGTTTATGGCTATTGTCCTAAGTATTTGCATTGGAGTCCCATTTGATCCACTACTCCATTGGTTTCAGGGTGATATGGGGCTGATAAAACACCTCTAATAGCTATAAGATCAATTTAGCCTAGGAATCACATTGTAAGTAAGAATAGTCATATTATCAGTGAAATCTATATGGGGGCATCCATGTCAATGAATAACGTTTTCTAATATAAATTTAGATGTAGTCAATTTTCCCACATCTTAAATTGCCTTGGCCTTGACCCATTTAGTAAGATGATCAATTTACACAATAATGTATATTTAGAATTAAAGCTGCTGGTAGGGAGGGTACAACCACATTTATTGAAATGGTGTGCCAAGCCCAGCCTGGATTCACTACTGGTATGATGTTCATTAATTGCTCTCTTATTTAGAGACACTAATGGTAATTTGAAATAACATCCTGTACATCAAACCATTATGACTCCAAATGGTAATTGGCTCTAACCTTTTCAAGCGTTATAATATCCTCCATGGCCCACAACTCTATGGGCCTCAATTATAATATATGTCCTCTTAGATGGTCTTAGTATCACTTTCCTGGATCCATCATCATATCTCATATAAAACTCCTTTCTAAATCACAGTATTGTCCATTAGTTTGTTCAGGGTCACCTGTATCTCTTTTGGTTCATCTGCATAATTATTTTATAACATTTTATCAAATAGGTCATCCGCAAAAGGAACCAAGGTAGCTACTAGGGGTAGTCTATACAGCCTGTCTGCATTCTGGTGAGCTGATCCTGCCCAGTGAGTGATCTCATAATCATGTTCCTGGAGCTTTAACGACCATAATGCTAATCTCCCCTCCAGTTCTTTTAGACATTGTAACAATCTTAAGGAACTGTGATTGGTGACCACTTTGGAGTGGGTCCCATAAATGTATGTCAAAAACTGCTCACATGCGTAAATGATGGCAAGACACTAGTCTCCAAGACAGTGAAAGTACATTCATGACACTTGAGATTTTGGCTGCATTATGTCATGGAGTGCTCCTCACAATCCTCACCCACCTGTAAAAGAAAGGCACCAATAGCTGTAAGGATGCATCTGTTTATACAATAAACTGCTACTCAAAATCCTTGTAATGTAAAATAGGTTCCTCAAACAGTTTGGTTCACAACTGATAAAACGCTGGCTGGCACTCTGGAGCCAGTTATACTTAACTCCCTTTTTTTAATAAATAGAATAATAGCTCATCAATATAAGCAAACCCCTCTATAAACCGTCTATAATACCCTACTATACCTAAAAATACTTGAACGTCGCGCGTGCTTGTAAGTTACTTCATCTTCTGTATAGCTTCTATCTTCTGTGGTTGGGGGCGGAGTCCATCTTGGTCAATGATGAAGCCTAAATATTCTAATTATTTTTAAAGAGCTGGCGTTTTTTTAGGTTTGCATCTAGGAGTCTTTGGAAAACTTGCTCCAGGTACTCCAAGTGCTGGCTGAAGGTTTTCAAAAATACACTGATGTCTTCAAGGTATACTAGAGCAAGAGAGCTTGAGATAACCTAGAATTGAAATTATTGCCCGCTGGAAAGTGGCTAGCGCACTGCACAATCCTTAGGGAATACAGGTTGGCTGGAAGAGCCCTCAAGAGGTGATGCTTGCACACTTCTCCAGATTTTCTGGGGTAGCTCAATCTGCCAGTACCCTGAGATGAGGTCCATGGTCGAAAAATATTTAGCGCCACCCAACCAATCCATGGCATCATCAATATGGAGAAGTGGTTAAGAATCTTTTTCTGTGATAGAATTTAATCTTGTATAATTGATCACCACCCTTTGTCCCATATTTTTTTACAATAAGGATTAGACTAGCCTAGGGGCTCTTAGATGGGACTTGGAGCCCAGAATTTAGTAGCTTATCTATCTCCTCATCTACAATCTTTTCTTGAGCTGGTGATTGTCACACTGGATGTAACCAAATTAGCCTTACATCTCAATGTAAATTATGTGTTCAACTCCTTTAGCCTACCCAAGGTCTGAGTCATCCTGAGAAAAGAAGACTGAAAATTTTTTAAAAAGAATCCATAACCTTATCCTTTTGCTCCTCCATTAGCTCAGTGAAGCTCTCTCTTGGTATAACTAAAATAGAATCCAGGTGCATTATTTGGCAGTCAAAAATCGTAGAGGTCATCAATCCCTACTACTGTGAGTATCTCCTCCAAAGGGACTAGATGCAGGAACATGATGATCTGTTTTTTGATAGAGATAGGATTCTTAGTCAATTTAGCAACATTTGCATATTTCCTGGGGACCTGGGATGACCAACCCTGGGGCCATACAAGGTTCCCTGTGGGAGAGTTACCATGGTTGGTATACTTCTGCTACTAGCTCTTCAGGTATTTCTAGAATTAAGCCCGATTCTATGACCTTCTGGGCCCCTGGTGCCAACTGAAAAAATGTGGATGCCCAAAGTGAAACTCACCGGTGTTCCAAGATATTATCAGGTGGTTTTATGCACTTATGGCCTCTCAGATGGTACTTTATTGGTAAAATACCATCCCTATAAACTAAATTTATGTAAGCAGGAGGATTAATCATTGAAGCCTTCATTTTGCCTGTAGTATAAGAGCTTAAATTGTCCAAGGATTGTTAGTGTGTTATTTTAAAAATCACAAGTTATGTCATAGGTTCAGAGGAAACTGGTGCCAATCAGTATATCATGATTTTGAGTTAAGTAACACAATTGCGTGAGCGCTGACTGCAAGTGAACCAAATTAAAGAGACAGAGCGCCGTACGCTCCCTGGATCATGGTCTAGTGAACCCAGCTGTTCCATATTCCTTGCAATGATTAGCATCAGGGGCTATTCGCAGCTTCTTCACTAGTTGAAGTGAGACGATATTTACTGGGGCACCACTATCAACTATAGCCATGACTTCACTTTGTTTATTAAAATATAATTATATGTGCGCTCAGAATAAAGCAAAGAGTTTGAGTTTACTGTGTGAATACTAGTAGAATCAATTGAATTAATGATCTCAACCAATTGCTGACCAACAAAAGGACACTGAGTGACGAGGGTATCCAGGTCCATATCAACATTAACTCCTCTAAGTGCAGGGACATCTGAGGACCTGTGGGGAAAATTGCCTTGGGGAAGCTCAAGGATCTGTTGGGCTATATGATTTGTTGAAAACCTCTTTGCCCTCTGACTACAAAGTATCACGTTGTGAGCGCGTTACTACATGGATGTCATGGGCAATAATTGGAGGGTCTTCTAGTTCTGTTTCACTGAAGAGGGCATGACTAGGTAGGCGTTCTGAGGTAGTTAGTTCAGCATCACTAGAGCACCCCACCTCTATTGAGCCAAGTCTTTTTCCTGCATAGTTCCTATAGAATTTGTGTGGTGCACATGATGCATGATTGAGGCCTTACACTTCCGGGGTAAGTAACCAAAGTCTTGTGGCAGTTTAAGTAGCTAGGGCCATATAGTCAGTCGTCAGATACTCCTCTAGATTCACTGCTTGGGAAGCGGTTTGATGTGTTCCGACTGCGTCCAGAGTGGTTATCCTTCAGAATGCAGGTTGCTGAGGTTCAGGCTGAATCCAAGTGTTAGGTGGACCAAAGGTGTCAGCAAACCTCTTCAAATAATCGGCCATTGTAGCAGTGGGTAGATCTTGGATAAGGGCGTGGAGCAGAGTGTTGGCCAGTTCTTGGTAGGTCTTAACTGCATGATGCACAGCTATCTTGACATCAAAGTCAATCATGGCCTTAACCCCAATAGGACTTGAGCCTCCCAGTAGAATCATTCAGCAAACTCCATAATTGTCTTTTTTTTTGGAAGGAGATATTTATGAGCTCAGCCTTTCTGGTAGCCAAACGCTCAGGGCCCTAAATTCATGTAGAACAGCCTCCCTTACTTCATCGTAAAGGGGTCAAGGTTCAGGTGAGGAATCACCAGTTCAATGCTCCATTGGTTTAGACAGTTGATCATCGTTGAGGCCTTCAGGTGGTCTGGGACACCTCTCATTGCCATCCCAAAATGACGAATGAAAGTGATATATTGCCTTCCTTGTCAAAGGTAGACATGTTTGTGGCTTAAAAATTGGAAGATTCTGCTTCTCTAATATCCAGCATTGGGAGGCTACATAGTGCGGCTAGTCTGAGGACGAAGTCCCATGGGGTAAAAGCTCGACCAGGCGTTGGAGTTAGTGGGTTATTCAACTTCCCTGTATAACTGAATGTAGGCGGAATGGCAGATATTCTCAAAAATACACCGCGGTGAGTGTTTTTCCTCCCCTGCTTTTGATTCTCATTTTCCATCCTCAAATATTCTGTATTGGGGGAATTATCCTGGCACTTACACAACTTCCCTTCCAGGCTTCCCATACGTCAGAGTATGTCCACATCTCGGCTGGCTGAAGATTGGAGGGGGGTAGTTGTGCACCTTCAAAGTCTTACTTCCATTCCGTACAGATGTTGAAGTATGTTGGTATCCTGATTAATCTTTCTTTCCTTCACCAGGCAGAGATCTAAGGTGAGGTTCTGTAACTCTTCTTGTAGTCCTCGGATATTCTCATCCTTAGCTTGCAACAACTTCTTCACAGCTCTCCAAATGTTCCCATAGCTTGGTATTAACTGTGTTATTGGCATCCAAATGGGCTTGGGCGGAAGCGTTGGTCTGTTGGTTTGATCCTCCAGATTCATGGGTAGCCTCTAGGTGATGTATGTGGCTTTCTAGGGCAGATATAGACTGATCATGGTGGTTTACATGGTCTTTTATGCCAACAGCAGTAACCTCACCCAGAAGTCACACTATTTTTTGGAAGGCATGGTAGGATTGTAGGTGTGCATCGACCTGGGTTCTCACTTCATCAATGGAGCTATGCACTTCATGAGTTTGTCTATTAGTAAAGCAAAACAGTTCTTCTAATTTTACAGTTCTCTGGAGTACACGGCGTTGTAATATCACTTGATCTTGATGCCATTTGATGGTATATCACTTGATGTCCATGGCAGAATCACTATAAGGATAATCTGGTTATTATGTTCTGATACCAGGGCGTTGATCCAGCCATTTGCCCAAGGAGAGTAGTTGTGGGTAGCCTCAACAGAAGCTCGTAAATCCCCAAAGTTAAGTTCAAGTCTTGTCACTAAGGCTTGATTTGCTGCTACTGACTCCTGGGCATGTACCACCAAGAGGTCTATGGCAGTGTGGTGGTGTGCAATGGTGTATTGATAGTTTTGAATAGTGGGGTGCACATACTCTGTCAGGTACTATTTGAAAAGTTCAGTAGTGGTCAACGCAATGAAAACTTTTGGAAGTAGTCAGTTGGTGGAATGTCAGTAGGCCTTCCAGAGTTGATCTTGACTACGGGCCTGGTAGAAGAGGTTAGACCTATTATCTGACTGCCAACCCCCAGTAAGCTGGTACCCTTGCATTAAGGCCAGGGCAAGTTGTTCTACTTCCTCTCTATCAGGTGCCTTATCTGGAAATGTTATGTAGGTATATCGCTCAGCTGTATAAGCTAAAATTTGACAGTCGTGTAGCCAGAAGTGAGGCTCCAGCTTTTAAAGAAATATTCACCTCCAGTGGGTGAGTCGTTTTCCAGTTTATAGGGTTTTATTCTAATCAGCATAATCTGAACTATCACCCTGTATTGAGCACCACAATGTGAAAATTGTGTTGCGCAGGTTATATTTAGTACCAAAGAATCTAGTTTCTCACGTTTGGAGACGTGAGCAGCAAATAGTCCAGGTCAGGGTAGATACCTCTATTAAAACCTTTGTATTAAATGAGGCGGGCAAGTACCTATTGTTTTCTAGTCAATCTTCCTCAAACTAAAAACCAAAAAAATTCTATATTAAAATCTAGATCAAAATGTTAAATAACATCTTTATTAGGTTTTAATTTTTGATTATATATGTGATTGATAAACTTTTTCAGGTTTGTCTCGCTCCTTAAAATTCAGACCTGTGACAAACTTCTCCTAGGTTTGTCTCAATCTTTGGAATTCAGGTCTGTCAACCCCTGATTCTAGTTAGTTCTCAACAGGTCTAATTCATTAATCTTGATTTTGAGTCAGCCTTTGATTTAGTAATAATTTTATTCACAGTTGGAACAGTATGGGGTACTAAAATAAGTTTTGGTGATCCAATTAAATTGATAATTATTTAAATTTGGGTTTGGCCTGAGAGCAATAGTTTTATTAAAAGTCAATTATTAACTATTTTGACTTAGTTAATTGGCAAGAGGGTCTTCAAGGCTTTCTGGGTAAGCCTGGTAGACGTTCATGAATTTATTGGAGGGGCTCCAGAATCATTGGTTAATTACTCAGCGGATGCAGAACTTCTGGCACCAATTACGCAGCAAGAAGTAATGGATATTCTACTCCACAGCCCACGCCTGATTGCCCCAGGCCCAGATGGTATACCATTTGAGGTGTTCTAGTGAATCCTGTCGCAGTTACAAAGGCCTTTCAGCCCCTCTTCTCGACCCTCTTGGCAGAAGGGGAGCACTTCCTGACTCAAGAGGATCAATTATGACCCTTATCCATAAGAAAGCAAGCTGAGAGGACTTTGCAAACCGGCTCCCAATATCACTATTGAACACAGACCACAAGCTATTTACTAAACTTCTAGAAAACCTCATGACTAAGTGGGCAGCACCACGTCTTAACCCAGATCAACATGGCTTCATCCCAGGGAGATCGCTTTGGAATAATTACAATGAGCTTCTGGCAAACCTATCAGTCACCTCGTTTCAAACACATGGTTTTGTGGTGCTTCTGGATATGGAAAATGTATATGATCGAGTAAATTGGAATTATCTGGATGCCTCTCTAATCCGCCTCCACATCTCACCACAAGATAGGACATGGCTATCAGCGCTTTATGCCAAGCTTTACATTAAGGTACTGTCCTCAATAGGCTTTACAGTAGCGGTTATGATTAAACAGGGTTTCCATAAAGGGGATACACTGAGCTAATCTTGCTCAACATAACTTTGGACCCTTTTCTGGCTTTACTCCAGGAACAGCTGAAGGGTATTCAGGTTCCCAGGAAACCTCCCATCCGCACCATAGCCTTTGCTGATGACACAGAAGTTGCGGTTGGATGCAAAAAGGACCTAGATATGGCCATGGAGGCCTTGGATCGCTACTCCAAGACGTCCAATGCAAGAGTTAACACTTCTAAAACCATAATAGTGCAAGTGGGTACCCCATAGTTTCCCCCTCCTTTTGGTTTGGAACCTACATGGAGAACCTTTTTCCATCTAGATGTCCTCACTACACCACAAGGGATCGCAATCAAGGATAATGAGGACTGCTTGATTAATGCAATAAATGCTCGTGTAGCTAGCTGGAGCCAGCGGCATATCACCCCCAGGGGCGCTCCCTGATGGCGAATGTTTTTTTTTCTATCAAAGCTATGGTTCCTCACTCATGTCTGCCCCTTTACAGACAGTTTCTACACGAGGTTGAATGTAATGCTCCGCTGTTGGATATGGGGATCCAACCATCCACCCACAGCTCTGACCACAATATCCCAACTCCGCAGTGAAGGGGGCCTAGGTCTTTTAGACACTAGGTCTCATGCCACTTCATTACTAACGGGGTTCCTTAGGCCCATCATTTGCTGGGATATAGCTCCAATGCCACAATGGCTTCAGCCTTAAGCCAGGGTTTAGCGGCCTCTCTAGGGCTCCCATGACCTCACCAACAGCTTTTGGAGATTGGCTAACAAACCATCCAGGCCACCGCCTCAAACCCTCCTCAAGTTTTTAATGGAATCAGGCTCTCCTTGCATTTAAGAGGGCAAGAGTATGAGTAGACCACGCCTTCCCTTTGTAAGTCTTGGGGAGTGTCCTTTAGCTCTCAATCGAGCTATCTTTCCATTCCTGAATAAGAAAACACTGAAGAGTATGGTGGTACCCCTCATCACCCAGGGTGATCTCACCCACATAGTCAACGAGTGATGGGTGATAGCCCGTCCACTTCAGATCCCACCCCTGATTCCCTCACTCACCTCAGCAGAACTGTTGCGGGGAATTAGTGAAATCTGTGCCAAGATTATCGAACTGAAATTGGTCAGATCTAATTTGGGTGGCAATCAGGCTGATGGTCAAAATTCGAATGGCTGTAAAATTATGAAGAATGAGATATTAGCCGGATTGCCTGATGGTTCTAATTTGATCTCTAAATCAGTAGAACAAATATCAGATGACATTGACGAGAGTTTCAAGCCCTCTGATAGTAATTTGGCGTCGCGCCTGATGAGCTACTATCAACTGAACAAATGGTTAAACAACTGAGCGCAGGTAGGTTGGCCATCCCAAACCCTTTCCCAACCAAATGGTCCCATCCCTATATGGGATGGCCTTGGGGGATCCCCTCACTCGTTGGGCCAAATGATGTCATGCTAACCATCAGAAACATAATCAACCCCTGGTTCAGATGTTCAAGGTCAAACTGACAGAGTCTCAGCCTGCCACCAAATTTTACGATATTGGTTCCCAAAGAATAAACCCTCCCACTACCATCCAATTCGCCGGTTAGGCCGAATTTGTGGATCCTGCCCATTTCATTGTCACTACCCAACTGACCACTATTTAATCAGTTGCATGGTACTGAGAAAATTGTTGGTTGATTTTCTTACTTTATTTCCCAAATAAAATTTTTTATTAAAAACCCCAAATTTTTATCTCTTTCCTTTAAACCACATTCCAAATGGCGTTTACCTGGTGGTCCACCGCTCCACACTCTGGGTGGGCCTTACCAATTCTCTTGGTTACCATGGTTCCCTCTATCACCAATTGGGCTCATCAAGTCCGAAATTTTTGGCTCTACAACCCAGTTCTCATGACCTTCCGGCAGCAATATACAGGGATTTTAGGGTCCTATGTTTGCCAACTACAAGGGAAAATTCGCCTCTCTTCTACCCCCAATGAAATGGTTTTAACAACTAAGAATCTCGCAGAAACTATCCCAGTAGTTTCCACCCCTGTAACAAGACCCCTGGGTCTGAAGTCTATTCAGTGTGGTTTGCTGTTGGGATACTCCTAACCCTGAGATTCCACCATCATTTCGTGGTATCCTATTTCATGGTTCCATATCAAGTTGTACGGTCAGCAATGCCTCTGGCATTCTGGCTTGCTTTCTGGATGCTTATGCATTCTGACTGGCAGGCCGGTCTAAACTTCTTCTGCCATTTCCATGACACCCTTATAAAGGAAGTAGCTCTGGGATCAGCCCTGGCATCAACTTTGGTTAACAATATGAGATTGTTATCTCTCACCTCCACCCTTTGGACAGACCCCAATGTGGCCTCATATCCTTGAACTTTTACCCCCCACTGTGGAATGTGATATCAAGCACTCTAGAAAGAAGTTATTCAGATTTTTCTTTTAGTAAAAATGTCAAATATGCTGTGGCGTGTAATACACTGCTCATACAGAAAAGGGGATTGAAATGGTCCCACCTTCCAGCACAATAGTTGCCCACTATGTGCAGATATGAAAGACACCCACCTTTACCGCATATTTACTTGCCCCCCTCATAGCCCCTTTTGGAGCAAGGTCCACGAACTCCTGCAAGAAGAACCCTGGGTAGCGCACCATGTTCAGGACTTCATGTTTAAGCTCTCACTCCCCAATTTCTCCCAATCATTGAGGGTCCTGGCATTTGGCGTAGTGATATGGACTATTAATGATTCATATCTTCGCGCTGCTTTTGACTCCACTCTGTGGTCGCTGCCTCATATGATCACCCACTTTCAGGTTCATTTTAAATAGCTCGGAGAGTATTTACCATGTCACCACGGGCCAATAGGTCAGTTTGAGCAGACACCTGGCTTTTGGAAAAGCTTTCCCCCACCCTTTCTCAACACCTCCACTTACCCCTACCTTTGCCTCAAGATCTTAGGAGCTCAGGCGTGATTAAATAAAAATTGGTGTGTCCCCCCTATAGGTTGGGACCACCTGGTGCTAAAAAAGTAAATGGGCAAGTGGTGTTGAACATTTGCCCTCCCAGCTGCCAATGAAGAATGTTTTGGGTTGAAAGCAGCTAACAAGGGGAAACGTCAGCCATTTGGATATTTCCAATACTAACTCTAGTCGTTTAAATGATACCACTAATGATACCAGCCAAAAGTCCAAAGCCAATTCTTGGTGGAACCCCAAAAATCAGTGTAATATGTTTATAAATAGCACACAGGCAAACAACTCAAAAACGTGTAGTCGGATTCCTCCAACTTCAGGGCTTTCACCCAATGGTTCCTCCCTGCCACCTCTGGTTCAGCTAAAACACCTACATGGGGACCACTCCCCATTATAGGCGTGGCGGAGGTCCTCTGAGGTGAAAGTATTTTACTCAGTGGTGATTGGGTGAGATACATTAAGACATTTCTGAAAGGTACATCATGCCCCAAAAACTCATTTAGTCTGTAATTGACCAAATATTCCTCATAATTCATGAGATCTGATAAGCTAGTGCACCATATTTCCTAATACGGAATGTGGTTTAGAATATTCTGCATGCTAATCTGAAACCCTTCTATTCTCAATATTTACCAAAGTTTAAATACTGAATGTTGGTATCGAGCTCAACACTTTTTTCACTCTAACCTGCGCTCCCAAATAAGAACTTAAAAACCGCTCAATTTACTTCCATTAAGAGAGAAATCTTTTAAGTTTTTAATTTATTTTTGTAGATATCCCGCCATGTTCAGCACCTGCAGGCCAGAACCCTTGCCAGATCCCACAAAATTGGTGCTCACTACAGGGTACACCCTGTATAACTCAAGTATACTACTCAATAAAAGGAAGGGCGTACCAGCTGGAAGTTTTACTAGCTGGGGAAAAAATGGCAATGGGGCAGAGGATGATCATATGGATAGCCCCCAACCTTGTCATTTGGAGGAGAAACGTTTGAACGAATTTTGATACCAGAATCTCACCAACCTACCTGGCCTGCCGCTGAGGTAGTGAGAGACCTAACGTATGGTATATTAAACCCTGGTGATGTTGCTTCACGTGAAAGAGGTTCCTCTGTAGAAGATCGACTTATGTACCTCTATGAAACTTGAATCCTTCCTGATGCTTATAGTCAGCTTACCAATCTAACTACCTATGTCCGCAAGTTTGCCCATCTTGCTTTGTTCCATATGATACATCTATTAGCTGCTCATCATGAAGAGCTACATCGACACCTAGAAAACCATAATACATTAAGATTAGCTTATGAGAAATTGTATCAATTGACATCTGAACATATTGGAACAGCTAAATCAGGTTTAGAGGCAAATCGCAAATTCATTATTCAGTTACATGCGCGGCTCACCACCATGTATACTGGGGTGGTAAAGTATGTAGAAGAAGCTATGAAAATTTTCCGTGATGAGTTACATGCATCCACTGCTAGCACCCGCTCTATGCTTGAATAGTTTTCTAAAGAACTTGAAAAGCCTGATGAGAAAACTCACCACGACCTTTTGAGACATGCGTATACCTCTCAACCTGGGGAGGAACAACGTATGGCTATATCTGGAACGGCAATTAGCTCAAGCCCTGTCACAAGTTGAGGAGCTTGAGCGCCATCTATTGCATGAATCTTCTAAGGACACTTCAAATTTAGAAGCTAAGGTGCTCAATTGGAAGAGAGATATCCCTTAAAGCTTCTCTTGAAAATACTAAATATTTATCTCACCAGATTAGTAAATGGGAGAAAGAAGCTCAAGGGGTTAAAACCTCACTTGAAGAATTTACTCCGTTAAAAGATGTACATGGTCAGTTGACACAAGTTGAGCGTAGCTATGAACAGCTTAAAGGGGACGTACAGTTACAAAGCCCCCATCCACATGACGATGAACGGTGTAAGCAGATGAAAGAGGAGCTAAAAGCCCGTGTGGGGGTAGTAGAAGCTGATCACCAAAACCTGAGCTCCCTTGTGTCACAACTCTTTTTTAAAGTAAAGGCGTTGGAGAGTCAGGTTGAAGAACTAGAAACACAAAAAATGGGGGTGGAAGATATATTGGCTCTATGTGAATCCACTTCTTAGAAGTCCCAAAAATCCATCTTTGCCATGAAAACCCAGATTGAAGCTATTCAAAACCAGCTTGATCACCTCTCTCGCACTTTTAATCAGTTGGACCTATGCTCAGAAACTACAGGGACTGATGCCCCTGCAGTTCATACCCTCTCTGGTGGTGACCAGGGTGCATTCAAACCTACTTTAAAGACAAGATCATCCCTCTAGAGGGATGAATCGCTTCATTTTTATATGTTTATAAAGCTGCTATGGAAGGAGCGACAGATCGCCAGAAGGTCAAACACATCCTCTCTTTTTGAGTCGCATGGCCCAAGAAGTGATGGTTCCACACATGGATGCTCTTAGCACCTGGACCGAGGTTAAGGAGGCCCTCATTAATGAGTTTTGCTCAAAACAAAGCTTAAGCATGAAGAAGCAATCATTCATGCGCATTAGTATGAGAAGAGGAGAGTCAGTGGTTGCCTTCGCAGACCAGTTCTATATTGAAGCACAGACTTTGCTAACCTCTAAAATGCTGACCTTTGACGACGCTTTTGCAGCTGTACTATCTGGGTTGGCATCTCACCCCTCTATGGTGATGCATATCACTTCTGTTAAACGATATTTCCGCAATGTCAATGATATAAAAGAATCTCTATTAGATGTCTCTGACTTCCACAAGCTTGAAGTACCTCGAGGAGTAGTATTCTGACCTCGTGTTTTGGCCATAGAGTATCAGAAGACCAAGCCTTGTGTCTTGGCCATTGGAGACAAAAGAGAGACTCTTCAAATTATGGGCCCTGTGGAGCCCAAACCAAAAACCAAGCAGCCTGGATTCCCTCGGTGTGCATATTGCAACAAGTTTTGACACCAAGGGGCTATGTGCTGGAAAAAGAAAGCTGACACTGAGGAGCAGGAGCAGGGAAAAGAGATGTCAGCGTAGGGATAGGCACCCCTATTGCCAACAAATCTCATGTGCCTGCCTTATTTCCTCAAATTATGCCTATACCCCTTATTGAAAATACTCCTGGGGATGAATCTGAGGGGGTTACGAAGATGTTGGTTACTATGTATTAGGAGTACCTGCTGAAGTGGAAGTCCTGATTGTTTAAATACTGGAGGATTGAATGCAGCCACATACTGGAGAATACATACCTTAGCCAAGTTTTAGGGAGTCCTGTGGTTATTGATACTGCTAGTGATGCAGATCAGCTCCTTTCTTATTTAATTCTCCCACTCCAGTGAGGTCATAATATGAAGTCTATCTTGGAAAGCTACCCTGATACAGCTCGCAAACTAAACTCTCATTTCCATCTAAAAGAGGTCTTAGCTCTGGCTCCTAACTTTGGGGGTACCCTCACTAAAGTGGAAGTGGTTATTCAAAAAGTTAGGGTGTTGGCTATCCTGGACACTGGCTCCCCAGTAAACGTAATCTCCTCAAAACTAATGAAAAATATTAATTTGGCGCCTGACTTGGAGTACAACCAAGAGTTTGGAACAGCAGGCCCAAACAACACCCAGGCCATTGGGGCTTACTCTTCCCTTCCCATTCGCATTGGGAAACTTATTCTATCAGCCCCGCAGTGGCGTTAGATAACAACACTTATGATATGCTCATATGCACGAAGTTTATGATCAAATATGAGGGAACCATCAATATAAAGCAAGGTTCCTTTCGTTACTCAATTATGTTTTCTTTTAGTTTTATCCAATAAAGACCCCAGCAAGAACAAATACTCTTGTCTGGTTGAGTACCCATTTTCTGCTTTACCTTTACATTATACTATGGCTGGACGACATACAAATTTTTATGAATCAGTGGATGCTAGGACGATATGCCATTTTATGCTGCAGATGAAGTTGTAAATAAGTCAGGTGAACAAAGAATGGTTGACACCAAGATCACCCTCCAAATTCACATCACTGATTGTTGCACCTTGTGAGTGTTGAGGACGTTAGACCCCAGGACCTTGGATATTGTCTGGCATTTTAAATCCAGCCTATCAGAGGCCTATTACTCTTTTGTTGAGGAATCTCACCAGCAAGAACATAGTTGTAAGAAAACACCAGGAGATCGGTAGAGGCTTGATAGTCCCTGTGGAGGATGCTGAAAAAATTCACCCCATTGGCTCTACATTGGATATGGGCCTGCCCTCGGATAATCTGGTATATACCTTACCTAATGTCCATATCTTGGATGAGTTGACCCCAACTGAACTAGAAAAATTTCACGCTCTACTGGACAATAGCGACATATTCTCCAGAACAGATAATGACTATGGCCACAGGAAGGGCTTGTGCCACTCTATTGATGTGGGTGATGCCCATCCTATTTGGTCAAAACCTTACCAAAAATCTAAGGTGGAGGAACAGCAAATGAGGATGGAGCTCAAGCAATTATTAGACGCTGGATAATTAGTTCCTTCACAAGGTCCCTGGTTTTCTCCTCTCTTGCTATTTAAAAATAAGAATAGGGATCATCAGATAGTCATGGATTATTGCAAGTTAAATAACTTTACCAAAAAAATAACTATCCTATCCCCCGCTTTGATGATGCCCTGGCACAACTCTATGGCTCTAACTTTTTCTCTGCCATGGACTTGGCTAGTGGCTATTGGCAAATGGACCTTTCTCCCGAGGACCAGGAGAAATGTGCTCTCATTTGCAGTGAGGGCCTTTTCCAACCCACCTGATTACTCTCCAGGGTTGTGTAACCCCACTGCATCTTTCCAGCGCGCCATGGATTACATACTGCAGGACTTGAAATTAAGTTGTGTCTTTGTCTATCTCGATGACATCAAGGTGTTCTCAAAAACCTTTAACAAACATCTGGATCACTTAAAGGAGGTGTCTCAACGCTTACATAAGTCTAATATTAAGTTGAAACCATCAAAATGTACCTCCAAAGGAAACTAAATTTCTTTGGACATTCCATTTCCCAAAAGGGAATTCAACCCATGCAAGATAAAGTTGAAGCTATTTCAAAAATGCCTCCCCCAAAAAATTTACAGGATGTACAGATGTTTATAGGGATGATGGAGTATTATCATCAATTCATCCCTAAGTTTGCACAACTCAGTGAAACTCTCGTTCGCCTGCTGACTAAGAACACCCCCTTCCAATGAGGTGCTGAACAAAAAGCTGCTTTTGAGACGGTGAAGATTCTATTACTAAAACGTCCTATATTGAGGCATCCTGACTATGGTAAACCATTTATTCTGTTTACCAATGCCTCTGACTATACTGTTGGGGCCATTTTAGCCCAACTGGATGAAAATGGTGTTGATCATCCTGTGTCATATTTTAGAAAAATGCTGTCAAAGGCGGAACGTAACTACAGCGTAACAGAGAAGGAGTGC
The DNA here is from genome assembly GCA_022478985.1 of Massospora cicadina. NCBI lineage: Eukaryota > Fungi > Entomophthoromycota > Entomophthoromycetes > Entomophthorales > Entomophthoraceae > Massospora > Massospora cicadina. The sequence goes on along the minus strand of JAKSZP010011834.1, from coordinate 33,841 downwards.
CTTGCCGTTCTGTTAGCTGTAAAACATTACCGCCCTTTCCTGTATGGGACCGCTTTCACTGTGGTTACTGACCATGCTTCGCTTAAATGGCTACAAAACATGAAGGACCCTACTGGCCGGTTAGCTCGCTGGGCTCTAAAGCTTCAACCCTATGATATGAAGATTGAACACCGTGCTGGGACTTGTCACATTAATGTTGATGGTTTGACTCTGCTACCAGTCCTCCACTTGGATAATAGTGAGGCGGAGAGGTTACATGATCTCCTAATGACCCCAAATGAATGGGAGGATGAGGATGAGCCTATTCAGAAGATGCTATCCCGGCACTCCCATAAAACCAAAGTGGAAAATGGGAAGCTATATAAGCAGGTTGGCACCAAATGGCTGCCTTACCTTCGGCCTTCTGAACGTGTACCTGCTATTCTAGAAGCTCACTCCACTATAGGTCATAGGGAGCCAAGAAAACTTATGAGTGGATCAAGGATCGGTACTACTGGGATGGAATTATGGAATCAATTGTTGACGTCTTGGAAGCCTGCCTTAAATGTAAAAAGCAATCCAGTTTCAAGACTAGATACCAGTATCAGCCAACTACCCTCCAACAACCATTCCACACCATCAGTTTGGACGTAGTAAGTCCACTTCCTCAGACTACTAGTGGAAATAGATTTATTCTAGTAGCGATTGATCACCTCACTAAGAGTGTGGAAGCTGTGGCTCTTACTGCCCAAACATCCAAGGCCACCGCTACTATCTTACATCAAAACATCTTCACTCGTCATGGCTGCCCTCAAGTACTACTCTGCGACAATGGCAGGAACTTCACCTCCTGAGTAGTCAAAATATTGCCCACTTCTATGGGAGCCCAACAACTATTCTCAGCCCCCTATAATCCTTTCACAAATGGGACAGTGGAAAGAGCAAATGGAACCTTGGTTTCCATTATGCAAAAGATGGCCTCATCTAATCCTCTTCACTGGGATCAATACTTACATAGCGCTCTTATGGCATAACGGATTAGCTATCACCAGTTTTTGAAAAATGTCTCCATTTTTGTGTCTTGTATGGAATGAAACCAGGAATCCCAGCCCTCTTAGCTAAAGATGTATTTTCTCCAGAGTTGAGGTTCCTGAGAAAGTTATGAGAAGACTAGCTCAGAGCATCATCCAACTCCAATCTGAAGCAATGTTTAATTTAGCAAAAACGGTGACCAAAGAAGTGCAGGCTGCTAATGATCTCTAAACCCCCTTCCCACATTCCAAGTGCCCAGTATGGTACTATACTACCATAACCGTATAACTCCTAAGAGCGGTAAACTTGAGTCCATTTGGGAGGGTTCTTTCACCTGTCACCTACAAACGAGGCAACAATTATTCCATAAAATCTTTGGCTACCATGATTACTATAAATTGGGTGCATGTCCAATTCCTATGACCCTATTCTCCCCCAACATTCATGAGGGGGTTATGTCAGACATTTGCCCTCCCAGCTGCCAATGAAGAATGTTTAGGGTTGAAAGCAGCTAATAAGAGAAAACGTCAGCCATTTGTATATTTCCAATACTAACTCTAGTCATTTAAATGATACCACTAATGATATTGGCCAAAAGTCCCTAGCAAATTCTCGGTGGAACCCCAAGAATCAGTGTAATATGTTTATAAATAGCACACAGGCAAACAACTCAAAAACGAGTAGTTGGATTCCTCCAACTTTGGGCTTTCACCCAATGGTTCCTCCCCTGCCGCCTCTGGTTCAGCTAAAACACCTACACAGGGACGACCCCCTTTATAGGCGTGGCGGAGGTCCTCTGAGGTGAAAGTATTTTACCCAGTGGTGATTGGGTGAAATACAATAAGACACTTCCAAATGGGTACATCATGCCCCAAAACCCCATTTCATCTGTTATTCGCCCACATGTTCCCCAAAATTCACGAGATCTGATAAGCTAGTGCACCATATTTCCTAATATGGAATGTGGTTCAGAATATTCTGCATGCTAATCTGAAACCCTTCTATTCTAAATTTTTAAAAAATTTAAATACTGAACATTGGTATCAAGTGCAACACTTTTTTTGCTCTAATCTGCGCCCCCAAATAAAAACTTAAAAACCGCTCAATTAACTTCTATTAAAAGAGTAATCTTTTAAGTTTTTAATTTATTTTTGTGGATATCCCTCCACGTTCAGCACCTGCAAGCCAGAACCCTTGTCAGATCCCACAAGAGGTTCGAATTGGTGGATTTAAGCATTTTGACGCTTTTATTATGATTTATATATACAATTTTGAATTGCAAAATTGGTGAAAGTCGAATTCCACTGTTTTGACTCAGTTGGTTGTACTTTTAGTTTTAAACATTGCAGAGAGCTCGGATTTAGCTCTTGAGAGTGCTGAATCATTATAAATTAGTTGTGGCTCTTCCTATCAATTATAGTTTTTCACGTTAGCTAATTAAACTAAAATTGTTTGGGATGTAAGACCAAATCTAAGCAACATTTCAAACCATGTTGAATCATTGTAATTAGCTATTTCTCCTTTGATCATATATAGTAAATCACTTTATCTAGTTAAATTAAAAGTATTTGGGATGTTGTCAGGATTTCACCAAATTCTCATATCTCCAAAAAATCCATTTCATCAAAACCCCTGACATCATTGGAAGGAGTGAGCAATATATCTCAATCTATCAAGGTTAACAATCAATCTAATTTCAATCAATTGATTAAAGATTTTGATCGCGCAGAGATTAATTTACTCTGATAGATTATGAGCTGTTACAAAGCCTCTAAGTATTTCCTCTTTTTTAATAATAAAAACTAGGTTAATTATATCCTGTATTTTCGTTTAAATTTATCAATTTTTGGAGAATCCACCCAGTGTAACTTCAGGATTAAGCCTGCCCATTGGACGTGTAATTCCAAGCTTCCAGAATGGTGCTCACTACAGGGGCCTCTGAGTTACGCACCAGTGACAACGTCTATCACTACTATGGATACTCATTTTTCACCTGACGAAGCTCTAGTCCAAGAGCAAGGTAGCATTTTATGATGGGTCCGTTCAACTGGAGCCCAAATCCCAAGATTACCCTCCTCACTGGAAATTTCAGGTTAACTTGTAATCTTATGGTCCTAACTTAAGTTTTACCTCAGACTTTTAAATAAAGCCTGAGTCTTTACAAAATATTATTAATCAATTGCTTTATTGGGCCCTAATCCCTGGAATCCGTTCTACCCTACCTTAATCTAATGCTGTACCTTTCATATTGCGGGAAGTGCTGAAAACTTCTCAAATGCCAGGAATTGGCCCCAAGCAATATTTGCACCAATCTGTACATCCTACCTTATACCATTTATTACCTGTAGTTGGAATGCACTACCAATGGATGCTCAATTTAGTAGAAGGACTCCAATCCTTATATAATTATATTTTTAGAATTTTCCAAGTTGGCCTCTGAGTTTATCCAAGATAATTGTGATGCTATCATTAGTAATTGGGCCTTCCTCAACGAGATACATCATCAGCTCATTCAGCTCAATTATGGGATTTCCAATTTTGTTGATGTACAGTTTCCCAAGCAAGTTCAGGAGATTCAGAGAGAATGGAGAGAGGGTATTTCCCAACTATCTGAGCGTAGTCAATCAATGGAGGAAATTAGAACCCATCACTTCCAATTGGAACAGAGTACTCAGGAATTCAATTCTGGGTTAATGAAGTAGAGAAAGCTTCTGGAAATATGGGTCCTCCTGGGGTTGAAGAACCTCGTGGGCCACCTGGGGGTGTAGGACCACGTGGACCTCCTGGAGCTGATGGGCCCCAGGACCTCCAGGGAGTGTAGGGCCTTGGGGACCCCCAGGCGCGGATGGACCTCAGGGACCCCCAGGTGCCGATGGGCATTCAGGAACTTACCAGAAAATTGACTCTCTCTTGAACTTGATGAATCACTTGCATGAACAATTTTTTAAATTGGCCAAAGAGTGTAACCTAACCCTTGTTGGGGTACCAATTAATCCCCTCTTGTTACTTCAGTCATTATCTGATGAATTAATCAATCTGGGAAAATGGGCCAAGGACACCGATATCTTACTATATGCTTACAAATCAAAAGGGGAACTGCTCCAAGCGAAAATTGAGATGCTGGAACTCAAGTACAATGCACAGCAGGAACAGATTTTTGAGTTATCTCGCCGATTAGATGATAAAGTAGGGTATGCTGATCTGAATCGTCAGATTAGTGAAGTTCATACTGAAGCTGTTGGTCCTTACCCTCAATTTTCTTCTCAAGTTTCAGATTCCACCTCTTATGTTTTCACTCAATAAAAACAACCTGGAGTGCATGTTTTGACCACCAATGCTCCAATGAGTTTCAAGTCAGTATTCAAGGACAAATACTCACTGAGGGAAGGCATCATGATCTCCTTTCTTTATCTATATGAAAAGGCATTAAGTGAGGCCACGGATCACCAAAAATGAATTACTTGCCTAATTGCCTTACTCGATTGGCTCAGGATATTATGGTTCCCCAATTAATGACTTGCTCTACTTGGTCTCAGGTCAAAGAAGCGTTGATAAAGGATTTGGTAGTGAGAAAACCTTATCCTCGCGAAAGCAGGCTTTTATGGGTATACAGCCCTACCAAAATGAATCTATCAAAGACTTTGCTCATTGGTTCTATTGGGAAGCTCAAACTCTAGTAGCCTGTGGTCAGTTAAACTTGGCTGATGCAATTACTGCAGTTCTGTCAGCTTTTACTTCCAGAACTCAAATGAAAGTTTATCCAATTAGTGTAAAAAAGATTTTATGAAGTATTTTGGACATTAAGGAGGCCTTATTGGAATTGCCTCCTCAATTCTCTGAAAAACCCCGAGTTTATGAGTCTCCTAGATTTAGTCGCCCCAAAGTCTACTCCATGCCTGAGAACAATAGGGCGATCCAGTGTAACTACTGTCATCGCTATTTCCATACTATGGATCGTTGTTTTAAAAAGGAAGCAGATGAGAAGAAAAAAAGAGATAAGCCCAATAAGATTCTCCATCTTGATAATGATATGAGTGCGCAGCGAGAGCATCAAAGTTCAATTGAGTTTAATAAAAATGAACATTCTTCTTATTCCTAGCCCTCCTTGTTGGCATTATCCTCTCAGTTTAGAAGCACCATTACCCATATTGACTTCCGAGTGAATCAAGTCAATGCCAAAGCTATCATAAATACTGGATCCCCAGTGAATGTTGTCTCATCAAAATTGGTCAAACGGATCAAATTAACACCCAATATTTCTCATTACAAAGAATATGGCATGGCTGGACCTCATAGTACTAGGTCTATTGGAGCTTTTTCATCCCATCCCCTGGAAATCAGGAAATTAACTTTTACAATCCCCACCATTGTACTCGAAAACTTGAGTTACAACCTACTTTTAGGGACTCAATTTTTACGAGAATTTGATGGAATTATCAATTACCCTGACTCATCGTCGTCTCTCTTTAGGTATAGAGTTCCTTTACTTTTATCCAATCATTCTTCTACCTGACGTCAGTTATGTCTGCTAGGGGGAACAAAAAGTTCTTATTCACTTCAATATCACGTTGAAGATTCTCATGTAAAATTACCTCCTACATCAGCTGATATTGAAGAGGGAATTCCTATTTTCTCCACTGAGAAATTAGTTATTCTGCCAAAATCACAAGTAATTGTTAACACTTCTTTGCATTCTTTGATTCCCAAGGGACATTTGTTACAAGTTAAGGCACTGTCAATCCTTCTGCTAAAGAGCTCTTGCCTTGTCCTGGAGAATTGGATTATGCTTATTCAGGATCATTGTCTGTCTTACTGGCGAACCTTACCAATTAGCCGAAACTGGTAGATTGAGAGCATCCAATTGCCTATGTAAGTTACTGCCCTTATCTCGTATCTATGATGTTAAACCCTTCAGGAGTCTACAAGACTTTGGATTGGAAAGTGATCAGGAAATCCTTACTGTGGGTCCTGCTATCGGAAAACTTCTCTCTAGTGAACAGGAGAAACAAATGCTTCAATTGTTAGATGAATATTCCGACATCTTTGCTAAGAATACTTACGATTTTGGGAAGATGAAAGGAGTGATGCACTCTGTTGAGACTGGTGATCACCTTCCTATTTGTGTGAAGCCCTATTATAAATCTAAAGTAGAAGAAGCCCAGGTTACCAAGGAGTTGCATCAATTGTTGGAAGCTAGATTATTGAAACCCTCCAATAGTCCTTGGGCATCCCCATTGTTATTAGTTATGAATAAAGATGGTTTTCATTGAGTCATGATGGATTATCATCAACTGAATGCTATTACTCAACGGGATTGTTATCCCTTACCTAGAATTGATGATTCTCTTAGGTTGTTGGCTGGATCCATCTATTTTTCGGCCATGGACTTAGACAGTGGATACTGGCAAATTGAGTTATCACCAGAAGATCGTGCCAAGTGTGCCCTGATATTGAGTAAAGGGTTGTTTTGACCAACTCATATGCCTCAAGGACTAAGCAATGCTCCAGCAACCTTCCAAAAGGCCATGGACAGTATGCTATGAGATCAAAAGCTTACTTGTGTTCTGGTATATCTTGACAATATTACCATGTTCTCCAAAACTTTTATCTAGCATTTAGACCATTGATAAAAAGTTTTCAGCCAAATTAGGGGCTCTTCCTTAAAACTCAAACCCTCCAAATACTCAGTCTTTCAAAATGAAATGGACTTTTTAGGACATCAGGTTTCAGCTAAAGGGATTTGACCCCTCTCAGACAAAGTTTAAGCCATCCAATGAATGTCTCCTCCCTCTTCTTTACGGGATATAAGTCTTTCTTGGCATGGTTGGGTATTACCAGCAATTTATTCCCAAATTTTCTGATATGGCTGAACCCTTATTTCACCTGTTGCAAAATGGAGTGTCCTTCAAGTGGGGGTCAGCTCAAGAACAGTCATTCAATTCTTTGCGTACCGCCTTGATCAAGGCACCTATTCTAATTCGTCCCCAATTTGATAAGCCTTTCTTTTTACATACTGATGCAAGCAATGTCGCTATTGGGGCTATCTTATCTCAGTGTGATGAAGAAAAGAATGATTATCATGTTGCTTTCTATAGCAAAACTTTGTCAAAGGCTAAACGAAATTATAGTGTTACTAAGCGGGAATGCTTAGCAGTAATTCTAGCAATCAAGCACTTCCGCCCCTTCTTATATGGTAACCATTTCACAGTTATTACCAACCATTCCTCCTTAAGATGGTTGCAGAACATGAAGGATCCTGATGGGAGGTTGGCCCGTTGGGCTTTAAGGTTGCAAAATTAAGATTTCTCCATTGTTCATCGCTCAGGGGCTCAGCACCAATTTGCTGATGGGCTGTCACGACTGCCTATTCTGACCTTGGAACTAGAAAAAGAAGAACGCTTATACAATCTTATTGGACGTCCTGAGTTATGGGATTGAGAAACTGAAGAGGATTGAGTCTTTCTAAAATCAATTACCAAAGATAATATGATTCAAGATGGAGCTTTGTATAATAAAGTCAAATCTAAGTGATTGCCCTTCCTACATCCCAACTCTAGATTTCACGCTTTAATGGAAGGTCATGAACAAGTTGGTCATAGCGGCTTAAAAAAGACTCAAGAATGGTTAAAGACTCGATACTATTGGAACAACATGACTGAGTTCATTTGAGAGACCCTTGACTCATATCTTATCTGTAAAAGCCATGGAACTACCAACCCTACATATCAACATCAAGTTATTCCCCCGACTAAGGCGTTTGAGGTGGTCAGCATTGATGTTGTAGGTCCTTTTCCTTGGGGATTGCATGGCCATCAGTATATCATTATGGCTGTTGACCATTTAGCCAAATGGGTTGAGGCCAATTCCATTGCTACCCCTTTGGCTAAGACTACAGCGTTATTCCTATATCAGCATATCATTTCTCAACATGGGTGTCCCAAGGTCCTTATGTCAGATAATGGGACTAACTTCACCTCACAACTTATACAGGAGTTATCAAAATTATTTAACACTACTCAGCGATTTGTTGTCCCATATAATATATCTACAAATAGGTCCATTGAACGAGTTAATGGGACCCTGGTCTCAATTCTAAGATAGATGGCATCCACTGACCCAACTCGGTGGAATTTTTACCTGCCTAGTGCCTTGTTTGCTTATTGGATAACTACCACTGCATTATCAAGATGTCCCCATTTAAGTGTATATATGGACAGGATCCTTCAGTACCTTCTAGTGTTCAGACAATACTTGAGGAAAGCATCACAGAAAACTCTGATTTAAACATGAGAAATTTGGATGATGAGATTATCCATCTTCAGGCTCAAGCAATGAATTTGATTGAAACCACTACACTAAAAAAGACTCAAAGGAGCAATCAACACAAACCTGTCTTACCTGAATACCAGATTGGGGACTACGTTATGTACTATCATTCTCAGCCTGGTGGGCAGACTGAAAAGTTAAGAACTAATTGGTCTGGTCCCTATAGAGTTATATTTTGAAAAGGATTAGAGTATTTGATTGTTCATATTGATACTATTATAGTGGTAAATCGTATTCATCCTAGGTTTTTAAGAAGTCATCCTCCACCACGATCAAATCTTGAGAGGGGGAAATGTCAGGATTTCACTGATTTCTCATATCTCCAAAAAATCCACTTCATCAATTCCCCTGATGTCATCGGAAGGAGCAAGCAATATATCCCAATCTATCAAGGTTAATGATCAATCTAATCCCAATCAAATGATTGAAGATTCAATCAAGCAGAAATTAATTCTCTCTGATAGATTAAGAGCCGTTACAAAGCCTATAAATATTTCCTCTTTTGATAATAAAAACAATGCTGAATTATATCCTGTATTTTTGTTTAAATTTATCAATTTTTGGAGAATCCGCTCAGTGTAACTTCGAGAGAAAACCTGCCCCATTGGAAGTGTAATTCAAAACTTCCAGAGATGTAAACAAAAATTTATTCAACATTTCTAAAATTTAAAACCCTTAGAGTCTGATGCTTCCAATTTTGCTGTGGGTGTTCTACTTCAGTAGGGTAATAACAATAAGATACATCCTTTAGTTTATTACTTAAAGTAGATGAATCCAGCTGAGTGTAATTATCCTATATTTGATAAAGATTTCCATAGTTTACAAAGGCACTTAGGCACTGGCGTAGATTTTTATGTGGAGCAGAACATGCGGTTATAATCCTCAAAGACCACAAAAATCTTAATTAATTTACCAAACCACGGCTTTTAAATCAGATACAAGCTGGATGGTTTTAACCTTAATGATTAGAATTTTTCTTTTCAGTAAAAACCTGGGAAGGTCAGTGTAGCGCCAGATGATTTAAGTCGACGTCAAGATCACATATCAAATGAGGCTATTACTAGAAAACAGTATAAAGACACTCCTTCCACCAGTGAAATTAAAATAAGCTTTAATTATGTACAACTATCTAATAGACAAGATGAAGACCTGATAGCTCAATTTAGGGATAAACTGCGACCAAATTAATCAAGGATTTGTCACAGGATTAGGACAGCACCTATGATGGTCAGAATTATTCTATTAAGGGGAAACCCTTGTACCTTAAAGGCAGTCCATATGTCCCTGAAGGCTCTTTACATCTAGAAATCATGTTGACTATCATGATGCCCCACCATCAGGTTATCCTGGTAGGTTCAAGACTATGAAATATCATCCAACGTTGTTACATGTGGTCCAAAATGAAGAATGGCATTGCTATCTACGTTGGGGTTTAAGAGATTTGTTAGCATACCAAGCCTTGAAGAAAACATCCAAAAGGGCTACTACAACCTTTAGCCATTCCACAGGGACCAGAAAATTTGTCTTCATGGACTACAATGTTGAACTTCAAACTCTAAAGGATTAACGCAATATTAGTGATAGTGGATCACTTTTATCGAGATGGCATACTTTATACTTACAATTACAAGCATTACAGCTCAAGTAACAAAAACCCTATTCATTAAACATGTGTTCCTTCATCATGGCACTACTTCTGAATTAGTATCAGATCGATGTCCCCAATTCACTTCTAAGTTTTGGAGAAAAGTGACGAAAGATCTGAATATGTAAAAGGTCACTATTAACTTCTTACCACCTTTAAAGTGATGGGCAGACTAAACGTGTAAACCAGATCATAGAACAGTACTCATATTAGTATATAAATATAACCTGGGACAATTGGATGGTTTTTAATTTATATGGCCCAATTTGCTTATGATAGTCACGAGCACAGTTAAACATGTATATCACTCTTCAAAGCCAATTATAGGCTTGATCTTACTTAGGATCCTTCTCCTACGGATGTTGTTGAGAACCTCACTGGTCAAAACTGGATTAATCGTATGAGAAATACTCAATTAAAATGCAAATGGAACCTGGAAAGAGCTCAGAAAACATATAAGACTTTGCTGGCCAGAAGTGAAGCACTTGAAAACCCTTATAAATTAAAAATGTCTACCTAGATGCTAGAGATATACCAATCAATGTTCCTACACGCAAGTTAGCCCATAGGAGAGTGGGACCCTACCAAATTATTGAAAGAATTGGTAATATGGTATATCAATTAAAACTTCCTAAATCCTGGAAACTATATAATGTCTTTCACTGAGCATTGTTGCCAAAAAGATATACCTTCATTACCACATCAAGTAGTACATTCAGACCATCCAGTTTTGCAAAAAGAGAATGGTATGAGTATGGTGTTGAGGAGTTATTAGGAAGAAAAGTCATTAAAGGAAAGACTCATTATCTTAGAAAATGGCTAGTTTATCCACCTGAGGAGAACACTTGGGAACTTGAAGAGAATCTTAGTAATTCTCAGAAGGTTTTTATGGAATATCAGGAAAAGAACAAGAAGCTACAAATGAAAAGAAAATCACCTTAGAGGGATTAATGTTAGGGCATCCTTAACATATATAGGAGATAAAGGACAATATATTGAAGCAAATCAAATTCCAAATAAATTACTAAGAAATTTATAATATGGTTCAAAAGTAAAATTAAAATCCCACATCAAATGGAAGAAGAAACTTCAGCTGAAATTTTATATTTACCTAGAAGACAATACAGAATTAAAATCAGAACTAAAGCAACTATTGGAAGGAAGAGATCAGTAATTATGAAGGAAATAAACTCAGAACCAAAAATTGGAGGTAATATGACCCTTGGAAGATTGAGTTTTTTTTAAAAGCTTAACGATATTTCATGAAGTGCAAAGGAGAATTATGAAAAGAAACTAGTATTTAAATCAAGAATTAATTTTATCCTTCCTTGCAATCAATAACTTAATAAAGTATATGAGATTAGAAATAACAACCTCTTTAATTTCTATTATTTATTCAAGTTTTAAAGACCAACTGGAGCCCATTATGCCACTTACAGCATAACCCATTTGGATGATCACCAGGATACTTAGTTATAACATATCCTTTTACAGCCGTACATAGTGAACCTGAACCTACTGGCGTGGTAGTCGGCCATCCTCATTCCAAATTGAAATAGTTCATCTCATAACTCTCAGTATAGCAGAGGCATTATTCCCACTCTAGGTCTTTATTGTCCTCTTACTACAGGATTGCTTTACCTTACCAGACTATCTCCTCTACTTTATTGGTCACTTGCCAAAGGACTCAGTCAAGTATTCCATCAGATGGAATTGGACATCCCATATACCAGGACGTGACAGTGCTTGGAAATCAGAAGTAATAATAATCTTTGGGCCTTTGCCCCAACATACATTGGATGACAAATTAGCAACCTTTAGATAATAATAAGTTTGGGCCTTTAAGCCAACAAAGCATAAATTAATAAACTATTGCATAAATATAAGTATGTGAGGATTAACATCAGAGGCTATTTATCAAAACCCAAAGTTGATTCTTTCCTTTCATTGGGGCAAAGCACAACTCTGCCCCACCCAAGCCTTGACTGGGGGTCAGTTGCCTCACCCAAGTTTAATATGGTGACCCCAACTTGTCCTGGAGCATAATGGCTTCCTCCCATCTTGCGTTGCTAGAGACAAGATTCTTGGTTGGGTTAGTCCCAAAATCCAGGTTAGGAGGTTTATTTTTTTAAAAGATGATGTGGCGCCAAATTTAATAAGCGAAACTATTGTTATTTCCTTAGGTTGTGTTGATATTTTATTTGATTTTAAGATCCATACTTGGCCCATTTCACTAGTCCTTGAAATGAAGCAGGTTGGACATCAGTTGGGGTACTATTGACATGGGAATAAGTTGGTTTAAGTTTCAAATTAAATTGTTGGCCATGATTGTGGGTTAAATTTACAATGCTCTGATTTGAAGAGGGTTAACCATCAGTTTGATATATTAAGGTTCAGAACAAATAGTTTAATTTCAAGTAGATTTGGCTGCTATAGTAAGAATTATAACGCTGGAAACTAAGTGGGATCTGGATAGACATTTTTGGATGTTCAATGCCAAATCTAAAGGCCCGTGGTGGGCCCCATAGGTCAAGGTTTGTAGTTCAACCACCAAGTCAGCTGATTTTGGATTACTGGAGTAAATTGGCCAGCAGGTCTGAAAAATCATATCATCCTTCCAACTGGTTGGATCAGGAGGCTTTAATTTTTTAGAGTTAAGCAGGAAGATTATAATGTCAGTGAAAACTAAATAGTAAATAAAATGTTTAGTATTATACAGATTTATAAATGGCCGTGGATTGGATCTGGGTGTACTTGGCTCAACTGGGCTATGAAACCCCCCACATAGCAGATGATCTCTTCAGGGGGAGGGGACTGTCTCAGCAACCTCTAACCCAGGTAGCTTTGAGAAAACATGGTTGATAGTGCAGGGCCTTATCACCAGGGTTATTTTTGAGTCCAGTGTTTAGAGTTGGCTTAGTGTAAAGCAAAATGGTGGAAGAGGGCGCTTTTGTCCTAGAGGGCACTTGACTCAGCTAACCTAAGGGGTTTGATAAGATTTTCAGGTGCCTTAGACAAGGAAAATAAATCCAAAGCCAAAGTGTTTGATTAATCTGCCCCATTCAGAAAGCTGTGACCCTTGCGTCAGAAAATAGAGCGGCAAGACAGTCAGTCAAGTAAGCTGCTTCATGTGGCTTGTCAGGCGTTTCTACCCAGATACACAATTAAATTTGGGGGTTCCTTGTTGGGCTTCAGCAGCTCTGATTCCATCACCATGACAAAACGGTGTTTAGCGTAGAGTAATGGAGAGGGCGCTGAAGCATTTTTTTAGTACTAGATGGTCCCAACCCAAGGGAGGGGATTCATCGATGTGGCGCTGAAGCATTTAGGTTTGCTGTTTTGTGTCAAAACAAAGATAAATGCTGGTGAAGGAGATTGGAGATGTCGCCAAAGGTTTTGGGTTGATTATTTCAATTTTATAACTAAGAAATTTTGGAGCATTGGCGCAAAGTAATAGAAGGGGCGCTGAGCATTTTTGTAGGTTGCTTTAATCTCAGCGTCAGATCAGTGAGTAGCGCCAGGAACCAAGATGAGGGGGACAACTGTTTGGTTCAGCAGCTCTATTTGGCTAGTCCAGGAAATTTCTCAGCCAATCAACAAAAGATCTTACTGGACTTCAACGTTGGTAGCTTTCACGTTTTTGTCTTCTATAAGACCAAGTTCTGCTAACTTAGCCCATGTCCTTTCTGAGATAGATGGGTAGATCAAAAGCGCTCATTCCAGAGTTGCTCCAGCAATTACTTTATTCTCCTTCATCACTGTATAAACCATCTCCATTCATTTCATGGCCGCTTGTCAATTACTAAGTTACCAGTCAAAATTTTAATTTGTTTAAAGGCCTCTTCAGCATAATCTACAATAAGGTCAAACTGTCCCACCACCATCAGAAATCAAGCTTCCAGTCAAATTTTACAGCTCATCTCCTTCAAAAAGTTGTCATTGTTTTAAAGTACCCGCAGTTCATACTGTCCAAGATATCTATAACATTATGGTAGGTTTGAGCTCGTTTAAATGTTAAGAGATAGCAACATCTCATATCTAGAAGATGGAGGAGCTTCCTCTCAGATTTGTACATGCTGTCCTTCTTTTAGAGTGGGACCTTTGGCGCTCACCAATTCTTGGGTATCAATGGTAATTCTTTAAATGAAGATTTATCTTCAATAGGTAGTTTTAGAAGGTTCCCTGGCAAGATCACCTGCACTGAGTTTATTGTTTATTTTTGCAGGCCAGGTCCTTTGAAGGCTATGCAATTATTAGTTGCTGATAGCCCCAATGAAATCACCTAGGAGTATCTTTCTCTCTAAGTCAAATCACTTGACAGAATGGTTACTGTTAAGACAAATCTCTTGGCATCTTAGCTGAATCAAAGCTTTTTTTTACTAAGATGGCAAATAATCACTAGCCAATTTAACTAAGAAAAATCAATCAAAAAACTAGGAAAGTCCTTTATTTTCTTTTACTAAACCCTTTAATAGGGTGAAGAAAAATAAAGACTAGATGAGAATAGGGAGTAAGCGCCTAAGTTGATCAGAATGGGTTGTCAAGGCGTTTTCTCTTAAGAATTTCATTTGAGGTTTAGTGTGGTAAATGAGTATTGGTCAGTGCTAAAAATTTCAAAGTTAATAAAGATTTTGGGTCTTCAACTAAATATAGCATCATTTGACACATTAGCGTTTTAAAGGTAATAATAAGTTCAGGCCTTCAGCCTGGCAAAGCATAAAATAATAAACTACTACATAAATATAAGTATACAAGGATTTTAATAAAGGGCGATTTAGAGCCCAAAATCAAGGCTTTCATATCATTGAGGCAATGCCCAACACTTTTACTTTTCAAAATAGCTTAAAATTTAATGTTCCATTGGTTTAGAGTTTGGGTCTAGGACTGTCACAACGTCAATGTTGCCATTATTTTCACAAGTTGAAAAGACGAATCAGTCTTTTACAATAATAAAAATAGAGATTATAATGAAAATTGTTTTCTTGAAGATCTGTCCTTTATTAAGTATATAACCAATCCACTCGTCTAGGGCGGCATCCTCCTTTAATGAAAAGGGTTAAATGGTAGATTGGATCTTAACTAGATTATTATTAAGTTTATAGTTAACATCAAAATAGCTATTAGCTAAAAGATTATGGCTTTTGTGGCGTCAAAGAGGTCACCATAACACTTGATAAACTAAGTAAGTTCAAGAGGAGGAGCATAAGTCACCTTTTTTGAAAATAGGACAATATAGGAGATAAAGACAGCCACCATCTCAGCATTCTATCTCTAGATGGTTAAGATCATTTGGATACGCACTTCTATGCTTTAGAAACAGTGTCTGACACTACTTGTTCATCAAGATGAATCTGCAATTTATTCTTGTGCCACCACTCAACTGCTTGAATTACAGGGTAAAAGAGTTGGTTGAGAGTAACAAATTGTTCTGTGATAATGCTGGTAGCCCCACAGAAGAATACAGGGGACTGAACTTCGTATGAAAGATTTACTGAGACGCTCACTATTAAGGACGCTCAACTATAAGTTTTTTTGCTTGACCTATGGAAAACCCCTTCCTGAAAACCCCCAATTAAACAATATTAGTAACGATACTAATAATCTAACTTTCCAGAACAAAAGTTGAGTCCAAACTAACATGACCAGCAATTAATTTGTTTAAAATACAAAACCCTTTTATAAACTTTGAAGGCCTAAAATTACTGATATTAGAGGCCATTATTTACCCCTTGACCGCCAGAAATATTTTAACAGATGGTCAACATGACGTCAGATGACATGTAAGTAGAAATAAAGACCACAATAATTATGTGCATGATGTTACAGACAACGCCTTGGAGGAACCCCTTTTATACCCTTAGGTTCAAATGAAGAAGATGGGAGATTTGCTATAACCCATTATATGAAGAGTTCCACTGTTTGTTCAAAGCTTATCAATGAGAAATAAATTAAAGAGTGCGAAGAAAATTATTTTTTAAAATCCATCAATTGAGACTACTGACATGCCATGCAGATGTAAGTGTCAGAAAATTGGCTGTTCGCCTAGTGAATAAGAATATTTTGGGAAAGAAAAATTATGATTTTATTATGAATACACAGTCCAGATCTTAGTGAATTCAGGTCGGCCAGAGTAATGATTTTACTCCTTGTATTCCGCCAAGTAGCTTTAATCAAGTTCCTAATGCTACGGTGAGCCCCTGGTGGAATTAGCCCACTGGCTCCAAGGTCCCTCAAGCACCAACTTGGGTTTAGTGAAAATTCCTAGGAAAAACAAACCCCCTTCTATAGACCTGAAGAGGGTTCCAGGAGGTGCAAATATTTTAAGACAACTGATTAAGTCAAATGTAATAAGTTGTTACCACTTGGGTTTATCCTCCAATACCGTAGAATTACCATCCAAAATTTTCACTCATTAGAAATGAAAAATTTCTTGATAGTCTTGATAGGCTAAATTATCATTTAACCAAATAAAGCCCTTCACTGCTTAGCATGAAATCTATATTCACTTGCAATTAGCCTCCAAGTAGCATAAATAAGAAGGGGTGGTAATTTAGTAAACATCTCTTTATTACTAAACTTAAGCGATATTATTCCCATTTTTTATGTTTAAATTCATCTACTAAAGGTTATACAGTTACACCAAATTGGATGTAGTAGTTTAAGTCTAATACTCTAGTAACTGCTGTATTATTGAAATCCTGATCCTGACTAGCACTAGCAAGCTCAAAGCTTTTTTGGGTTTTAACAAGTGGTACTCACTACAGGGACTTATACACCACATCTTGTACTAAAACTGGAGGACTTTCAAGAGAGTAACCCTCTTAACCTCCTCGATGCCTCTGACACAAGGATAGCTGCTTTAGAGCAGCATCTAGCCAATGCGCTGTCTTGCTTTGGAAGATTGAACAACACTCTTCTAACTGCCCTCAAGGAGCCATTCCTGTTATCTAAAACCCCCTTTAGAGATCAGTTTACCCCAGGTGAGGGTATATTTGCTTTGTTTATGTAGTTTATGAATCTGGCATGGATGCACAACTGATAGTCAAAAAAAACTAGTACATTCTCAACTGCTTGAGTCATATTACTCAAGAGGTAATTTTTCCGCATATGGGAATTCTGAATACCTGAGAAGAGCTAAAAGAAGCATTATTGTAGAATTTGACTCAGAGCAGAGTTTAAAAAGGATAAAAAAAGCCTTTTTTGTGCTTAGAATGAACCAGGGGGAACTGGTTGCCATATTCATTAAGTAGTTCTACCTAGAGGCCCAAGCGCTGTTAACCTCAAAAATATTAACTCTTGACGACGCTGTTGCTGCCATTCTGACTGGCTTGGACTCTCACCCTTCCCTGGTAAGGCATATTCTCTCTGTGAAACACAATTTCCATGATGTCCGCAATATTAAGGAAGCTCTGCTAGAGGTTGCAGGTATCCTTAACGTTGAGGATACTCAAGGATCTGTGTTAAACCCCAGGTTTTACCCCATTAGGATTTCCTAACCATAGCTAAGCAAAAGGAGACCAGGATGACCTCCATGGCCCCTCCAGTATTGGTTACTCTTCTAAAACCAGCTCCTGAAATGTGGATCAAACCCAACCTCCCTTCGCCTGAGTCTGAGATCTTTAAGACAATTAGTCGTAGTGCACTAACAGTGACAGGTCAGCGCGCTCTACCACCACCTGAACCCAAAGCTCACCTTATGTCATCGATTAAGAATCCGTCCTGATCCACTAAACATCCTCTCACAATGCCTCAAGGTCACGCTACTCTGTAATGCCGTCAATTACTCCTCTGGCATCTCCTCAGGCCGCTCTGAGAGCTAAATCTGTTTCTAAGTTGCAATCTCTGCCATCCAATAATGAGCTCAAGTCAACGGCCAGTTTAAAGCTAGAAATCCTGCTCCCTTGACTAAAATGGTAATGGATCTGCCCAAGGGCATTCCTGCCATCAGGACAGGACCGCTGACATTGTGAATCTCAAGCCAAAAGCTTGCAAAGTTGATTGCCTACCTCTGGACTCTCTCCCATCGTCCAACTGATGTACATAGACAACCTTTCATGAAAAATCTGAAGGGGTTATGAGGACAATGGCTATAATGTACTAGGAGCTCCTGTTGAATTAGGAATACCGGATCAGCTGAATCCTATAGGATTAGATAAGGCCATGAATGCTGAAGAGACCTACCTTAGTCAAGTTCTGGGGTGCCTTGAAGTTATTGGTACCACTAGTGAAGCGACCATGTTGTTACTGGTCTGGTCCAACCAATTCACCATGTTTATAAACTATAGTCATTAAGTATAAATATCCCGAGATATTTAATAAAACTTGCCTCTACTCTCCGTCTTGAGGAGTTTCTATGCTTTATCTCTAAATTTGGTGGAACTATATCCAAAATAGGGGTTGTTATTCAAAAAGGTCCAGGTTAGGGCCATCTTGGACACTGGACCCTCAGTGAATGTTGTCCCTTCAAATCTTATAAAGAAGAGTAAGCTGGCTCTAGACCTAGAATACTCGCAAGGGTTTGGAACTGCAGGTCTCAACAACACTCGCACTACTGGATCCTGCAGCTCCTTACCCAATTGGACTGGGAAGCTTAACTTGCTAGTCCCCGCTGTGGCATTGGACAGTAATGCTTATGTATGCTTATTGACGCGCAATTTACAATTATCAATGATGGTATTATCAACATGAAGCAGGGTTATCTCTCCTTAACTAATTACAAAGTTTCTTTTATATTTAACAATTAAGACCTTATAAATAAGAAAAACTTCTGCCTAATTGTGTACTTTTACTCCATCTTATCTTTTTTTACACAACGTCTGGGCACAACACAGGGAAGTTGTCTGATTCTGTGGACGCTTCAGAGGGCATTCCAATTCATGCTTCAGAGTAGATAGTAATCAAGGCTGGTGAACAAAGGTGATTGCCACCAACTTTACTCTTCAAAAACCCCAAACATGCTTGATGCACATAATAAACATTAACATAGTAATTTCTTTAAGACCTCAGGTATTACCTAGTATATTAGACCCCGCCTACCAGAAACCATCAATATTCTATTGGAAAATCTTAACAATAAAGACACCCTTGTAAGAAAACACTAGGATAAAAGGAAGGGTCTGATTATCCCCTTGAGGATATTGAAAGGGTTCACAATATTGGGTCTATGTTAGATAAGGGCTTATCCACTGACAGATTGATGTTTGTCTTGCCTAACGTCCATAGCTTTGATGAAAAACCTCGGATGAGCTTGAAAAAGTTCACTCCTTTACAGAATATATATGATGATAATTTTTTAAAATCTGAAAAAGCTTAAGGCCAATTTAGGATTGGAGCCACACCTTTGATGTTGGTGATTACAGTCCTATCCATCTAGACTCTACCATAGATCAAAAATCAAAGAAAACAAATAAGGATAGAGCTAAAACAGCTGCTAGACGCTAGGGTTACTCATACCATCCCAAAGTCCTTGGGCGTCCCCTCTCTTGCTCATAAAAATACTAAGTCGTTGTGTAGTTATGAACTACTAAAAAGTAGACATTCTCACCAAAGATTAGTTGTCCTATCCCCTGCATTGATGATGCCCTTGCACAACTCTCTGGCTCCAAATTCTTCTCCATTATGGATTTGGCTAATAGATACTGGCAAATATCCATTTCTTCCCAAGACCAGGAGAAATGTGCCCTCATTCGCAGTGAAGACTTAATTCAGCTCACTCACCTACCTCAAGGGTTGAGCAACGCTCCTGTGTCATTCCAACGAGCAATGAACCATATCTTAAGGATCTTAAGCTAAGTTGTGTGTGAAATTCTACCTCGATGACATCACTATTTTTTCTAAACCTTCAATGAGCATTTTTCTCATTTAAAAGACAGTTTTTCACCGCCTTCACGTGTTCAAATCATATAGAATTCCTTGAAGTGCACTTTATTCCCTAAACGTTTAGTTTTTTTAGGCATGCTATTTTACAAGTGGGAATTCAGACCCATCAAGATAATGTAGAAGCTATCTTTAAAATTCCTATGCCCTAAAACCTCCAGGATATTCAGGTATTTCTGTGCATGATGGGGTATTACCATCAAATCTACCCCATGTTCGCTAATCTTAGTGAGCCCCTCGTCCGCCTACTGGCTAAGTGCACCCCTTTCTATTGGAGTGCTGAAAAAGAAACCTCTTTTGAGACTATAAAGTAGCTGCTACAAAAACGCCCTATCCTACGCCACTACAATTATGGTAAACCTTTCATTTTTTACTAATGCCTCTGATTACATTGTATGTCCTATTTTGGATCAAGTAGATGTAAAAGGCGTGGATCACCCAGTGTCAGACTTCAGCAAGATGCTTTCAAAGGCTGATCGCAACTACAGCATCATAGAGAAGGAGTGCCTTGCTATTTTATTAGTTGTAAAACATTACCGCCCTTTTTAATAGATGACCTTTACCATGGTTATTGACCACGCCCTTTAAAATGGTTACCAAACATGAAGGACCCCACTGGACATTTAACACGGTTGGGACATAAAGCTTCAACACTATGACATGAAAATTGAACACTGAGCTGAGACCCGCCATATGAATATTGATGGGTTGACTCATCTAAATATCCTTCACTTAAATAAAGGTGAAGCGGAGATTACATAATCTACTTATGACCCCTAATGCATAGTTGATGAGAATGAACCTGTCAAGGAAATGCTCACACAGCACTCCCAAAACATCAAGGTGAAGAGCGGGGAGTTATGCAAGAAAATAGAAGCAGATTAATTGCCCTATTTTCAACCTTTTGTGTGGTATCTGGTATCCTAGAGGCCCACTCTACCCTTTTGCATGGCGAAGTATGGAAAGCATATGAGTGGGTTAGATATCGATACTATTGGATGGGAATCATGGAATACATTGTTGAAGACCTTGATGCCTTCTTAACCTGTAAAAAACAATTCTTCTTTAAGACCATTTATCAATACTAACCCACGATGCCTCAACAACCATTCCACACAATAAGCTTAGATGTGGTAGGTCTAATAAATCAGACTACCAGTGGGAATTGCTACATCCTAAAAGAATTGGATATTTCACCAAATAAATTGAAGCTGTGGCTCTCCCAGCCCAGACTGCCAAAGCTACCGCCACTTTCCTCCATCAAAATTTTTTCACTCGCCATGATTGCCCTCAAGTTTTGCTCTGTGATGATGGGAATATCTTTACCTCCAGAGAGTTGAAGATCTTGGCTACCTCCATGGGAGCACAAAAGCTTTTCTCACCCCATAACCATCTATGAATGGTACTGTAGAAAGAGCGTATGGAACCATGGTATCTATATTATGGAAAATGGCCACTTTGGATTCTCTTCACTGGGATCAGTTTATGTCTAGTGAACATATGGCTTATTAAATCAGCTATCATTGTATCCTCAAAATGTCTCCTTTCTGGATGTTGTATGTACGAGAACCTGGGTACCTGCTCTCTTAGCCAAAGGTGTCTTCACTGCTAGGACTGAGGATCCTGTTAAGGCTATGAAGAGGCTTAACACATTTGTTTGGATTCCTCCCAAATGTTAGATTCAGATACGTTGGATTATGGGAATTGATCTCAAACTGACCAAAAAACCCAAATTTTTGTTGAGGAAGATCCCTGACAAAAGTTGACACCTATTGAGGTTAGTGATCTATCCCAATTTGGCCCATAAGCCCAAACTTTTGTCAAATTTCATCCCTAATGATAGTTGACTATAATTGAAATTGGAAATCAACCATGACCAATACAACAAAATCATGCTCCCTCAGAGCCACCCAACTTTGGGGTCCAAACATGAGCTATGAGATGAGTATATCAGATAGACTGGGTTAATTGGGGCTTGTACCAAATACCCAATTTTGTTATCTAATAGATCTAGGCTTGGGCGGCTTGGATTGTCCCAGATCAAACTCCCAGAATTCCCTTAAAAAGCGGATATTAAATAATAAACTTTACGCTTTTTTTTAACAATTTTAAGTCAAAATCGATTTATTTTTATTAAGAATTGCTTATCCAGACGTAGTATCTTTAAAAAGACTTTTTGACCAAGAGAAGCAAAAATAAGCAATCTAACACCCTGAAACTTTGGGTCCCCTGACCTCAAAGGTATTAAGGAATACAAGGTATTACACCTGTGGTCCCAATATAACTGGTGCTCCCTGCCAGGTAAAACCTGAGTACATGGTGAATATAATTGTAAGTCCCAGGGAACGTCCTCTGGGCATCAATTGGGCCATTTCCCATTCCCAAGCAAGGAGGTACTGAAGAGGATGGCCATACCCCTCGTTACTCAGGGCGATCTAGCTCATATGGTAGATGAGCGCTGGGTAACAGCCCTTCCACTTTGGATCCCACTTCTGGTACCCACACTCTCTTCAGCAGAACTGCTACAAGGAATCTGAGAAATCTGTGCCAAGATCACCGAAATGAAATCAATCACAACTAATTTGAATGGCAATCAGCCCAATGCTCAGATTTCAAATGATCAAAAAGGTATGAAGACTGATCTATCAGCCAGAATTCCTGACAGTTGTGATTTGGTTAACATGATGATCGGAAAAATCTCCCCCCTCCCAAATCCATCAGGCATCTCCCCTGATGGGCAGGTAATAGCATTGGACACCATCGATGAGGTTTTGAAGCTTCCTGCTGGCAAATATGGTGTTGCGCCTGATGCCATGCCACTGACTGAATGAAAGGCTCAGCAATCAAGCATGGGCAGGTTGGGCGTCCTGAACCTGCTTTCAACCAAATGGGCTCACCCCTATGTGAGGTGGCCTTGGGGGATTACCACCGCTTGTCAGGCCAAACGCCGTCACGCCAACTATTGGAAATGTAGTCAAGCCTTGGTTTAGACATTTGAGGTCGAACCAACAGTGACTCAGCCTGCTGCCAAATTTTTTGATGTCAGTTCCCAGGGAACTAACCCACCCATTCCCAAATAATTCGCCAGTTAGGTCAAACTTGTGGGTCCCAATCCTGGCTTGGTTTCCCTCCAAATTGATGACTATTTAGTCAGTCGCATCATACTGAGAAAATTGTTGGTCAATTTTTCTTCCTTAAATTTTCCATTAAAAAACCTTCCCCAAAATCTAGTTTTCATATGTTGAGAATTAAGCCGCCTTTTCCGCAAACACTCTCATACCCCTCGGGGTTAACAGACGTGGTTGTCTGGTATTTTATATTATGCCTGTACAAAATTCTGGCTCACCAGCAGATATTGGTGGAACTCCTTTCCAGTTCCATATTCGTCAAATCAACAGAAGTGCCTTGGGCATTCTGGCTAACCATTCAGGTGCTCTGGCATCTGGACTGGCAGGCCAGTCTAATTCTTATTTGCTGTTCGCCTGACAATAATTAAAAACCCAACTATAATAACCATATGGCATCCAATCTCATGTTAAATTAGAGACACCTTAAACTCTTGGTAATTTCCCCTCTATGATGAGAGGGATGGAGCAAAGAATCCTCACCCTTGAGCAACACCAACTCAAACTTCAAGATACAAATACTGAGCTCAAAAGCGATATTTGGCAGTTATCTCCTCTTATTGCACTAAATTGGCCCTTTGGGCTGCCCAAGACAGGGTAGACTCAATAATTGAGGATATCAACATCTTACATAATAAAGTGAACGCCCTCCATCCTTATGACATGTCCAGCAATAACAGTTCCCCTTTAGGTGAAAATGGTCCCCCTATGTCAATAAACGTTTTTCAACCATTAACCCCACCAGTGGCATGTTCAAACCGTCATTCAAAGAGAAGTACGTCGTAGGCAAAATAAGTATCTTCATATTTTTTATGAAAATGTTATGGAAGAAGCCACTGATACCCATCGACTTAAACTTGATCAACTGTCTTAGCCGTATGGCTCAAAACATTATGGTCCCCCATCTGATGCATTGCCATACTTGGACTGATGCCAAGACTGCCTTGCTTTGGGGATTTGGGAGCTACTTAACCTTAATTAACCAAAACAGACCCTTATGTGTATCTGCCTTAGTTGGGAGAAACTATCAAAAAATTCGCCCACCGTTTTTACTTTGAAGCATAAGCTCTGATCATAGGAAATCCTCTTACATTAGATGATGCCATCATTGCTGCGTTGCCAGCATTTTGAAATATGCCTAATATCGTACTTTATCTTAAAGCAGTGAAGTCTATCTTAATGTTCCTCCTCAATATTGAAGAGCTATAATGGAAATTCCAGCCAAACTACACAAACCCATCGAACCTCGTTTTAACACCAATAAGAACCAGTCCCATGTATTGGATGTTACACCCTCAATTAACCTATACCTGAATTATAATGCACTCATTTCAGAAGAAAAAACCACAGTTTAGCTGATTGCCGCATCCTTCAATGTAAGTTGGCAAAAGATCAGACTTTGGAGGGCAAGAGACTCCCTATGCTGACGGAAAACAAGAGCCTCAAGACCCTAGTTCTAACTCTAGCTCTATCCCTAGCACTTCAGGTTGTTTTGTGTTAGCTGTCCCTTCAAAAGTTGACGTACTCTTTTCTATCCAAGGAAATAAACACCCCCGCTCTCTTACTCTTATGTTGGTTAGTTACCCCAACAAATTTTGACATTCAACTCTTCTATGGAAAGTTAAGCGCTGGCAAAAAAACTTTCAAACGCATGAACAGCCACGAGCTTGGCCACAGCAGAATCCTTTACTTGCTTCATTGCAAATCCCTACTGACAGTCTACTAGCTGTTAATTCCCATTTTGGATCTTCAGTGGTTCGAGTTGAGGTAGTCATACATAAGGTCAAAGTCCTGGCAATAATTGAAAATTGCTCACTGGTTAACGCCATTTACTCCCAACTTATCTAAAGCTTTAAAATGGTTCCAAACTTGATCCATGAGGCTGAATATGGAAAGGCAGGTAGTCAGTCTACTAAGGCGATTGGAGCATATTCTGCTTTACCTCTTTGCTTTGTGAAAATCTCAATTACTGCCCCCACCATTGCATTAGAAAAAGATACCTACGAGATAATTATTAGGGTCCAACAGATGCTGGAGTTTAACTGCATCATCAACCACAAAATATACTTTTCCCTAATAGGGTATCAGATTCTGGTAATATTTGAACTCCCATCAAAAATAAAGAAGCCCCTAAAAATGGACATACTTCCTCGAATACTCATTCTCTATTTGCAAAATTGAGTATCAAGTCTTATGGAAAAACTAAGTTACCCCTCAGAGGCTGTGGATGCCGAAGTGGGGATTCCTCTGTATACCCCTCATTATATTACAATACCCTCAGGCTCACAAGTTATTGTAAATACGGTGATTTAGATTCTTATCTCTCCTGATCAAATTTTAAAGCTTAGTGGACACTAAAACCCTTCTATCAAGAAAGCGTTGACCTGGTCAGGGATTTTGAATCCTGCCTATGGGAAATCTATCTCTACAATACTAGGGGCCTAACCACTGAAACTCTTCAGGTCCCATGGCATGCCCCTATCACTTATGTAAAACTATGCCCTATCAAAGATATTGTCGATGTGAGTTGTTTTGGCTCATTACAGGATTTAGGATTTGATCCCCCACCCACCATAGCTGTGGTTGACAGTAAAATTGGGGATAATCTTACCACAAACGAGTGCCACAATGTCAAAAGCCTCCTAGAAGAATATGGTGATAAATTTTCTTTGGGACCAAGTGACTATGGGAAAATGTCCAGTATAATACATCAAATCAAAACTGAGGGTCACCCCCAATCTAAATCCTGATCTTATCAAAAATCCAAAGTGGAGGAAGCTCATGTGGCCTTAAGGTTACTTCAACTTTTGGAGGCCAGGTTACTTGTGCCTTCCAAAAGCCCATGGGATTTCCCATCTCTTATAAATATGGAAAAAGGATGGTTGTCATCGGGTTGTTATGGATTATCACTGCCTCAACTCTGTCATTCACAAAGATAGTTACAGCCTGACACGTATATATGTCTCTTTATGCTTAATGTCAGGATCCCACTATTTCTCAGCTATGGATCTCGCCAGTGGATACTGACAATCAGATTTGTCAACAGAGGATTGAGAAAAAGTGCTCTTGTCACAATTGAAGGATTATTTAAGCCCATTTGAATGCCTCAGGTGTTACGTAACGCACATGCTACCTTCCAACGCGCTATGGACGGACTATTAGGCGATTTAAAACGCTCCCGCATACTAGTTTATCTTAACAATATTACGATTTATTTTCAAGAACCTTTACTGAACATCTAGATCACCTCAGGCTTGTCTTTCTGTGGTTATGGTAATTGTTATTAAAACTAAAGCTGTTAAAATGTTCTTTTTTCAGGGTGGTTAGTCAAGCAGGTAAAACTGCTTCCACCCCTAGTGCAGGTTTTGTGTTTGAAACCTGTACTGGCTAAAAACATTCTCGGTGTGGTATATTTGTCTCAAGGTTGACCCACCTCAAATAATTTTTAAAATGTTCTTTTTTCCAGAGTGAGATGGATTTTTGGGTCATAAGGTCAGTAAAGCCAGAATATCCCCAAATGGATGATAAGGTCTTGGCTATCACTAAGATGACTCCCCATAAATCTCTATGAGATGTACAAGTTTTCCTAGGAATGGAGGGCTATCATCACCAATTTATCCACCATTTTTAGATACCTCCAAAACTTTGGTGTATCTACTGAAGAAAGGATATCCTTTCTGTGGAAATAAGAGCAACAGCAAGCATTTGACCTGCTACATGTCTCTCTCTCCCACTCTCCAGTACTTATTCTTCCAAATTTTGATAAACCTTTCCTCCTCTTTACTGATGCTAGCGATATTGCCATCAGAGCCATACTATCTCAAAATGATGAGAACTTAATGGATCATCCCATCGCCTACTACAACAATACCTTATCTAAAGCTGAACGTAATTATAGCTTTATTGAACATTAATGCTTGGAGGTATTAATGGATTTTAAGCATTTCTGACCTTATCTAAATGGGAAAAATTTCAATATAATTTCCTGACCATGCTTCCTTAAAATGGATACAGCAGATTAAAACCCCAATGGAAGGTTAGCAAAATGAGCGTTAAATTTTCAAAACTACGACTTTTCCATCATCCATCGACCAGGGCCATACATCAGAACGTGGATTGCCTATCTCAGCTTCCCATTTTAACTATCACTCACCCTGAAGAGGATCGACTCTACGACCTCCTAACCCAACCACATTTATGGAAGGACGAATCCTTGACCCTCCAAAAGGAATTAATGATAATATCGGCAAATCTTCAAAATAAGAATGGTCAATTGTGCAACCTTGTGTATAAACAATAGTGCTTTATGTAAGACCATCAGCTCAAACTAATGTCACAATAGAGGAACATTGGCAAGTCAGCCATGGGAGAATTTGGAAAGCCTACAAGTGGCTTAAAACTCAATTTTACTGGGAGGGGATTCTTATTATTATCCAGGATGTATTGGAGTCCTGTCTGGTATGTAAAAGCCAAGCTGAACCTAATCCACACTCTCAACATCCAGTGGTACCACCTTGTGAACCATTCCATACTATTAGCATTGATGTTGTGGGACCTCTTTTTAGAGCCTCATATGGACATCAGTTCATTCTACTAACCATGGACCATCTAACTAAGTGGATTGAAGCTGATTTGCTCCACACCGCTTTGGCAAAAGCCTTTGCTACGTTTTGTATAATGGGATTATCACCCAGCATGGGTGCCCTAATGTCATTCTTTCCAATATTGGACAAAATTTCCGCTCAATGTGGTGAAACATTTAGCTGACCTAATGGGAACCACTTAGGTATTCTCAACCGCCTACCATCCTGAAACCAGTGGAATTGTAGAGTGGGTAAATGGCATTATAACTGTTACCTTTCGGAAAATGGCTATGACTGACCCTCTTCATTGGCCCCAATATTTGCCTAATGCAATTCTAGACTACTAGTTTAGTTACCATTGAATTACTAAGATGTTGCCATACCAAGCGTTTTTTGGAAGAAATTCCCATCTGCCTTCCAAAGCTCAGGCGATGCTTGACCTTGCTTCTCCTGAGGCACCTGAAGTCTCTATATGAAGTATTGCAAATGAAATTATAAGACTTCAGGACCTGGCTGCCAAAAGCCTGTCCTCCAGAACCAGAAGAAAAATGCTCAACTTAACAATAAGCAAGTTCACCTACACACCTTCCAGCCAGGTGACCTCGTCCTATTTTACCATCACCAGCATGGAGGTCATGATTACAAACTAGGCACCAACTGGTCCAGGCCCTATTGAGTCATATATAGATGTGGAAATGAACACTCAATTGTAGAGGCTGTTCAGGGCACAATTGTAAACTGCGTACATAGTCGTTTAATCTGTCTGTTTCCCCCTGCGCCAAGATTTAGAGGTAGTATTGTTGGGATTCCTACCCACATAGTGGATTTGGATATGTCTGATAATGGAATCAATCCTGAACCAACCACAAAGCCCAAACTTCCGTCAGGGATAATCCCTGATAAAAGGCAACTGCTATCAAGGTTGACGATCAATCCTAATTTAACCCAAAAAGCCCAAACTTCTGTTGGGCATTATCCCTAATGAAAGTTGACTATAATTGAAATCAGAAATCAACCCTGACTGATATGACAGAATCTTTCTCCCTCAGAGCCACCCAACTTTGGGGTTCAAACATGAGCTATGAGATGAGCTTTATCAGATAGACTGAGTTAATTGGGGCTTATACCAAATACCCAATTTGTTTATCTAATAGATTTAGGCTTGGGAGGCTTGGATCGTCCCAAATCAAACTCCCCAATTTCTCTTAAAAAGTGGGTATTGATTAGTAAACTTTATACTTTTTCCCTTTTCACAATTTTAAATTAAAATAGATATATTTTTATCAAGAATTTCTTATCCAGGTGTAGTATTTGGAAAAAGTCTTCTTGACCAAGAGAAGAAAAAAATAAGCAATCCAACCCCCTGAAACTTCGGGTCCCCTGGCCTCAAAATAATGAAGGAATAATAGGTATTACACTCGTGGTCCTGACAACATTATCCAGTTACAAGGTATTGTTATGACCAGCCTGGCTAAAACTGTCACAAAAGAGGTCTGAGCAGCTAATGAGCTCAGTCCGCCTTTACCTTCCTTTCAAATCTCTGGCTTATTTTATAACATTACAATTGCATCTACCCCAGAAGTGAGAAGTCATGGTCCATTTGAAAAGGAACCTTTATTGTCACCTAGATAAGGGTGATGAACATTTCATCAAATCACTTGCTTCTTTAGTTACTAGCAACCGAGTTTTTTTGGCCTTTTCTACGCTCCTATTCCCTCCAACATTCTTGAAGGGGGTGATATCAGACAATTGGCTGTCCAACTAGTTAATATGAATAGTAGGAAAGAATAGTCAAGATTTTCATATGGATATCCAGTCCAGCTCCCATTGATTCAGTTAATCAGAGTAATGATTTTACTCCTGTATTATGCCAAGTAGCTCTGATCACATTACCAAGGCTACATTGAACCCCCTGAGAGAATTGGACCACTGGCTTTGAAGTCTCTAAGCACTAGCTTATTATTATCGCGAATTTTTAAGAAAAACAAACCCCCTTCTATAGACCTGAAGAGGTTTCAGGAAGTGCAAATATTTAAAGACAACTGATTTGGTCAAATGTATCAAGTAGTTGGCACATGTATTTATCCTCCCATACCATAGAATTACCATCCAAAATCCTATCTAATCAAGATAGAAAGCTTCTTATGAGTTTTGTTAGGTTGAATTGTCATTTAACTATATTGAGCTCAACACTGCTTATCATGAATTCTCTATTAATTCGCAATTAGCTCCAGGTAGCTTAAATAAAATGAGGCGATAATATAACAAATAGTTGTGTTACTAAACTCAAGCAATATTATTATTCCCATTTTCAAGTTGAAGCTATCTATTAGTGGTCTAAAAGTTAAGCCAAAATCATAAAATTCAGATGAGAGTCTCAATACTCCGGCAATTGATGTACTGTTGAAATTCTAAGCCTAACCAGCACCAGCGAGCTCAAAACTTGCTAGGATTCCAGTAGTAAGAGCCACACGGGTCATATGAACAACAGGTGTATTTGTAGCAGCAGCCACGAATTCACAAACAGGTCAGAGCTCCATACAATTGTAGACTGAAGCCCAGAAGCTCACAGAGATCAAAGAATTGGACTCTACTGGCCCTGAAACCAAGCAGAGGATACAATTTCATAGTTAGAAAAACTCAATTGGATATAAATCATGTCCTACACTAAAGGCTCTGAATTTCCAAATAATATATAGTCTCCAATGTAATATCAATACAAAGCCTTTTTAAAAAGGCTTTGTATTGATGTTTACATTTGTGTTAATTATGAAAAAACTTTTATTCACAAAATGTTAAACTTAGCCTTCCTGTTGCCTGATGAGGTTGATAGAGTTTTTTTGTGCATAAGTGCAGCCACATTATGTTTAATTATCAAGTATTCAACATAGGTAACACACTTGGTATCATGAGAGAATAGTCCAAGTTACAGAAGAATTAGACTTCCTGATTCTCCTGATGGCGCACTCTGTGAAAAAAAATGATAATTTTTCAATTGGATCAGCCTCTTTCATCAGCACCCCTAAGCAAATGGGCAACTTTGCCAATAAAATGGTGCACACTATAGTTGCACCAATATGCAATTTTTGAGAGTTCTATTATTTTACAATAGAAGATAATTTTATGTAATAAATTTTAGAAGATTTATCACTGGAGAATATCTAAGTAATAGTTAATGAATTGAAGATAAATGTAGCTAGTTTGACTGATAAGCCAAGAAAAGGAAGATTATCACCAGCACAAGAAAGAACTAGGGAGTTGGACTTGACTAGTTTAGAGAAACTAAATTTTCTGAGAGTAAGAACAATAATACTGTAAACATACTTGTAACAATAGGGTTGAACCAATCATTACATTTTGACTCAGGATTCAGAACTCTAAATCCCGAGTCAAGATGATATTTTAGGTTTTGCAGTTTAAGTGGGGCTCTGCACTAGGATGTGCCCATCCCAAGCTATTCTTTATCCTTAGGGTCGTAAAGAATAGTGTGGGAGGGGCTCCCTGGAAGGGAGACCTTTTATGGTCAGGCCTGTGCAATTCTGAACTCAGTTTAGAACTCTTCATCATCTTCCTCCCTCACATGGGTCTCTCTGGTGGCCTTGAGGCTACACTTGCCTTGTCTTACCTGGTATCCGGTGAAAATCTAGTTTGTATCCTTAACAAAAAGTCAGGTTTTAGCAGCAAACCAATCCACCAAATACTTTTTTCTTGTGTCATTCACGGTGCCCTATGTTATCAGGTTTGAATTTTTCAGCGTGTTTATTTTTGTTAATAAATAAACCAATGCTAATTTTGGGGCCAAAAACCTCACTTACCTGTAACATCTTTTCTTGTTTTTGCATTCCCTAAATCCAAGGTTAAATTGTTTAAGTGGAGTTAAAACTATTATATTGAGGGAACTCATATCAGGCAATCTTTTGGTGTCAATTTTGATCTTCCAATCCTAAGGCAAGTTGGCAGTTAAAAACTGTGATTTTTTGATTGTTATAGTCTTAAACTCAAGTTTTCAAGGTGAAGAGCCAATAAAGACAGTTGCATTGTTTGAAATAGGACTTAGACACCATAAGTGTGAGATGTCTAATACCTCTCAGACCATTAATTACTTTGGGAGAATGCATCACCAGTACCAATACATTAGTTAGTGGTGATAAAGCTAACTCATCATATTGAACCTAAAGAAGATCTCAATTTTCACCCATAATTAAAGAAGAAGTTAACTCTTGAAGAGGGAACTATAACCTGATTAAGTTGTACAAAAACAGCATGGATGGAGACAGCAAGAACAGAAAGCTCGCTCTGTATGGGGATCTATGAGTTGAGAAAAACAATAGGTGCTTATAGATATACTCCTCTTCATCACAATTTAGACTAAAGTTAATGAGATTCTTTTATCCATATGGGGAAGCACACATGGCATTCAAAATATAGATCAAGATATACTAACCATGAGGATGGTATATCTTGAATCATTTGTGCACTACAAAACTGGGATCTACTTCAAAGTATATCATCTTTACAGACTGGACCCTTGTATCTAGTCTTCACAAAGACTGTCTTGCTTAGTTCGCCGGATTTACACCTGAAACTATTAATGGATATGACCTTAAATGTAATTACCGCTGAATCTCTTAGGGCATTAAGGAGGCCTTGACTGACGTTAAAGCCACATATAAGATGGAGTCAAGATACCAGAACCAACATAACTATCAATAAAGTCGCCTTAATAGAAAGTCCATTTACATTGCTCAAAGCCACGACAATAAGCCTAAATAGAAGTCTTATTGCATAGTAAAACCGGAAGTAATGAATTCCGGTAAGTTCAAAAGCAAGAACTGACAGAAAGAGGGAAACTTATGAATAAGTTGTACTAAGCTAAATAAAGAAAACGGAATCTAAATATGAGATTGCATGATCAGTTGGTTGGGCTGTACACTTCACCCTCAGAATCGATGAAGATGTGCCTGGGTCACATTTTGGTTCAGGATACTATGTAATTAGAGCTCCAAGTGAAGTGGTTGTGCCCTTCTGCCTCAGATTCAATCAAAATATGTTTGAGCCTACTGAACAGTTTTACTTGGATTAAGCTTCCAAACCACACATGTTGTTAAAAGTTTCAAGGATATTAAAAATATCATTGATAATTTTTAAAGAGATAAAGTTGAAAAAGGTGAGTCACTCAGGGCTTGCAAGAAGTCCTGCCTTCTTGAGATGTTAGGAAGATTCATTCATATATTCAGTGCCATTATTACAGCGGGCATGAATACCAGAAAAAGCATTATGAAAGTGGAAGTTACCATAGATAAAGCAAGATTATAGAAGTACTGGATACCAGCGCTTCAGTCAACATCACATATTCCAAGGTCAGTGAAAGATGAAAAGTTGCATTAAAAATCAACTACTAGGTCAAGTTTAGAACTGAAAGGACTGTGTCAACCAAAGAATTAGGAGCCTAGTCGGACATAGCCTTAAAATTTAGCGCATTTTCTTGTCTTCTCCAACTGTGATACTTGAGAATATCCATTACAAATCTTCTCATGGGAACGCAGTTCCCAGTTGAGTTTGGAGAAAACATTGATTTTGACCAGAGTTCACTCAGTCTTCTCAACTACCAGATCCACTTGTGTTCCAAGATGAGGAGAAGAAGGAGCGAAAGAAGCGAGTATGTCTAGTATAAATAGAGCATTGCATTTACCCAGTCAGCTATATCTTGGAGATGTAGTGAACAAAGAAGCTTTCACTAGTTGTAGAAGAAGAGTTTGGTTTTTCCTTTACGCCTACGAAGAGATAGTAATCTTGTCTATTAGAAAACAGAAGGTCATGTTGGGCAACATCAGTATCATTTTATTTAAAAGATAGTGCTCAAAATTTACTTTCCTGAAGAAGCC
The DNA here is from genome assembly GCA_022478985.1 of Massospora cicadina. Taxonomy (NCBI): domain Eukaryota; kingdom Fungi; phylum Entomophthoromycota; class Entomophthoromycetes; order Entomophthorales; family Entomophthoraceae; genus Massospora; species Massospora cicadina. The sequence goes on along the minus strand of JAKSZP010011834.1, from coordinate 390 downwards.
AGAGAACAGAACACAGATTGATGCCTAAATATTGCAAAAACATATCACGAAGAAGTCACAGTCAACTTTAGAAACATTGTATAACCATGCCAAGATCAAGAATGGACAAACTCTTGCAAAAGCTAAGATGTACCAACACCTTCAGTGATTCAGTTCAAGCCATTTCTGGAATTGAAGAGATTGGTCTGCAAGAGCAATGACACAAATGAACGGGAAATAGATGAACCTTAGGACAGATACTCAGATATTTTTAGCAACGGATCTAAGGAATATGGTTTGTTTAAAGGAGGAGATCACATGTTTGACACTGGGATCTAGATATCCTTTTTAAAAAGCCTTACCATCGTTACAAAAGCCAAAAAGAAGTCATTTCATATAATATAATAGCTT